>OV816023.1:699150-1006650 GCA_929113105.1 Agrypnus murinus | reverse complement strand
ACTTTTCCGGGTTTCACTCCGCGTATTCACTATTCGGCTCCTAGAGGAACCAGACAATGGTTGACGACGTTTCGACAAGATCACACTTGCCATCTTCAGGTCACTTCTAACTTCCTTCTGCTTCGCGTGGTTACACGATGTAGACTACATCTGTGTAACCTAGTCTACTAGTCTACATCGTGTAACCACGCGAAGCAGAAGGAAGTTAGAAGTGACCTGAAGATGGCAAGTGTGATCTTGTCGAAACGTCGTCTACCATTGTCTGGTTCCTCTAGGAGCCGAATAGTGAATACGCGGAGTGAAACCCGGAAAAGTAGTGAAGTATCATATAATATCCGCGGAAATTTAAAATGTAATATATATATATATATATATATATATATATATATATATATATATATATATATATATATATATATATACTGCTGTAATATCTCATTTAAAAAAATATAGTATTTTGCTTTGCCCCACATTAAGAAATGCCCCGCGTTGACAGCGACATAAATAAATGCAGTGATATTGGATAATTAAAAATAATAAATTATTTTTAAAAGTTTTATTATATATTTTGAAACTGTGAATAATTGCCGTTTGATCGTAGATAATTACTTTATAATAAATTGATTTTTAAAATGACTGAACTTTGGATATGCTTTTCAACTTCCCTCTTTTATAAATTCTAATATGATTTGAAAATACCTTTTAATAGATTTAATATTGCAATGGTTATATAAAATTAATGTTACGTTAGTTCTTGACTAACTCAACTTTACGTAAGAGAGTTGGGCGCTTAACATAACAGAATTAAATATTTAATAAGACTCATCTCAGGGTGAATGTAGTTTCTTGTGGTATAAAAAAAATATACAAATTGAAATTTAAAAACACTTTTAAAATTGAAATCTTTATTAATTTTTTTAACTATTACTAAATTGTTCAAATCACTTTACTACACTTTACAAACGATAGTCTTTTCTTCAGCAAATGCCAATACAAAAAGGAAATAACTTCCTACCTTTTTATAATATTTCTTCTTTCCTTTTTCTATAGATGTCCTCTTTCCCAAACCATTGGCAGAGTAGATCACTTTATGTTGACCCAGGGCTGGTCTCCAATTCCGGTTGACTTTCTTCCTTTTCCATAGATTTCCCATATAATATCATCCAAAACTTGATTTTGGTAACTCACTTTTGTTTATTTAATTGCGGGTACAATTTCCCTTTTTCGTAGAATACTTATAGTTGTTTTTGTGTTTAATTAAATAAAACACCCGTTTATGGTTTTAACGTAGATTTATTATCTTGCTTAACTTTAGCAAGTAATTTATCTTAAAGGTGGTTTTTTAGAATCATATACACTTTTACAATTTATACTTTTTACACTTTCGCCGTATTCAAATCACCAACTAACTTGTCTATTTAATTCTAGACTATTTAAATTTTTACAATATTATCAGCCACGACTTTACTTTGTCGCTTGATTTACTATAATATCTTTACTCTTTCGTCGTTTAACAGTAAGTGTCTTTTATCTTACACGACTTTACACCGTCGCTTTCTATCAGTAAGTCTCCTCAAAACTATGATTTTCTAAGCTTATATACTATTTGCTATTTACATAATCGCGTTACCTAATTTGACGTCACCTTACCATCTAATACAATGACCACACTATTTACAACATATAATACATAATAGCAGATTAATACTCTTTATAAAAGTGACACATCTATTACAGATTAATTACACAATACTTTTACGCAATAATAACGATCTATTTACATTAACTAAACCTTAAAGAATCACATAACCCGTCGATATACACATTTGAAATTATACATAATTGAATTACATCATAACAAAAACTTGCGAACAACTGGATGTTACGTACACTTAAGTAATCGGTGAGTAAGCTACTTGATAATAAATAAAGAAACATGTATTATTTAACCTTATTAAAAAGTGCACATTGGTTGTGTAATCGATGACACACCATAAAATACCTCAAATTTATTTTTAACGGAAAAGTTGATAAAAATATTTCAAAAGTGTTAGTATTTAACAAAGATTTTATATTTTCACAAAATTTTCAAAATTTTCCAAAATTTTGAAACTACCATCCACAGCAATATATATATATATATATATATATATATATATATATATATATATATATATATATATATATATATATATATATATATATATATATATATATATATATATATATATATATATATATATATATATATATATATATATATATATATATAAATAATTATACAGAATCGCAAGGAGATGATTCAGCGTAGCTGTTCTTTAATATTTACAGGTTTTTACTATAATATTCATAAGTAATTACATTAATAAAAATCATTTACATAAGAAATCAATTACATAGACTAATTACGAGCTGGTGTATCAATCGGATTATAGCAACTTTTTGAACAGAGCTTTTTTAAATTGTTTAATATTAAGCGATTTGATGGAGAACGGTATCTCGTTATATATTTTAGCGACATTATAGGTAAAATAACGTTGGTAAAAAGTAGTATTATGTCTGGGGATAGTCAACAGACCTCTATGCCGCAGATTTATATTGTGCACATCTGTCCTGTACCTTATTTTATTATATAAATAGGAAGGCTGCTTGTCAGATATTTTCTTATGGCAGAAAGCGGCTGTTTGTAAATAAAACCGTTTTTTCATATGAAGCCAACCGGTATCAATTAATTTATGGGAAATATGCTCATATTTCGGAATTCCATAAATAAGACGCAAGCAAGAATTCTGAACTCGTTGAATACGCTGAGTTGTCTCATAATCCAGGCAAGGGGTATATACAGGAACACAATAATTAAATTGTGATAAAACCATAGATTCACATAGTAAAATCTTCGATTCTTTACTTAAGTAATCTTTATGAGGATAAATAAGTTTTAGGTTATAGTAAGCTTGTTGTATGTATTTAGAGATTTGCTTACTGAATTGAAATGTTTTGTCAAAAATGACTCCCAAATTCTTTATATTTTCTACTATAGGTGGCACTTGAAGATTACTTGATTTTCCTAATAATAGAGCGCACGATTTTGTGGGATTTAACATTAATGCGTGATGTAATGAAAATTTAGAGACAGCTTTGAGATCATTGTTTAAAATTTCAATTGCTTTTTTGATTTCATTTGACTTAAAAGAAAAGTAAATTTGAGTATCATCAGCATACATGTGAACATTACAGGTCCCCACACAACAACAAAGACCGTGTGTGTGCAAGGTGAATAGCAGAGGCCCCAATATGGATCCCTGCGGCACCCCTCTGATAACATCGACAGGTGAAGACACCACATCAGCCATTTTAACTCTTTGTGTTCTATTACACAAATAGTTTCGGATCAGACCAATCGCATTTTCGCTGAGGCCTAAGTAATGTAATATTTTGAGAAGTAAATCATGATTTATTGTATCGAAAGCTTTACTATAATCTAATAAAACTAAAAAAGTAGATTTTCCTTCATCGTATGCTTTAAAGATATCATCCGTAATGTAAGATAAAGCAGTAGTACAGCTGTAACCAGATCGAAAACCCGATTGATACATTGGTAATAATTTATTATTACCGAAGTACGAAAGTAAGAAATTAAGTATTCGCGAATTTGCACGTTAATAATCTTTTCAAATATTTTTGAGAGTGTTGGAAGGATGCTGATTGGTCTATAATCCTTTAAATCGACAGGATGTTCTATTTTCCCTATCGGTGTTATCACAGCTGACTTCCAACTTTCAGGAAATTTATTCTCTAAAATAGAAGAATTAATTATGTGTACTAAAAATTCTATAATAAAAGGACAGCATAACTTAATCATTTTGATCTTTAATCCATCTAAGCCTGTGGAACTGCTTTTTAAAGAACTGATTATTTTGAATACTATATCGTAATCTAGAAGCTTAAAATTAAAAATACTATCATTGCCTAACGTATTGTTTGTGTAGAAATCTAAAGTGTCCTGGTCGACAGCCATAGAAGGAATGCTATCCACAAAAAACTTGTTACAATATCTAGACGTTTGAATTCTTTCCATAGCACATTAGAGTTACTGTTATTCACAAGCTTAAACTGTAAGTAAGCCCGTTTTTTATTTTTTATTGCGATATTTGTGTAATTGCGCAACATCCTATAATATTAACATGCAGCTGCAGTTTTAGACGTTTTAAATTTAGTTTTTGCTTTGTCCCTTAATTTCATAAGCAACCTAACAATATCGGTTAACCAAGGTCCCGTTTTTTTTTCACTGTAATGGTTCTCCACGGTGCATGCTTGTCAAAAAGATTTTGTTTAATCTATCTTCTATTAATGTCATTTTCATAGTATATATCATCTAAAGAGAGTGTTTCTAACTCGGCGTAAAAATTTTCAGTATTGAAGTTTTTGTAATCACGATAAGTGTAGGTAGATGGAATGCGCGGTATTTTTTGACATGTTATTTCACAGCTTACTAAGTCACGGTCTGACAAATGAAAATTCTCGACATTCGATTTTTTTATAAGTGACACTTTAGAAGTAATTATATCTAACAAGGCATGTAATCTAGTGGGTTCTTTGAATTTGAGTACAAATTAAATTTTCTATCGTATTATTGAAATATACTGTTGCAAAGTTATCTACCATAAGAAAATCAACATTGCCATCACCCATGCATATAATATTATCAGAATATGGTGTGCACAACATAATTGAGTTTTCAACTTCATCTACAAATGCTTTATAGTTGAAGGTTGGAGGTCTATAAAACACTCCCAGCACAACACTTTGACTATTTACCTTAATTTGTAACCACAATTGTTCAATTGAGTCATTTGTGTCAATAATGTGACTAAAAAGCTTTTGCTTTATATAAAAAGCCACCCCTCCACCCCTTCCATATCTATCCTTACGTATTAGTTTATAATTTTTAATATTAAGTGCTCTTGAATTTATGTCCTCTGATAACCACGTCTCTGATAAGGCCAAGACATTGAACGTTGTAACCATATCCTTAATGACATTAATTTTCGGTAGTAATGATCGGACATTGACATGTCCAATTCGTAAATAGTCCATGGTATATGCGTAACTATAAGAAAGTAATATTGATATAAATGATAATAAGTATTGTATTAAAGGATGACAATAATAATTTCACGCTAAAATTATAAATGAAATGAAGAATATAAAACTGATATAAAATTTAAAATATGACAAAGAATAAATAGATTAGAATATAGCAGCAGTTGTTATTGTCAATCTTTTGAAATATGAAATAACCTAATAAATACGAGTATGAATAATCCAAACAAGAACTGAAATTTATCAAATAATATTAACTTGTATGAACTTAATAAAAATTCAAAATTGACAAAAATTAATTTGGAATTTTTCAAGGCGCTTGCGGTCATTTAGAATTTAAATAAGTGATATTTATCGATAATTATCTAGTACTAAGCAGATCTTCTTATTGTATTTTACAAGCCATCTGATTCTGGGAAGTGTTTCTTAAAACCTTCGTATGACTTAATTATATGAATTTTGTCATCGCGACGGAAAAATATACTTCCATCACGCGTCCAAGTGTTTTGACGTCCCAGTTTTGCTTGTACACTATGCAGTAGGTTTAAGCGGGTTCTGGTTAGGCCTTCTTGTATGACATACGAGGTGCCTTTAAGTTTTTTCTTATTATTTATAACCAGTTGGCGCGTCCTATAACTGACAAATTTAATTATAGTCGGCCTGTTTTTACCTTCTACATATTTCCCGGTCCGATGGAGTCTATCGATTGATTCTTTTGAGATATTAAGTTCCAGTTTTTTTTAATAAGATCCACCACATCTTCCTTTAATTTCTCGTTTTTTGTTTCTTTTAAACCAAAAATGCGGATATTGGTTCGTCTGGAGTATTGTTCGAGATCATCTAGCTTTTCTTTTAAAATTTTATTTTCATGTAGAATTGGCCTAGTAATTTCTTCTACTTTTCCGTTTATTATATCTGCCATACACGCACCTATTTTTTTACTCCAAGAATCGATAAATTCTTCACTTTCAAGATAGATTTTTATTGTAGTATTAACACATGTGTTTATCTCGGCTACTATCTCTCTTGTTAATGGCATGTTGTTAAATAAATTTTCCGATCAGATCAGAAATTAAAGTTTTAATAATAATGATATTATAGAATAATATTTGACACGACCGTAAGTGTATCGCCACGACTACTCTCGCCTGCACATGAACGAGGTATGAAATTTTAAAAATTTCTAATATTTACATCGAGAGATTGCTTGATCATATAGTTGATATATTAACTACCTAAATATCATTCGCGGTATCGTTTGCATATCCGCCATTTAGAATTTGAATCGGGTCCTATCACTAATATGCATTATCACCAGAAGAAATCTGTATTATCGACGACCTATGTACTACTACTACTAGACGGAGTCATGAAGAAATCTGTATTACCTGCATGTACTGATGCTATTAGAGGTCGCATTAAAGAATCTCCTCTCTCGACATGAAGAAGTCTGTATTATCGACGACCTAGGTAATGCTAATAGAGAGCGTCATGAAGAAATCTGTATTATCGACGACGACGACGACAGCTTGATAAAACGTTTAAAATTTTGAATTTATCATTCTTGAAGTCACCATAATGGATTTCCCGCCCTTGAATTTTATATTTCACATCTGACTAACTACGTGATCAAGACCGCTGTATTCTAATGAAAATTTCCTACCCAAAGAGATCATGAAATTTAAAGAAACCAACAATCGTCAATGATATCAACGAGTTTTGCAAGCTCGACTAACCGATATATCTATGTCAGTAGCTACCCTTCGTGAAGGGCTTTCGGATCTCCATGTTAAGAAAATTACGTTAATAAATACACAGGCTCTTGAATCACGTTCAGTAATCGGATAGGTTTCTAACACTAATATGTATTATTATCAACGGCTGAATTAACTATTTAAAAAGAGAAAAAAAAACTAATTCAAATACAGAAAAATAACTTACCATTTGCGCTTTGTAATACCAGATATCACTTTAAATTAAAACACCTAATCACCTCTCATCAAGAAGGAATATATACTAATCATCTTTTAAATTTAAAAACGAAAACACGACTATACTGTAGAAGGTACCAAAATAAACTGGAGTTAAATTTTACCTTACCCTCGACGACGACGACAAAAAGGGAAACACCCTGAGGCAATATACATTCTTTTAAAAAGGCACGCTTCGACCTCCAAATCACTAGAAATTTGCGGTTTTTTTATACCTGCTTCAAACTCAAAACAGGTAAGTTTGAATGGTTCTTTTCTGTAAAAAATTCTCTCCCTTTTTCATGATCAATATATAATCTTTCAAACTTCCTTAAAGACAGCTTTTTTTGTAGACTTGAAATCGAGATAATTATCAGATTAAAATGCATCACTATACCCCAAAAAGGTGAGGGTTGACTACCTGAGGCACGATAGCAGGTACTAATCCTTGAACATTTTTAAAATCCTTGTACAGTAAAAACAAAAGAGTATGGTTGATGGTTAGGTTTTAACTTATTTCCTTTCCGAATCAAAATACTTAGATTTTCACATAAAATCTTTAGGGCGGTTTGTCACTTTTCTTTTTAATAAACAAAAATTTGTTCCGACACGAAATTGCTTGATAGATGATATCAGAGATTTACGAGAACTGAAGTAACTTTGAACTTAGTATACTATCTCTCTCTCTCTCTCTAACACTTATGCTTAAATAATACTATCTTTGTCAGTATTATATTACTCATAAACGTGTAAAGTGGATCTTAGCAGGCGTTTAGTATTTTAACAATTTTATGCACCATCACATATAGGTTAGAACAAAAACAGAATTAAAAATAACAAATGTATTACATTTAGGGATGCATACGTGATTAGTCATTTAAATTGGATATAAAGGCCTTCTATAGAATCAACTTAATTATTATTTTGTTTGTTAAAATGCGTCCTGTGTAAAGCTTTATAAACCTAATCCATGCGTTCGTTTTTCATCCATGATTGCTAATAACACGTATACAATCAACACCGGCGTAAGTGAACTTGACCAGAATAATAATTTTGATATTAAAAGAAAATTCAACGTGATTTACGATTTACTTCAAATGAAAAACAAGCTCACTCCTGTTTATATATATAAGGGATATAATTAAGTTATTTAAAAGAGAACCCCTCTTCTTACAAAATGGTTTACCTGTGTTCTTTTTACCTGCCTGGTATTCTACGATCAGATAACGCTTGAACGCCCGAAATCTGAATAATAAACATGTTTTTATTTTACGCTACTGGCGTAACATACCTCCTTCCGTAAGTTACTTGTAAATAATTATTTTTAAAAATTCAATTCAACTTTCCAACACAATGACTCGTGTATATAATTTAAAATTTTATCATTACTTTAAAAACAAATGATGTAACAGGTTGAAAATGGTACAGTATAGTTTCAAGTAATTAAAATCGCTATACTCCTTCGAGATTTTTCCAAAAAAAAATTAATGTTAAAGAGGTTATCGAATTTACCCACTACTTTATCACCTTATCACCGAATAACGTTCAAATACAGAAGCTAATGTACTTTACCTCAGTTTAATCAAGGGATTTCTTCATTTCAAAATCTTTCTTTTGAAATATTTCAAATATATTGGAATGAACTTACAACAAGTATAGATAATTACATACCATCATTTTTATAATTTCATATACTTGAAAATTGAATATATATATATGAAAAGCATTTATAGTTATAAAGAAAAATTAAACTAGTGATAACTGAATACCGCCCTATTCGTATTATAAATTATGACCCTCACAGAGCAGGTAGTAATAATTATTACGATGAAAGGGAAACTTGTATTTGTTAGTCGTCGAAAGTACGGTCTTTTAGCCTTATTCTGATTCTGTTCCATTGATCGGTTGTTCTTTTGAATTGATGAAATGTGGTCCCTAGTTTAATAAATATTTGGACAAGAAATCAGAGTATGGGCGTGATAAAAATAAAACATATAAAGATATTTTACAAACATTTATTTAGTATACACAGCATAATACAAGTATATAGATCAGTAGTTGTTTTCTATGACTATTGTAGTTCTACGGATCTCTGAGTCGTCGTTGTATATCCTCGCAGAAATACTAATACGTATAAAGTCCGTGGAATGACTTGTTGACCCTGTAACCTTTCCTAATTCTTCGTTACTTTTATAGTTGGCACGATAATCATCCGGCTGCGTAGTTGCGGTCATATCTTCCGTTAGGTTAGGTCTGTCTCAACGACGGCTGTGTTTGCTCCCGTTCCTGTCTTCACAACAGATGAGCTATGGTGTACGTTTTTACATGCCTTTTTAAGCTATCTGTGCGTGAAAACATTTGAAGCAGTTAGAACACCGGACTTTGATTGATTCGTGGACGCTTTTAATATGCCTTTTTAAGTGGTCACGACGTGAAAAAGTTTTGAAACAGCTAGAGCATTGGATTCTGTTTATTTCCTGGACGGCTCTTTTGTGTATCTTGTAGGCATCAGAGTTTAAAAAAGTTTTGACACAGCTAAAACACTGGATTCTGTCTGATTCGTGCGTGGTTTTTACGTGTTTCTTGCAGGTGAATGGCCTCGCTAAAGACTTGAAGCAAACCGGACACTGTATGTTGCAACCCCTTCGACCAGAGTCATTCTTCTTCTTACATACGTCGTTTACGTGCTGATTCATTTCGACTAATTAAGGAACAGGAACACTACCCCGCCTATTTATACTGATCGACCTGCGCAATCGGTTGTTCTCGGCTATAATCGTAAGCGCTCGGAGCAATATGTATGCGCGAGAATGAATCGTAGGTTCTATCCTAAGTGTACGTAACCCGGAACCGGTGTCCGTACAATTTAAATTATCAAACTTACCGTATAAACATGAATATTTACTACATTTGCTTTTCAGATTATCACTGATTCGCTTAGGTAGAAATGTAATGTGATCTTCAGTAATAATAATTACACCTTGGCGACCTCTATTGGTAGTACATAGGTCATTGATAATACAGATTTCTTTATGACGCCCTCTATTAGCAATACATACTAATTGTAGCATGACGCCCTCTATTGGCAGCACTACATATGCATACAATCAACCTACCCCTGGAATAAGTAGATGTAGGTACAATTAAAATCAATAAGTTTAAAGATATTTATTTACACCGACATACACCGGCGGTCAGCGATAGCTGGAGAAATTATTATAGTCTGTAATGTGTTATAGTATGCTAGTCTCTTCACCCTTCACCCTTAGTCGTGCTAGTAAATGAAACATCAATGTTTAAATATACATATTATTTATTTTGCTATACATTTAATGGACAATTGTAACATATTATTTGACAAATTATTCATTACACAGTATGAGTTGAGATCATCACGTAACACTTGCAATTTGTTCAAATATTTTTGTAACCTATTTCTAAGCTGCGACAGATCATGGAACGCTAAAACAATAATACAGTAATTGATTAATATAAGCATAAACATACAAAAGTTTTAAACATCTTACCTAGTTCTTCTTCATTGTTCCACGCTTGACCGTTCTCGCTGTACTTGTCGGTACGTTTTCTTTGATGTTCGACGCGCTATCGGTAACTATCTCATAGATGTATTATTTGTCATATTATTAGCCTACGTCTATGCTCAGTATTGCAAGAACAATAAAAGTTATAAAGGAAAACGTAAACACCAACATACTCAAAATCACTCATTTTTGTACACTTTAGAGGGGCACAACTCAAGAACCGTTTGTATTCTTCAACCTGGAGACCCTGCTGAAGAGGGAGGGAGGAAATCATCATTAAAACGCCCGTAATACAACGGCTCAACAGGTTTCTACTTGTCTCAACTTGTTGGATCGTGTTTGCATAGTATTCAAAGTCGGCGTAATCACCCGTAGGCGTGGAATCATACTTGGCGTCCTGCATAGTATAATTATTCTGTCGAAGGGAGCATAAAATAAACCGATTGTACCTACTCCTTTGTATAATATAAATTATAATCGATTACGATCATGTACCCCGTATTTTCATGAATATTTGCGTTTTCACCATATAGGATTAATTTTTAGCTCTAATTTTATATATATGGCGTTTTGTATAGATCTCTCGCGATAATTTATTGTCATATACTGTCTTTGAAATTGCATATATACAGACTTATATAACACACACACACGCACACAAGATATACATGTAAACTTAACTATTTTTCTAAATTATCATAGTTAGAAATCCTACTATAATAATTCCTCCAGCTATCGCTGACCGCCGGTGTAAATAAATATCTTTAAACTTATTAATTTTAATTGTACCTAAATCTACTTATTCCAGGGGTAGGTTGATTGTATGCATATGTAGTGCTGCCAATAGAGGGCGTCATGCTATAATTAGTATGTATTGCTAATAGAGGGCGTCATAAAGAAATCTGTATTATCGATGACCTATGTACTACCACTAGAGGTCGCCAAGGTGTAATTATTATTACTGAAGATCACATTACATTTCTACCTAAGCGAATCAGTGATAATTTGAAAAGCAAATGTAGTAAATATTCATGTTTATACGGTAAGTTTGATAATTTAAATTGTACGGACACCGGTTCCGGGTTACATACACTTAGGATAGAACCTACGATTCATTCTCGCGCATACATATTGCTCCGAGCGCTTACGATTATAGCCGAGAACAACCGATTGCGCAGGTCGATCAGTATAAATAGGCGGGGTAGTGTTCCTGTTCCTTAATTAGTCGAAATGAATCAGCACGTAAACGACGTATGTAAGAAGAAGAATGACTCTGGTCGAAGGGGTTGCAACATACAGTGTCCGGTTTGCTTCAAGTCTTTAGCAAGGCCATTCACCTGCAAGAGACACGTAAAAACCACGCACGAATCAGACAGAATCCAGTGTTCTAGCTGTGTCAAAACTTTTTTAAACTCTGATGCCTACAAGATACACAAGAGAGCCGTCCAGGAAATAAACAGAATCCAATGCTCTAGCTGCTTCAAAACTTTTTCACGTCGTGACCACTTAAAAAGGCATATTAAAAGCGTCCACGAATCAATCAAAGTCCGGTATTGCAACTGCTTCAAATGTTTTTCACGCACAGATAGCTTAAAAAGGCATGTAAAAACGTACACCATAGCGCATCTGTTGTGAAGACAGGAACGGGAGCAAACACAGCCGTCGTTGAGACAGAAGATATGACCGCAACTACGCAGCCGGATGATTATCGTGCCAACTATAAAAGTAACGAAAAATTAGGAAGGGTTACAGGGTCAACAAGTCATTCCACGGACTTTATACGTATTAGTATTTCTGCGAGGATATACAACGACGACTCAGAGATCCGTAGAACTACAATAGTCATAGAAAACAACTACTGATCTATATACTTGTATTATGCTGTGTATACTAAATAAATGTTTGTAAAATATCTTTATATGTTTTATTTTTATCACGCCCATACTCTGATTTCTTGTCCAAATATTTATTAAACTAGGGACCACATTTCATCAATTCAAAAGAACAACCGATCAATGGAACAGAATCAGAATAAGGCTAAAAGACCGTACTTTCGACGACTAACAAATACAAGTTTCCCTTTCATCGTAATAATTATTACTACCTGCTCTGTGAGGGTCATAATTTATAATACGAATAGGGCGGTATTCAGTTATCACTAGTTTAATTTTTCTTTATAACTATAAATGCTTTTCATATATATATATATTCAATTTTCAAGTATATGAAATTATAAAAATGATGGTATGTAATTATCTATACTTGTTGTAAGTTCATTCCAATATATTTGAAATATTTCAAAAGAAAGATTTTGAAATGAAGAAATCCCTTGATTAAACTGAGGTAAAGTACATTAGCTTCTGTATTTGAACGTTATTCGGTGATAAGGTGATAAAGTAGCGGGTAAATTCGATAACCTCTTTAACATTAATTTTTTTTGGAAAAATCTCAAAGGAGTATAGCGATTTTAATTACTTGAAACTATACTGTACCATTTTCAACCTGTTACATCATTTGTTTTTAAAGTAATGATAAAATTTTAAATTATATACACGAGTCATTGTGTTGGAAAGTTGAATTGAATTTTTAAAAATAATTATTTACAAGTAACTTACGGAAGGAGGTATGTTATGCCAGTAGCGTAAAATAAAAACGTGTTTATTATTCAGATTTCGGGCGTTCAAGCGTTATCTGATCGTAGAATACCAGGCAGGTAAAAAGAACACAGGTAAACCATTTTGTAAGAAGAGGGGTTTTCTTTTAATTAACTTAATTATATCCCTTATATATATAAAGGAGTGAGCTTGTTTTTCATTTGAAGTAAATCGTAAATCACGTTGAATTTTCTTTTAATATCAAAATTATTATTCTGATCAAGTTGACTTAAGCCGGTGTTTATTGTATACGTGTTATTAGCAATCATGGATGGAAAACGAACGCATGGATTAGGTTTATAAAGCTTTACACAGGACGCATTTTAACAAACAAAATAATAATTAAGTTGATTCTATAGAAGGCCTTTATATCTAATTTAAATGACTAATCACGTATGCATCCCTAAATGTAATACATTTTTATTCTAATAAATGGATGTTATTTTTAATTCTGTTTTTGTTCTAACCTATATGTGATGGTGCATAAAATTGTTAAAATACTAAACGCCTGCTAAGATCCACTTTACACGTTTATGAGTAATATAATACTGACAAAGATAGTATTATTTAACCATAAGTGTTAGAGAGAGAGAGAGAGAGAGAGAGAGAGAGAGAGAGAGAGAGAGAGAGAGAGAGAGAGAGATAGTATACTAAGTTCAAAGTTACTTCAGTTCTTGTAAATCTCTGATATCATCTATCAAGCAATTTCGTGTCGGAACAAATTTTTGTTTATTAAAAAGAAAAGTGACAAACCGCCCTAAAGATTTTATGTGAAAATCTAAGTATTTTGATTCGGAAAGGAAATAAGTTAAAACCTAACCATCAACCATACTTTTTTGTTTTTACTGTACAAGGATTTTAAAAATGTTCAAGGATTAGTACCTGCTATCGTGCCTCAGGTAGTCAACGCTCACCTTTTTGGGGTATAGTGATGCATTTTAATCTGATAATTATCTGGATTTCAAGTCTACAAAAAAAGCTGTCTTTAAGGAAGTTTGAAAGATTATATATTAATCATGAAAAAGGGAGAGAATTTTTTTACAGAAAAAAAACATTCAAACTTACCTGTTTTGAGTTCGAAGCAGGTATAAGAAAACCGTAAATTTCTAGTGATTTGGAGGTCGAAGCGTGCCTTTTTAAAAGAATGTATATTGCCTCAGGGTGTTTCCCTTTTTGTCGTCGTCGTCGAGGGTAAGGTAAAATTTAACTCCAGTTTATTTTGGTACCTTCTACAGTATAGTCGTGTTTTCGTTTTTAAATTTAAAAGATGATTAGTATATATTCCTTCTTGATGAGAGGTGATTAGGTGTTTTAATTTAAAGTGATATCTGGTATTACAAAGCGCAAATGGTAAGTTATTTTTCTGTATTTGAATTAGTTTTTTTTTCTCTTTTTAAATAGTTAATTCAGCCGTTGATAATAATACATATTAGTGTTAGAAACCTATCCGATTACTGAACGTGATTCAAGAGCCTGTGTATTTATTAACGTAATTTTCTTAACATGGAGATCCGAAAGCCCTTCACGAAGGGTAGCTACTGAAATAGATATATCGGTTAGTCGAGCTTGCAAAACTCGTTGTTGGTTTCTTTAAATTTCATGATCTCTTTGGGTAGAAAGTTTCATTAGAATACATCGGTCTTGATCACGTAGTTAGTCAGATGTGAAATATAAAATTCAAGGGCGGGAAATCCATTATGGTGACTTCAAAAATGATAATTTCAAAATTTTATACGTTTTATCGAGCTGTCGTCGTCGTCGTCGATAATACAGATTTCTTCATGACGCCCTCTATTAGCATTACCTAGGTCGTCGATAACTTCTTCATGTCTAGAGAGGAGATTCTTTAATGCGACCTCTAATAGCATTAGTACATACAGATAATACAGATTTCTTCATAACTCCGTCTAGTAGTAGTAGTACATAGGTCGTCGATAATACAGATTTCTTCTGGTGATAATGCATATTAGTAATAGGACCCGATTCAAATTCTGAATGACGGATATGCAAACGATACCGCGAATGATATGTAGGTAGTTAATATATCAACTATATGATCAAGCAACCTCGATGTAAATATTAGAAATTTTTAAAAGATATACAGTTTATAACGATAGAGAAAGATAGAAAACTGACGGTTCGTTTATATCACGTAGGTCCGTGATTTGCGTTAAAAGCTGAATTTAGAATTTTAATGCTGAATTAATTATCTTAAATTATTATATGTAATTAAAGTATTAATGACGATAATTATCTTAAGAAATCGGTAAATTTATTAATATAAAATGATAAACCTTGGCTCCCTCTATATTACTAATTAGCAGAACGTCCGTAATCGGTAATACAGATTTCTTCATGACGCCCTCTATTAACAACTAGCAGAACGACCGTAATTGGTGTGAAGGAAATAATTAAGCGCCCTCTGTTTTTATTCCTAGCAACACCATTTAGGCGAGCGCCGAACCAAATGCCGGTAATATACAAGGCCGGTAATACAGATTCCGTACTTCGAGAATCACGTAAAACGACACCGGCGCCATCTGTTTTCCCCTAGCTAAGACGCAGCTATTTAGCTATGTGACGAACCAAATGCCGATAATACAGAATGTCGGTACAAAAATCACGTAAAACGACACTGGCGCCATCTGTTTTCCCCTAGCAACAGCTTTGCCATTTAGCCGAGTGACAAACCAAATGTAATACAGAATGTCGGTAATGCAGATTTCGTACTTAACGACGACTGCATCCCCTCAAAAACGTCTGCCTCAGGTGGCCCATTACCTACTAAATGCACCTCTATTAGTGGGTATGGCACAGCAAGAAGCTACAGCCCCCCCCTGATTTTGCAGAACAAAAAAAAACCTAGTGTGACTAGATCACACTAAAGACCTCGAAGCAGGTAAGGTTGGATATATGAATAAATCTCTTGCATGGAAGCTAACAGGAATGATAGCATTTTCATTGATTTTTTCATACAAGCTTAGTTTTGTAACATTATTCGGAATTACATAGGGTACTTACCACATCATTTTTGCGGTAGCAATCTTAAGATTAGTTTCACCCCTATAACAATCCAAATCGGATTTTGCTCGTACAATGATCAGTTCCTGATGCAAGTTAATGATTGGTTTTCTATATCCTTCGGCAAATCCTAAGAATGGTCGTAGAGGGATGGAAGCGCAATTCTTTTATGCGATTTTTTAGTAGCATCCACAATCTGCAGTTCTTCGCTGAAAGGTCTCCAACCAGCTTGCTTTAAACAATTGGTTTGTTCTGCAGAGTAGGAAACGTAACCTTTCATTGAACTGTTAATTCCAGGTAGACGTACAACTTTTATTGTTTGATCCCCCAATATGAAACGTATTTCATCAAATAGAAAAAGTGGTGCGTTATTCGTGAGGTTGTATGCTTTAGCTGCACCGGTTGACGTGAGAGTACCTTCAATGTAAACAACACTGTCGTACGTGGCTGTGATTAGATCAGCTTTTTGTATAACTAGATTTATCTCATATGCACTACTATCCATTTTTTTCTAGAGTCCTCTGACTGAAAGCGTATTGCTCGCGAATTACTGAACCAAATTAAATATATTAAAAACGAGCAAATAGTAAATTTATTTCTACATACAAGAATAAAATATTATATTTCTAACTGGTATACTTTTGTTTTTTATCCGGCGATACGCAATAAAAGGTACCCATTTTTAGGGACAATTTCATTGAAAGTAAGTTAACTAATTTTTTTCTCAGAAAGTATATGTCATATATCTATGAGATTTTTGTAGGGGTTAGAAAGATACCTTTCCAATATACAAGATACCTAGACAAAAAAACGTCTTATTTAAGATTTATGTGAAAAAGAAGAGGACTATGCGTTCTTGTTTGTTAATAGAGATAGCGTCAATTTTTTTTCGCTAAATCAACACTTTTGATGTGTAGACATTGGTTCTTTTTAAACAAATGTTTCTAATTTTAATAATAAAAATGCGGAAACAAGAAACGATTTTTGATGACAAGCGGTTTCGACAAAAACGGTTTTTTGTTATTGCACTTTTATTGTTAAAACTCGGAACATTTTTTTAAAGAAAATAGTCTACATATGAAAAGTGTTAATTTAGCTAAAAAATTTGACGCTATCTCCATTAATAAATAAGAACGCATAGTTCGCTATTTTTCATATAAATCTTAAATAAAATACTTTTTGTCCAAAAATTAATAGGATAACAACCGCAAGGTTTCTTTCTAACCCCTACAAAAATCTCATAGATAGATGAGATACACTTTCTGAGAAAAACATATTTAACTTACTCTCAATGAAATTTTCCCTAAAAATGGGTACCTTTTATTATGTATGGTCCGATAAAAATAAAAGTGTATCAGTTAGAAATATGATATTTTACTGTTGCATGTAGAAATAAATTTACTATTTGCTCGTTTTTAAAATATTTAGTTTGGTTCAATAGTTCTCGAGCAATACGCTATCAAAGTCAAAGGGGACTAGTAATAGACTGGCAATAGCGTTACCATCTAGCCGAGCGCCGAACCAACAGCCGGTAATACATAATGTCGGTAATACAGGTTCCGTACTTCAATACACAGCGAGACAAAAGTCCCTAGATTAGAGAAAGATCGACATAAAAAATCCCTAGATTCGAGAGAGAACGACATAAAAGTTCCTAAATTCTCAAAAGAGCTACGTAAAACGACGCTAGCACCATCTGTTTTACTCTAGCAACACCGCCCTCATCTAGCGGAGTGCCGAACCAAATGTCGGTAATAGAGAATGTCGGTAATACAGGTTCCGTACTTAACCACCTAGAGAGAGAGACAGACTGCATTCCACTCGAAAATGTCTGCCCCAAGTCATCCATTATCTACTACAGACCATTTTCAACGCTCCATTTTTTAATAAGATAAATAACTAAAACATGTAATATCGATGCAACACACTCTACACACCGATACATTATGATCACAGTACCCACATTACAAAACTGGTTAATCTCGAACTGTGAACTCACATCAATAATACCAGTATTATCGCATCTGATGTAAGCAATACCCAGCGGTGAAAATAATCCATTAACTAAATTACAAATGTAGTATCGTAAGGTGTCTTAAAACATTTAATGAGTATCAACTTTAAAAGTCTTTAGTCAGCATGATAAATAGAAATAACCAAAATATAATACTTCAAAATTCTAGAGCTTTGGAGAAAATATAATATTTTGAATTTCTGAATGCCTCTTTTCTAAACTTCAACTAGCAGTTTTATTGCTTCTGCATAATTACACTAAGACTATATCAAAATTGTAACCGAAAATAAATGATACTTTTACGTCCACTAAAATAAAACCATCTAAAATCAATAGTTACAGAGAATAACCTTTACAGTTCCTCAAGATATCTATGCCCAACCTTAAAAAAAGTGGAAAATTCCTTTCCACGAAATTCAATATTAAGTTAAGGTCAAAACATGCGGAATTAAGTGAAATCTTACTTTTACTTGCAAAAAATGCTATTTACTCAGGCAACCCGTATATCAGATCATTATCAAGTTCAGTAGAATTAATGAGAGTTTCTGACTGTATTCATTAACATCTTATTTTAGATAACAATTGTATTACATTTTTTAGATATCCTGGGATGATGTGATAGGTGAACCAGAAACGATAAGAAGTCCCGAATGTGCCTGGAGAGTTAGCAATCATTGCTTCCAACTATCTAAGGATTGTTGTTATATATTCCTTTCCGTATTGTGTGCTCCGATAACTGCTTGCTGTCTAGGATGTACATTCGCTTGTATAGCATTTGAGGTAATAGAATGTATTTCTAGTTGTATCAATTGTTTGGTGTTGGTTTATTATTTTAGCATATTTGGTGCATAACTCCGTGTTTGAGAGCGTGGAAGATCTCTTGTGCTGCCACCAGAAATTTTGTGATGACTTGTGCCCAAGCAATTATAGTACCAATATCGGATGCTTTCGGGGCGTTTTGGTCAGGAATTAAAGTGCAAACGCAAGTTCTTCCAGAAAGGCCAGATAAAAAACAAGATATTTTATTAGTTTAATATTTTTCGCCAGAGGAGTCATCAATATATTCATCTCCATCAATTGATTCAAGTTTTGATAAGTTACCTACAGTTGGTTGTGGAATTCTCGGAAATCTGCTAATATAACATTAATAAATGTGTATAGACTTTTAAGGTGGCTAATAAAACTATGGTTGTAATATTTTATTACCAATTTTTGTAGAGGAGATAATCTCTGTTACATTACTAAAATGTCTATAACTTGCTCCGCAATTGTTTCTTTAACGAGGTTACACCTTGTTAGTGTGCTATTGATAGAATCTGTAAACTTCAATTATAATGTCAGATCTCGAATCTAAATGCACAATATTTTTTTAATAATAACTTTTTTAAAGTCTTCTATATAATAAAACAATTGTAAATAAAAATCTATATTACATAAATATCTGCCTTTATGTGTACGTTCTTAAATAAAGAATATTACAACATAACCTCATTTTCATATTTAAAAAATAAGTAATAAAGTAATTGGTTCTAAACATGTTATTGTAATATTAACAAAAGGTTAAAAATACTCTATGATTAACATAACACAATTATTTGGGTGATATTCAACATAGGGCATTCCCTTTAGATTTACTCGGGATACAATTTCCGTTTTACCAAACACGCAAGGTTTCGATCGACAAAGCTTTAGCGTGGAGTTAAACAATCGTTACTAAATTAAAATAAGGTTAGGTCAACGGTCCGTTTAATATTTTTACTGCATTGACTTTGAAATAGTATAACCACACCAAAATATTAAAATTTCATATATTCATTTCTGGAAATAAAAGGTAACACTACCAAAATATTTTATGTAAATGACTTCTAGTACGTTACCCTAAACGTCTTTATGTGGAGATCGAATTATTTCTTCCTGATGCTCGAACGACCTTTCTAAGAAATGCCTTTCGTTCAACTCTGGAATGAATAATAAAAAAACTAATCAATTGTTACCGTATACTTATACACTATTGAATGCAGGTTGAAGGACTAGTTAAGCCGAAGCGATAGTGAGCTGCGGCTATAGAAGTGACCATACTATGGATGACGCGTTGCAAAAAGTATTTTCGGTGATACACCACATATATTATTTAATTTATTTCCTCTCATTTAAAGAAAGCGTTGTATAAATATACAGCTCAACAGGCCGTGCCTATCTATGAAAGGTTGTCACCATTTATTTTTACCTTATCCTATCTTTTATATTTAACAAATATATTACCAAATTATTAATATTAAATATATTAATTTCAATAACACAATAAAACACTATTAAATCTTCACTTATTTATATTTGAAAAATATTATGACTGTGTCGTTTCGCTACACAGTAGCTTCTTCAGATGAAGACTGGTTAAAACTAAATCTATTTTCTAAGGTGTAAAAGGTAAAAATATATATATATATACAAACAGGTATTGTTAAAGGATTACAGCTTGTACCTAGAATAAGATACAATACATTTACAGTTAGGTGAGAAGTTCTAGGTATTAACAAATTCTTTCAAAGAAATAAATTTAACAGAGGTGAATTATTTATATCAATTCTTCTGTGAATTTCTTATTTCCTTGGAAATTCAAACAACCCAAAATCCACAATAAATGTGCACCCCTTTCTATAATACCATATATCCATATAGGGGTAGGATTAAATGACTTCTTAATAAAACCAGCACAACCACGGGATCGTTGCAATTTTCTCCCAATACAACGAGAAGAGCCGGAAAAATGCCGCTGCTCCGAATAGTCCGAATGCCGCTCCACCATTTGACAAATTTCGAAATTCGCCTGCGCGAAGATAAGCCGTAAAGTCTCAAAATGACCACTAGATGACTTTTAGAATATTTTAATAATTTGGTTAATATTAATTTGTACGTGAGTATGTTTAATTATTAATATATTTGGATTGATTCGGCCTTTACTTGATGAAGATCCATATTAAATTCAATAACACAATAAAACACTATTAAATCTTCACTTATTTATATTTCAAAAATATTATGACTGTCGTTTCGCTACACCGTAGCTTCTTCAGATAAAGACTGGTTAAAACTAAATCTATTTTCTAAGGTGTAAAAGGTTAAAATATATATACAAACAGGTATTGTTAAAGGATTACAGCTTGTACCTAGAATAAGATACAATACATTTACAGTTAGGTAAGAAGTTCTAGGTATTAACAAATTCTTTCAAAGAAATAAATTTAACAGTGGTGAATTATTTATATCAATTTGATCATTTAACATGTAATCAGATTTTTTATTTTTATTAATTTCTAAGGCTTCTAATAAATTAAGTTTTTTACCTTTATTTTCTATGTGTAAAATCTCTAAACTATTATTGAAACTATGGTGTTCTTCTATAAGATGGTTGGCAAAAGTTGATACTTGTTTCTTATTTCTGAAGCAACTAATATGTTCTTGTAATCTTTTATTAAATGATCTACCTGTTTGACCTAAATAGATCTTTTGGCAATCACTACATGTTAACTTATAGACCCCTGACTTATTGTTTTTATCGGTTTTGTCTTTATTATTTTTGATAAACTTTGATAGGTTATTATTTGTACTAAAAGCAACATTTATGTTTTGTTTTTTGAGAAATCTTGAGATTTTAATAGAAGGAGATCCTATATATATGTTAATGTTTTAAATTTAAGTGTTTCTGTGCTTTTAATTTTTGAATAAACCATGTTAATGGCTTTATTGAATAGTTTTTTGGAAAGTATTTTGTCTATTATTTTGTGATCGTAGTCATTATTGACAGCTATTTGTTTAATTAAGTTTAGTCTGATATAAAATTATTTGTAGACATAACACATTAACAAGTCTGTGGATCATAGAGTTATATGCAGCTAATTTATGTTGTATTGGATGCAATGAGGAGTTATGGATGGTAGTGTCGGTGTGTGAATCTTTATGGTAGATTTAAAATTCTAGTCTATTGTTGGTTCTTTTAATGTTTAGATCTAAGAAATTAATGTTATTCTCGGTTTCTTTTTCTATTGTAAATTTGATGTTTTTGTTGATGGAATTAATAAATTCAAAGAGTACATCTAATTGCCTATTAGTACCATTGAAACAGATTAAGATATCGTCTACATATCGATGCCAAAATAATATGTTTTTTTATAGAGGGGTTATTGAAAATCTGGGATTCTAAAAAATCCATGAAAATTTCTGCTAAAAGAGGACTTAAGGGGTTACCCATTATTAAGCCTTCATTGCTGCTGTACATTTGATCGTTAAATTTAAAATAGTTTTGATTAGTGCAAATATTTAATAAATTTATTATTTCATCTATGACTATAGGGTTTGTATTATTCTTTTCTAACATAATTTTTATTAAATTAATAGTTTCTTGCGGAGGAACACAAGGGAAAAGATTTTGGAAATCAAAGGAAATCAGTTTACTATTATTAGGGATAGTGATATTTTTTATATTATTTATTAATTCGTAAGAGTTCTTGATACTGTGTTTAGGTTTGAATTTAGTGTGTTTAATAATTATATCTATTAGTTTTTTAGAAATTTTTGTGGACGGGGCTGTAACAAATGAGGCTACAGGTCGAATGGGATAATTTTGTTTATGTAATTTAACTAAGGAATATAATTTCGGTGCTTGTGGATTCATAAGTAATAACCTTTGTTTATCTCTGTCGTTAATGATGGATATATTTTTTAAACAGTTTTTTAATTCTTTTTGATAATGGTTGGTGGGATCTTTCTTAAGTAAAGTGTATTTTCCAGTATTCAGGAAATTATTCGTTTTTTCTATATAATCTATTTTATTAATGGCAATTACTGTTTTCCCTTTGTCTGCTCTGGTGAATATAATATTATTTTTGCGTGATTTGTCATTGATAGATTTGATAATTGTATAATTGGGATGATTGAAGGAAGGTTGATTTACATTTTTTATAATATTGGCTGTGAGGTGCTTGTTTAGGGAAGCATGCGATGTGTCTGATAGGGCTATTTCTGTTTCAATGCCTAAATATTCTAAATTAAAGTTTCTTGTATCTGGTTGTATATTGTGGTTAAATCCTTTTTCTAATAATTTAACTTCTTTGACTGTTTTTTTGATAGATTTGACTTAAATCTATTAAAAAATGTATGTTTTGAAAACTCTGTAGGTTTAATTAGTTTATTAGTTTTTTTAGGAATTAATTTATCTAGTTTCTTTTTCTGTCTCAAATATTTGTTATGTATTATTTCGTTGACTTGATTTCTAACCTTTGAATCTAAATAATCAAATTCTATATTATTGAGTCTATAAGTTAACTCTGCATTACCTTAAGATACACGTTAAAGATGTCCCGTTTCTTATATTGTAATTTTCTATCTTCTAGTAGCCAATTTTTCTTTCCTATTGTTCTTCCTAATTGGGCAGCATGACTTATATTTGTAGTTTTTAGTTCGATACATTTGGGAAATATTTTATGCTTAAGGCACGCATTTAAGAACCAGATGTTTTGAGTAGTCGTTTTACACCGGAGAATAAGTTTGAAATAGCAGAGGGCCAAAAAACTCGTAGAAGTTTCTTTTAAAAATTGGATTGATTCGGCCTTTACTTGATGAAGATCCATATTAAATTCAATAACACAATAAAACACTATTAAATCTTCACTTATTTATATTTGCTAAATATTATGACTGTCGTTTCGCTGCCCAGTAGCTTCTTCAGATAAAGACTGGTTAAAACTAAATCTATTTTCTAAGGTCTAAAAGGTAAAAATATATATACAAACAGGTATTGTTAAAGGATTACAGCTTGTACCTAGAATAAGATACAATACATTTACAGTTAGGTGAGAAGTTCTAGGTATTAACAAATTCTTTCAAAGAAATAAATTTAACAGTGGTGAATTATTTATATCTATTTGATCATTTAACATGTAATCAGATTTTTTATTTTTATTAATTTCTAAGGCTTCTAATAAATTAAGTTTTTTACCTTTATTTTTTATGCGTAAAATCTCTAAACTATTATTGAAACTATGGTGTTCTTCTATAAGATGGTTGGCAAAAGTTGATTCTTGTTTCTTATTTCTGAATCAACTAATATGTTCTTGGAATCTTTTATTAAATGATCTACCTGTTTGACCTAAATCGATCTTTTGGCAATCACTACATGTTAACTTATACATAGACCCCTGACTTATTGTTTTTATCGGTTTTGTCTTTATTATTTTTGATAAAATTTGATAGGTTATTATTTGTACTAAAAGCAACATTTATGTTTTGTTTTTTGAGAAATCTTGAGATTTTAATAGAAGGAGATCCTATATATGTTAATGTTTTAAATTTAAGTGTTTCTGTGCTTTTAATTTTTGGATAAACCATGTTAGCAATTAGATGTACTCTTTGGATTTATTAATTCCATCAACAAAATCATCAAATTTACAATAGAAAATGAAACCGAGAATAACATTAATTTCTTAGATCTAAACATTAAAAGAACCAACAATAGACTAGAATTTTCAATCTACCATAAAGATTCATACACCGACACTACCATCCATAACTCCTCATTGCATCCAATACAACATAAATTAGCTGCATATAACTCTATGATCCACAGACTTGTTAATGTTCCTATGTCTACAAATAATTTTATATCAGAACTAAACTTAATTAAACAAATAGCTGTCAATAATGACTACGATCACAAAATAATAGACAAAATACTTTCCAAAAAACTATTCAATAAAGCCATTAACATGGTTTATCCAAAAATTAAAAGCACAGAAACACTTGAATTTAAAACATTAACATATATAGGATCTCCATCTATTAAAATCTCAAGATTTCTCAAAAAACAAAACATAAATGTTGCTTTTAGTACAAATAATAACCTATCAAAGTTTATCAAAAATAATAAAGACACAACAATAAGTCAGGGGTCTATAAGTTAACATGTAGTGATTGCCAAAAGATCTATTTAGGTCAAACAGGTAGATCATTTAATAAAAGATTACAAGAACATATTAGTTGCTTCAGAAATAAGAAACAAGTATCAACTTTTGCCAACCATCTTATAGAAGAACACCATAGTTTCAATAATAGTTTAGAGATTTTACACATAGAAAATAAAGGTAAAAAACTTAATTTATTAGAAGCTTTAGAAATTAATAAAAATAAAAAATTTGATTACATGTTAAATGATCAAATTGATATAAATAATTCACCACTGTTAAATTTATTTCTTTGAAAGAATTTGTTAATACCTAGAACTTCTCACCTAACTGTAAATGTATTGTATCTTATTCTAGGTACAAGCTGTAATCTTTTAACAATACCTGTTTGTATATATATTTTTACCTTTTACACCTTAGAAAATAGATTTAGTTTTAACCAGTCTTTATCTGAAGAAGCTACTGTGTAGCGAAACAACAGTCATAATATTTTTCAATAATAAATAAGTGAAGATTTAATAGTGTTGTATTGTGTTATTGAATTTAATATGGATCTTCATCAAGTAAAGGCCGAATCAATCCAATTTTTAAAAGAAACTTCTACGAGTTTTTTGGCCCTCTGCTATTTCAAACTTATTCTCCGGTGTAAAACGACTACTCAAAACATCTGGTTCTTAAATGCGTGCCTTAAGCATAAAATATTTCCCAAATGTATCGAACTAAAAACTACAAATAGAAGTCATGCTGCCCAATTAGGAAGAACAATAGGAAAGAAAACTTGGCTAATAGAAGTTAGAAAATTACAATATAAGAAACGGGACATCTTTAACGTGTATCTTAAGGTAATAGATGCAGAGTTAACTTATAGACTCAATAGTATAGAATTTGATTATTTAGATTCAAAGGTTAGAAATCAAGTCAACGAAATAATACATAACAAATATTTGAGACAGAAAAAGAAACTAGATAAATTAATTCCTAAAAAAACTAATAAACTAATTAAACCTACAGAGTTTTCAAAACATACATTTTTTAATAGATTTGAGTCAAATCTATCAAAAAAACAGTCAAAGAAGTTAAATTATTAGAAAAAGGATTTAACCACAATATACAACCAGATACAAGAAACTTTAATTTAGAATATTTAGGCATTGAAACAGAAATAGCCCTATCAGACACATCGCATGCTTCCCTAAACAAGCACCTCACAGCCAATATTATAAAAAATGTAAATCAACCTTCCTTCAATCATCCCAATTATACAATTATCAAATCTATCAATGACAAATCACGCAAAAATAATATTATATTCACCAGAGCAGACAAAGGGAAAACAGTAATTGCCATTAATAAAATAGATTATATAGAAAAAACGAATAATTTCCTGAATACTGGAAAATACACTTTACTTAAGAAAGATCCCACCAACCATTATCAAAAAGAATTAAAAAACTGTTTAAAAAATATATCCATCATTAACGACAGAGATAAACAAAGGTTATTACTTATGAATCCACAAGCACCGAAATTATATTCCTTAGTTAAATTACATAAACAAAATTATCCCATTCGACCTGTAGCCTCATTTGTTACAGCCCCGTCCACAAAAATTTCTAAAAAACTAATAGATATAATTATTAAACACACTAAATTCAAACCTAAACACAGTATCAAGAACTCTTACGAATTAATAAATAATATAAAAAATATCACTATCCCTAATAATAGTAAACTGATTTCCTTTGATTTCCAAAATCTTTTCCCTTGTGTTCCTCCGCAAGAAACTATTAATTTAATAAAAATTATGTTAGAAAAGAATAATACAAACCCTATAGTCATAGATGAAATAATAAATTTATTAAATATTTGCACTAATCAAAACTATTTTAAATTTAACGATCAAATGTACAGCAGCAATGAAGGCTTAATAATGGGTAACCCCTTAAGTCCTCTTTTAGCAGAAATTTTCATGGATTTTTTAGAATCCCAGATTTTCAATAACCCCTCTATAAAAAAACATATTATTTTGGCATCGATATGTAGACGATATCTTAATCTGTTTCAATGGTACTAATAGGCAATTAGATGTACTCTTTGAATTTATTAATTCCATCAACAAAAACATCAAATTTACAATAGAAAAAGAAACCGAGAATAACATTAATTTCTTAGATCTAAACATTAAAAGAACCAACAATAGACTAGAATTTTCAATCTACCATAAAGATTCACACACCGACACTACCATCCATAACTCCTCATTGCATCCAATACAACATAAATTAGCTGCATATAACTCTATGATCCACAGACTTGTTAATGTGTTATGTCTACAAATAATTTTATATCAGACTAAACTTAATTAAACAAATAGCTGTCAATAATGACTACGATCACAAAATAATAGACAAAATACTTTCCAAAAAACTATTCAATAAAGCCATTAACATGGTTTATTCAAAAATTAAAAGCACAGAAACACTTAAATTTAAAACATTAACATATATATGGGATCTCCTTCTATTAAAATCTCAAGATTTCTCAAAAAACAAAACATAAATGTTGCTTTTAGTACAAATAATAACCTATCAAAGTTTATCAAAAATAATAAAGACAAAACCGATAAAAACAATAAGTCAGGGGTCTATAAGTTAACATGTAGTGATTGCCAAAAGATCTATTTAGGTCAAACAGGTAGATCATTTAATAAAAGATTACAAGAACATATTAGTTGCTTCAGAAATAAGGAACAAGAATCAACTTTTGCCAACCATCTTATAGAAGAACACCATAGTTTCAATAATAGTTTAGAGATTTTACACATAGAAAATAAAGGTAAAAAACTTAATTTATTAGAAGCCTTAGAAATTAATAAAAATAAAAAATCTGATTACATGTTAAATGATCAAATTGATATAAATAATTCACCACTGTTAAATTTATTTCTTTGAAAGAATTTGTTAATACCTAGAACTTCTTACCTAACTGTAAATGTATTGTATCTTATTCTAGGTACAAGCTGTAATCCTTTAACAATACCTGTTTGTATATATATTTTTACCTTTTACACCTTAGAAAATAGATTTAGTTTTAACAAGTCTTTATCTGAAGAAGCTACTGTGTAGCGAAACGACAGTCATAATATTTTTGAAATATAAATAAGTGAAGATTTAATAGTGTTTTATTGTGTTATTGAATTTAATATGGATCTTCATCAAGTAAAGGCCGAATCAACCCAAATATATTAATAATTAAACATACTCACGTACAAATTAATATTAACCAAATTATTAAAATATTCTAAAAGTCATCTAGTGGTCATTTTGAGACTTTACGGCTTATCTTCGCGCAGGCGAATTTCGAAATTTGTCAAATGATGGAGCGGCATTCGGACTATTCGGAGCAGCGGCAAGTAGGTATTGGGCTACTTGAGGCAGACATTTTGTGGGGATGCAGTCGTCGTTAAGTACGGAATCTGCATTACCGGCATTCTGTATTACCGGCATTTGATTCGTCACTCGGCTAAATGGCAACGCTGTTGCTAGGAGAAAACAGATGGCGCCAGTGTCGTTTTTGTACCGACATTCTGTATTATCGGCATTTGGTTCGTCACATGGCTAAATGGAGTTAGTGTTGCTAGGGGAAAACAGGTGGCGCCAGTGTCGTTTTACGTGATTTTTGTACCGACATTCTGTATTATCGGCATTTGGTTCGTCATCATGAAGAAAGCTGTATTACCGATTACGGGCGTTCTGCTGATTGTTAATAGGGGGAGCCAAGGTTTATCATTTTATATTAATAAATTTTACCGATTGCTTAAAATAATTATCGTCGTCATTAATACTTTAATTACATATAATAATTTAAGATAATTAATTCAGCATTAGAATTTTACACGCAAATCACGGAACAATTTACGGATAATAATAATAACAATAATTATAATAATGGCTTTATTTCCTTACAGGTTTACACCCAAATAGGGAAAAATATGAATTTACAAAAAAAAACCTAATTACAATGTACTTAACCTATTGTGTTGTATGTATTAATCAGGTATATTCTCATGTTTATTTACAAGAACTTGACAAATAAACGATAATCCCTTAAACATAATATCGCATTCTGCGCAAATTAAATTAAGATTACTACACATTACAGTAAGTGAACTACTCATTAACATATTGGCCCTCGCAAAATTATTGTAAAAGAATAAAGAACTTCTGCTTTTTTGTCTAGGTATCTTTAACAAAATATAATATGTAAGAAAATTTAACATAGATCCGAAATATCAAATTAGAGAATTATATTAGTTGAAGCCTCTGTAATATTACGTTTTCAATAAATACTAGATATAATTAATCAGCTTCATTATAAATTAAGTAAAAAGCAATACAAATAACACTAAGTTCTTTTCTGTTAAAGATAGCTATAAGCTTTATTTATTTTTTTTGCTTTATTTAGGCAAAAATGTTTTCATCGTTTATGCTATTCTCGTGTAATATCTCATGGGTAATGTGTATTGTGGTGACAAGATTCATTTGGTATTGTTATGTCTGTTTGTATTGGTTAATATTTCACCATTTACAACATAATCGTGAATAAAGTGGTTAGTGTATTTTTGCATACGAAACAATGGAACATTTATTTACGTTTAAATTTAGGCGATTAGCTTTACACCAATCACATAGAAAGTTAATGTTAGACTGCAAATATAAGCAATCATTGATATCTCGTACTTGATGATATATTTTTAAATCGTCAGCAAATAATAGTTTCTCGTAATGTATAGATTGATGATGATGAATACCACGTAGACACGTCCATTCGTGACGGGCATCTTGGAATACGTTCTGCTTGGTTCGGACATCTTGTATCCCTACCCCTGGCGTTTAATGTCATACGTACCTTGCTATCTCTCTCTCTCTCTCTCTCTCTCTCTCTTCTTCTCACTCTCTCCTTATCATCTATTAGAGGACGCATTAAAGAGCCTTCTCTCTCTCAATGTCTCCTCTCTCACTCTCTTGCTCTTTCGTTCTCTCTTTATCACCTATTAGAGGACGCATTAAAGAACCTTCTCTCTCTCACTCTCTCGCTCTCACGCTTTCTCACTTTCTCTCCCTTCATCCTAATGCTAGTAAATGAAACAGTAATGGATAGAAGTAACCGTTACGTCTACTGTTCTGGGACTGGTTCTGACGGCTTTGTTATTTTATACGTGAAAATAAAAAATCGATAAATGTTTTACTGTTTTTATTATTTTTCGTAATGTTACACAATATTACTAATATTCTATTGTAAATCAGCTTAAACTAGGTGATTATAGTTATATATAGTATAATACTTTATTACTCAATATAAACTAGATATGTTATATGAGGATGTTACAAATTAATTGTCTAACAAAATAACTTAGATCAGCTTATAAATATATATATTCTAACATTTAACATTTACTTAATAGAATATTAACTATATATTAAACTTAAACCTCAACAACATACTTTATTTAATCTAGTAATATAAACTTCATATAGTAAGAACTGTCATTTAACAACATCTTCCGCCTTTATCCAGGACTTTTCATTCAAGCCGAGCCATTTGACGTACATGTCACCATTGCTGCGGCGTTTAAGTACTTTTTCAACTAAGTAAACGTCTGGCTGTTGGGTTTTCTGCAGCTCGAACTCGTAGAAAGCTCCTCGGACAGCAACCCCATGAAGATCTTCCAGCAGATATGTGACAGGTTTTGTAAATTGAACTTTAACTATTTTGAATAATTCAGTTGACCAGCTGGGCGTGTATCCCTTAGAAAAGACCCCCTTGAACTTACTAATACGTACGAGGTCATTCAAGTCTAGTTTACGTTTACTTCCTACAGCGACATCAGCTTTTACATTAGTGTCATAAACGGTTAGTTGGGTGGTAGGTGTAACAGTAGCAGGAGCTCGACCTATCGTTCTATGTCTGGTGTTGTTATAGCTGTCAACTACCCTCTGTAATATATCTATCCATTTAAATGATCCTCGGTAGCTAAACTCTTTATACAGCTTTTGCTTAATTGTACGGGTAACGCGTTCAACTATCGAAGCCTTAATTACGGAATATGTAGAGTAATGATTTATAGTGTGCTCTTTCATTAATCGTTTAAAATGTTTATTGTAAAACTCTTTCCCGAGATCCGTCTAAAGATTCTTGGGTATGACTGAACTCTTAAAGATGCTGCGGACCTGCTTTGTCACCTCTTCTTCGGATTTAGTTTTCAACGGTCGTGCATACAGATATTTCGAATAACAGTTTATCATCAGCAGTATGTAACGATACCCCTTATTTACTTTAGCATAGGGAATAAACTCGGCTAAGTCAGCCTGGAACAAATCCTGGAAACCTTTTATTATAGTGCGACGTCTTTGAAAGTTTTTTCTAGCAGTCCTGTGTATTTCATCAACAACGGTTTGTTTAGCACTAGTCATTATCATACAATTAATCTCAACGACACCGAGAGAGCAACGTCTCAAATAATTATATTGTCAGCAGCCGTGTTTGATGAATACTGAACAATGTTAAAGCAATATATCATTATATACCCCCGAAATATTCTATTCTATGATGCCTTCCTCCTTAAGTTCGCGTATAATTGATATTATTTAGTTTTCATTCTGTGGACTAGTGTTGCCGGCACTCTTTACGGCATATAACAAACGAAGCCGGTCGACTAGCTCGTTAGCCTTATTCCAGTAGACGTATTCGACTTTGCAATCGCTTAATTTTTTAAAATTTGACGATGATGATGATGATAGTCTAATGCCTAAACCTTTGATTCTGGTAAGTTCGGTTTAATTATATAATCATACTTCCAATGTTTAACAGCTGTTAGTTTACCCTGTGGTCTATATGATTTCTTATGCGCATTAGTAAGGGCTATTATCTGCATATAATTATTGATATCAGCTTGCGATGGTATAGACTCTAATTCACTAAACGTGAGTAAGTCAAACAGACCGGGTGTTGCTTTGAAAACGTTGTTTTTAATTATGATGTTTGTATCACGCATAGTCACAGGGGAAGATGCAAATGTCCACGCGTCTCGATCAATTTTGATATATATATTGATATGCGGCTGACAACTCATATGAGGTATTACTTTTTTATAATCGTCTGTAAATCCAAAGATATCTTTTAATGGTATTCTACACGTGAAATGAAAGACGTTATTCCCCTGGTTATGTAACAAATCAATATCGCTAGTAATCCCTAAGTTCCATGCTGTGCTGGTTAAAGCTCTATCCTCGGCGCCGTGTGAAACGAGACCTTTTATAGTGCTTGTAATGCCAGGCTGTTTACAGACATCTATGAGCTGGTTTGTGCCTAATATTAGTTGAATTTCATCAAACAGAAAGTGGGCAAAATTGTTTACCAGAAGGAATTGCTTGTTTTCTGCACGCGTTATGCTACCTTTAACAAGTACATAGCTGTCATACAAAGCTAAAACGTTATCGGAATTTTGTATGCTGATTCTAATGGTGTCGGAATGATTGGCATTTAGCGTAAACGGCAGATAGGTATAAAAATCCTCTTTTATTATATCTGTATCGATGCGAGGCTTCCCAAATATGTTTAATTTATCAATGGTAAAGGTATCGGTGTTAATATGCATTCTACTTTGTTTTGGCATGTTGCTGCTGTTGTTGTTATCGTACATTAAAGCCTAAAGATTCAAGAAAAAGGCGACGAGCTTTAGTTAGTTTTAATCGAAGGTCTGCACGTGCCGACGTTCGACGGTGAATGACCTTTGACGGACATATGCTGATGTTTTTATAGCTAAAGTTTATTCCCATTTTTCACGTTTAAGTTCTAGCCTGATGCTCGTGAAAGTGTCTTCAGACAAATTTATCAACTCTCCTCTCTCGTCTACCAGTCTAATGGTAATGTTGTCGATCTCGGTGACAGTGATGGGAAAGTAAATCACATGCGATGGCTCCTTTTCAATCAGATAACCGGGTGGTACGCAAACACCAAATTCGAAGATTGTATGACTTGCTTGATTGTTTCTATATGAGCCGCCTGTAATATTCGTGTCTACAAAGATGTTTGGAGTTGAAAGTATATCGACAACTCGATCTGATACGTGTCTACTACCGGGTTCTAGCACGCGCTTCTTAAATCCTAGTAGTGATCCTATGTTATCGGGTTTGGTAAAATCAATCAACTCGGTAGCTGATTCAATCTCACACTTTCCCGTATTAGTGTTAGCTTTGATTTGTAGTAGTAGATCTCCCTCTTCGGGATCGCCACTAATTTGATTCTTTATATAGTTAACGATTTCAGCCAACTCGTAGCTACCCGGTTCAATAGTTATCGCCTTTTCTCCGTAATAAAATTTATTTTTGCCTGGGTATATATTCTGTATCGTGTGACTTGTATATAAGCCGACTAAACCTAGTGAGTATTCGTAACGCACGTGATCTAGTGTTATAGGTGGATAAATACGACCCGTAGAAAGCCTGTTTCCTGTACCGTACACCGTGATGGTCCTAGCCATACTTAACCGATTTACACTTTCACCTCTCTTTTATACAAAAATCGTAGACACAGATGTCCGCAGTTGTATGTATTGAACTTTTGTTCTTGGGCTACGTTGTAGTATACGGCGCAGCGAGAGGCCCTAAATATTTCACAAGTTCAGCTGGTGGTCTCAGATCTCCGAAGTGGTCATAGTACAAAACCACGTTTCGATCCTTTCTATAGGCAACCCAATGAGTACCCGGTCCTCCAGAGTCGTCAAGATTAACAATAGCTCTTTCGAATTGCAAATGTTTCGTTGCAGGTAGACTTGTTCTCATATAGACACCTCTAAAATAGGGAATGTCTTTAGCATGTTTTATTATATCTAGGTCTGTAAGTGGTCTCCGAGGCAAGTTATTCAGTTTTTTGACCGCCTGACATATGGTTTTAAGTACAATGCAGCTCCGCCAGCTCTATGCAGCTTCAGGTAAAGGGTGTTCCCGTTCTTACCGCCTAAAGCGATAGCTTCCATACTTTTATTATGCCGTGTGTTTCTTCTAGCTGTCTCTTATTACTATTAGCAGTGTTAACAGCTTTTGCTACCCCTGAGGCGCCTCCTATAATTGCACCGAGAGCCGAGAGGCCAGCAAAAATTGGTATGAGTGGTAAAATACCCCCTGTAGCTGTAGGCACAGGAATTATTCGGGGTACTTTAACGTTTTTTCGATCGCCTACGTTTTGAATGATTCTTCTGGCAGCGCTCAGGGCATGATGTATTAAATCTTTACCCGTGAGTCTCTTGCTTGCACGATTCACTACACCAACAAGCTTCTTTAAAACGCCACCTTTGAAAGTGACAGTTTTCTTCATCATCTTTCTAGCGAGACCCTTTTTCGCAGACAGTTTGTTTGTCTTGACGCCCATTCCCAACTTTCTTTTAGCCTTCATTATACCGGTTACAAACAGAGCTGATGCTTTTTCCCCTAATTTAGAGTCTTTAGCCTTAACACGCTTCCAAGCGGCTTCTTCTAATACCCGATCTGCCCGGTGTCTACTGTTCAAATCGGAGCTTTGAGCGTACGAGATGTCGTGCTGCATACACGCCTGGTCCAAAGGATTTATACCTTTATCGCCACGTTGTAATCTTTTAGATAATTTAGTACCAGGTCCACAGTACTGATAGGAAGGAAGATGTAGTTCAATAGGCAGCTTGTCTATGAGCTTGTTAACAAAGCCGTTACCCTCGTGAACTAACATCTGGTACTGAAAGAAGAGACTGCTTGTACCTGTATTTATACTCGGTAGCCGTCGCCGCCGGACTAATCTGTGTTCTGAAATCTCTGCGTATAGATAAAGTCTCTATGATCAGCTCGTAGAATTTTACACAGATGCTTTTCAACATTATGTATTCTTGTTTGAAAACGGTATCTGTCCAGAGCTAATGTTTGCCAGTCTCCCTTTCTCGCCTGTCTGTATGCATACTCCCATACTATCATATGATGTATATTATTCATGCTTGCGTCGGCGAAACTTACTTTCTTTACCATATCGATGTGTTGCTGCTGCTGCTACTACAAATCGCTATGTTTGGAGAGTTATTAATATTAGTAAAACTAAAACTTTGTTTAAATACATTTTTATTTCTTCAACGATACATTTAGGCTAAGAAAAAAATAACTGATTAGCGTAGATATAAGCAAACTAAGCATTTGCGCAGCATTCCCGTAAGGCTCACCACATTTCCTATCTGCGCTAATCAGACATTTGATATAATACACTTAAAACTAGAATAAAAATGGTGTAAATATGATTAGGTCAACCGATAGTAGTAGTAAATTCCGTTATTAGTCGGCGTTGTACACTCTCTTTATGTTGTAAGAGTTCGTACGTGTTGCAGATTCGGCTATTAGGGCATTAAACGATGATCGCATAACTTTTTGAGTATCCTCGAACGCTTGTACTTTATCTAATAATTTTTTATAATTACTATCTAGGGTATTATTCGTTTCTTCTATCTTTGTCAACACACTCGAATGATTAGTTTCCATCTGATCATTCGTTATTAGGAGATTTCTCTTTGTTTCTTTTTCCAACGTTGTTAGCAGACTGTTAAGTTTACTAGTTTCAATGTCAACCTTTGTTACCTTTGCTTTAGATCTTTAATAGTGTTCTGAGTGTCGGTAGTCATTGTAATGAAGGTTTGTACAGCAGAGTCGAATTGAGCATCAACATAGGCTTTAGAAGTGACATCCGTGCCATCTATAGGGTAACTTACTGAAACAATACGTTTACCATCTGCATTTGATCGTTTGTATGCATAGTTCGTTTGTTAAAATACTGCCTAGAGATTACATCTTTATCCTCCTCTAGAGGCTCCCCTATATTACAAATTCTTCCATCTTTAGCATCATAGTACGACCCCTGTCCTTTATCCTCTCGTCGTCTCAAACAATTAAAGAGTAATTTTCTTTCAACATCGTCCACCCGCTCGTCGGTATACCTTTTCGTGCAAACATCGTAGTCGTCAAGCGGTCCTTTAACATGTACTAGTCTTCTTTTCTTAACATCAATTAACACCTTCATCGCTATCTGATAACATTAGTACAGAACGCTTCGTGACAAGATCGTTATCGTTGATAGGAGCGCCTACATTAGTTATACGTCAGTTCTCAACATCGAAATTACCCTCTGGTGTTAATTTGAAACCATAACCTCTCGGTCCACGTTTTGTTGCAGCCATTGCTTCATCTGTCATACTCATCATAGCTCTACCGAAGAGGTCTATTGTGTTCATGATGACGTATGACAAATAACTGTCACACATGAACAGAATACACAGTATTTATAGCTGAGATCTTCATAGAGCAATGATGTACATATTTCAATACGTCATGAGATTTATACAGTTCGTCGGATGTTCTCGGACATAATCATAGACGGTACTGAGACTTCTTGTAATCAGCCCACATTTAATTTAGTAAACATCGTATGCTTTTACGCCTTTTTTGAATAACAAAGCCGTCAGAACCAGTCCAAGAACAGTAGACGTAACGGTTACTTCTATCCATTACTGTTTCATTTACTAGCATTAGGATGAAGGGAGAGAGAGTGAGAGAGAGAAGGCTCTTTAATGCGTCCTCTAATAGGTGATAAGGAGAGAGCGAAAGAGCAAGAGAGTGAGAGAGGAGACATTGAGAGAGAGAAGGCTCTTTAATGCGTCCTCTAATAGATGATAAGGAGAGAGTGAGAAGGAGAGAGCTAGAGAGAGAGAGAGAGAGAGAGAGAGAGAGAGAGAGAGAGAGAGAGAGAGAGAGAGAGAGAGAGAGAGAGAGAGAGAGAGAGAGAGAGAGAGAGAGAGAGAGAGAGAGATAGCAAGGTACGTATGACATTAAACGCCAGGGGTAGGGATACAAGATGTCCGAACCAAGCAGAACGTATTTCAAGATGCCCGTCACGAATGGACGTGTCTACGTGGTATTCATCATCATCAATCTATACATTGCGAGAAACTATTATTTGCTGACGATTTAAAAATATATCATCAAGTACGAGATATCAATGATTGCTTATATTTGCAGTCTAACATTAACTTTCTATGTGATTGGTGTAAAGCTAATCGCCTAAATTTAAACGTAAATAAATGTTCCATTGTTTCGTATGCAAAAATACACTAACCACTTTATTCACGATTATGTTGTAAATGGTGAAATATTAACCAACACAAACAGACATAACAATACCAAATGAATCTTGTCACCACAATACACATTACCCATGAGATATTACACGAGAATAGCATAAACGATGAAAACATTTTTGCCTAAATAAAGCAAAAAAAAATAAATAAAGCTTATAGCTATCTTTAACAGAAAAGAACTGTTATTTGTATTGCTTTCTACTTAATTTATAATGAAGCTGATTAATTATATCTAGTATTTATTGAAAACGTAATATTACAGAGGCTTCAACTAATATAATTCTCTAATTTGATATTTCGGATCTATGTTAAATTTTCTTACATATTATATTTTGTTAAATATACCTAGACATAAAAGCAGAAGTTCTTTATTCTTTTACAATAATTTTGCGAGGGCCAATATGTTAATGAGTAGTTCACTTACTGTAATGTGTAGTAATCTTAATTTAATTTGCGCAGAATGCGATATTATGTTTAAGGGATTATCGTTTATTTGTCAAGTTCTTGTAAATAAACATGAGAATATACCTGATTAATACATACAACACAATAGGTTAAGTACATTGTAATTAGGTTTTTTTTTGTAAATTCATATTTTTCCCTATTTGGGTGTAAACCTGTAAGGAAATAAAGCCATTATTATAATTATTATTATTATTATTATCCGTAAATTGTTCCGTGTAAGATTTTAATGCTGAATTAATTATCTTAAATTATTATATGTAATTAAAGTATTAATGACGACGATAATTATTTTAAGAAATCGGTAAAATTTATTAATATAAAATGATAAACCTTGGCTCCCCCTATTAACAATCAGCAGAACGCCCGTAATCGGTAATACAGCTTTCTTCATGATGACGAACCAAATGCCGATAATACAGAATGTCGGTACAAAAATCACGTAAAACGACACTGGCGCCACCTGTTTTCCCCTAGCAACACTAACTCCATTTAGCCATGTGACGAACCAAATGCCGATAATACAGAATGTCGGTACAAAAACGACACTGGCGCCATCTGTTTTCTCCTAGCAACAGCGTTGCCATTTAGCCGAGTGACGAACCAAATGCCGGTAATACAGAATGCCGCTAATGCAGATTCCGTACTTAACGACGACTGCATCCCCACAAAAATGTCTGCCTCAGGTGTCCCAATACCTACTGCGGCATTTTCCTCTTCCATGGAGACGGCAGATTTATAAATGCATAACTCGTCAACATACAACATTTTCTCAACTGACTCGCCGACTGCGTTTAGAAGATTGTTCACAGCAATAATAAATAAAGTAACACTTAACGTAGATCCTTGAGGAATGCCATTCTCTAATGCCACCGAAGATGATGCTGCATTACCCATTCTCACACTTATTTTTCGGTCTGATAGAAAACTCCCTATTAACAGACCCATCTTTCCCCTAATCCCCCAATCGTAGAGGGTTCTAAGAATATTATGGCGCCAAGTCATATCATATGCCTTCTCTACGTCGAAGAAAACGGCAATGGTATGTTGGCGCAAGGCAAAACTATTTTGGATGGCGTTCTCTAAACAAACAAGATTATCGGTTGTAGACCTGTTGCGCCTGAAGCCATGTTGGTATGGAGACAGTAAATTTTGCCTCTCGATATGCCATACCAACCGGTTATTGACCATTTTTTCAAATAGTTTGCCAATGCAACACGTGAGGGAGATGGGTCTGTAATTCGAGGGCATTTCTGGGTTTCTTCCTGGCTTTAAAACAGGAACAACTACTGCTGTTTTCCACTGTTCTGGATATTCGCCAGACTGCCAGATCTTGTTATATAGATGCAATAGGGAGTTCTTTCCTGAGAAGGGTAAATTTTTCAGCATAGAGTATGGAATTCCGTCCGGGCCTGGAGCTGTATCATTGCAAGACATGAATGCATGCTCCAACTCTGTCATAGTGAAATCTTGGTTGTACTCAAAACAAACGTCTGTTGCGAAATCTAGGCGTACTTCTGTATCAGCTATGATACGTTGAAACTCTGGCGAGTAATTAACAGAACTGCTAACATTTCTAAAGTGCTCTGCCATGATTTCGACCATAATCATTGGATCAGACGCCGTCCTATCAGCAGTGACAAGTCGTGACGGCAGATTATTTGTCTGCTTGCCAGAGATCTTCTTGATTTTACTCCAGATTTCACCAGTCGATGAGGCAGGAGTGAGACAAGACACATATTCTTGACAGCTCCTACGCTTATAAGTTAACATTAATTTGCGTGCTTTCGCCCGGTATCGTTTAAACGTTATGCAATTTTCGGGTGTTGGATTAGATTTGAAACGATTAAATGCTTGTTTTTTCCTCTTAACTGCGTTAGCAATCTCGTCATTCCACCACGGAACGACTCGTTTTGGCAAACGGCCCGACGATTTCGGGATGCTGGATGTAGCTGCCTCTAGAATAACAGAGGTTATGTTATTCACACATTCCGAAATATTGTTTGGGAAAAGGATTTGTGGTATGGTCTCTGCATACTTTTCCCAATTAGGTTTTTCTACAATCCAGCGTGATGGTAATGACGAGATTCCAAACTGCCGAAGAAATGTCATGCAAATCGGAATGTGATCCGAGAAAATTTCTCCTTCCATAGTGGTCCATTCAATGTGTGTTGCGATGGCTGGAGAACATATTGATAGGTCAAGACAAGAGAAGGTGTTAGATCTAGAGTTAACGTATGTGGGCTGTCCAGTGTTTAAAAGAAAGAGATCATTGTCGGAGATAACATCTTCCATAATTCTACCGCTCATGTCCGTGCTTTCGGATCCCCACATCCGATTATGCGACTTAAAGTCACCAACGAGGAGATATGGTGTGGGCAACTGATTGATTATGTTGTCCATGTCAGCACGGTTTCTCGGTCCGCTAGGCAAATAAACATTGCAGACAGTCATCTTAACCGGATGGGATAAGGTTACTGCTACGACCTGAACAGCAGAATTGAGGATAACCTCCTCAGCAGCAATGTTTGTACAAACAAAGACAGCCACGTCGCCATTTGCTCTGTGAACATCTATTCCATCGCTTCGGAAACATTTATATCCTCGAAGACTAAAATTCTGATTGGCTTTCAACCTTGTTTCCTGAAGACACAAGCAAAAAGGTTTTTTGTCCACAATGATCTTTTTGAGTTCTGGGTAGTGAAAACTAAGACCATTACAATTAATCTGGACTAGGAAGTTGTTATTATCCATAAAATAAAAATATGAGTATTTGGAAGCGTATATTATGCGTAACTATTTATGATCATTGTAGGAAAGAGAAATATTAAATTATACATAAGAGGAAAACTTAAGCATGCCATGAAAAGAATAACTATTCACCCGAACGTGAAGGAGTCGACCGGCCTCTCGGTTTGCCTTTAGGCCATCCTTTTTTCTTCGGTTTGACGAGTCCTGAAGACTCCGGATCGGATTGGGATGGGGAAACTTTTTGGAAATCTTGGGAGATGGGGAAAGGAAACTTATCAGTTAGGGTTAGGTTCTCAGTGTCAGTTGTGGGTTGTGACAACTGAGTGACTGGAAAGGGAGGGAGAAAGGGAAGGTTGTTTTGGGATAAAGTTTGGGGTGTAAAAGGTAAGATGGTAGGTTGTTTTGATTGAATAACTTTGTAACCCTCAATTGTATTTTTTACCGCCTCTTCAATCATTCTTTTTATCTCCGGTAACAATACGGAGAGAGAAGGCTGTTGTTGCTGCTGCTGCGCTACTTGGGCATAAGTGATTTGCTGTACTGGTGGAGATAATCGCAGGTATTTCTGTTTAGCTTCGAAGTAACTAAGTCTTTTAAGAGTTTTCATCTTTTGGATCGCAACTTCCTGTTTATAGACAGGACAATTAAAAGATCTGGCTGAGTGTAGTCCGTCGCAGTGAATGCATTTGAAAGGGATTTCGAAAGGTCTTCCCTGATGTTCTGGTTTTCCACATGCACAGATCTGTTCCCTACGGCAATTTACAGCTGTGTGTCCGAATCTTTGGCACCGGAAACATCGTAGGGGGGCGGGAATGTATGCTCGCACCGTAAAGGAGTAGAAGGCGACCTTTATCCTCTCGGGTAGACGAGTACCAATAAACGTTAGGAGATATGACGTTGTATTTTGTATTTCACCTTGTCGCTTAACAGTCATGCGCTTTACATCGATGACCTTTTGAGGTTTAAGTTCTGCTTTGATTTCATCAATCGTACAATTATTCAAGTCCTTGCATGTGATTATTCCCTTAACGAAGTTCAGGGTTCTATGGGCGTAAACTTTGACTTTAAATTTATCAAACACTGTAACATTAAAGAGATTTTTTGTTTGTTCGTTGTTCTCTAACTCTACTAAAAGGCCTTCTTTGATCTTTCTAACATTCCTGACATCTCCAACCAAATTTTTTAAAGTTCTACTAATAATAAATGGACTCATATTAGAAAAGTCTTCACCATCCTCTCGTTCTACTACTAAATAATGTATCTTAGAGTAGCTCACCGCTACCGCTTCTGTTATTGGCTCCACAATCTCTATATCAGGTGAAGATTCACCAGACTTTTTTCTTTTATTGTTACGTGTATCAGATTTGCCTGATACAGGATTTACAGGGATTTGGGAAGTGGAAGGGTTGGGAGTGGGCAAAGGGGAAACTAAAGGAGTGGTTAAAGGGGTGGAGCCGGGAAGCTCCTGTTGCGTTGTAAGGGGCACTTTTAAAACATCATCAATTGTCTGAACGTCCATATTAATTAAGTTTTAATAAAGTCTGTAATTGTTGGTGTAAGTGTAGCGTGTATGGTTTCCATTCCTTTTTGTGTTTAACAGTTTGAGGGACCAGCAACAGCCAAAGGATTCCAAAGAACCCGACTCTGGTGGCCTCGACGGAGCCCCCCGCATTATACCGCAAGGTTCCCGGTCCAGGCGCTACCTGGCATTACGGCATAAGCGAGATTTTCGCAAGTTGATAGGGCAGCCAGGTCATGTTGGCTAGACCGACCCGGGCCCCTGTACTACCTTGCAGCCTGGGAGTGCACACCCCGGAACCCAGTTTTATCCGCTGTACCCTCCAGCAGGCGAGCCCAAGGATCCCACACTGCTACTAGTTCCCCACGCTGTCAAACAAGGAATGAGTGTGCGTGTTGGTGACCTGCCCGTATGCAGTGTACGTGTGTGTAGTGAATGTGTGTTTGGGTTAAAATAGAAAAACTGTGTGTTTATATGGTTGTGTTTACGGGCAGGTATGTGTGTTGGAACGAGGTGTACTGAGCTGGTACCCGTGGGGACGCTACTCTCCAATGGCTGCCCGCTTTCAGCCACCCTGCGGGTATTATTATTATTATTATTTTTTGACAGGATCGACTACAAAGGTCATTAGCTGCACACACAATTTTGAAACATTTAATAACATGGATACGTTATAACAAACTTATAATAAAATATGAAATGATATATCATCTGACTTTTATTCAAGGTATTACAAAACCGTATTAAATAAGTTGTTATTTATTAAACAAAGTATTATCATTCACCAGTTATTATGATTAGGTAAGTAGTTAAATTCTTGAGATTAGTTTTGTTATTTAAGAAACGGATGACTTTGTTAGTTTTTATGTTGTCGTATTTTAGGATTTCTTCTAAAGGTTCATTTAATCCACATGTTAATCTAGCCTGTCTATACTCTATGCACTCAGTTAGTATGTGTTTTATTGTTAAGTCTGTCCTGCAGGTGAGGCATTCTGGTCTGTCTGCGCCGCTTAACAGATAGTTCGATGTCATGCGAGAGTGTCCAATACGTAGACGACATATAGCAACTTCTACATGTCTACAACGGTTTCTTGAATATTCTTTAATTGGTTTGTAGTCGAATTCCATAAAATTTGCCATGCACTGTTTATTTGTTGTTTAATCTTATTTCTCAAATCCGCTAGGGTAACGGCTCTAATAACATCTGGTGGACGATTTGTAGCTGACTTGGCAGCTTTATCAGCCAATTCATTGCCTCTTATCCCTATATGGCTTGGCACCCAAATGAAGGAAATATGTTTTCCTACGTTGATAAGTGAGTACAATTTTATCAATATACTATGAATCAGCGATTCTGCTTCAAATTTATTTTGTAGCGATAATATTGACGATATTGAATCAGTACATATGATGATTGTTTCATCTGGCAACTCTTCACAATAAGTTAGTGCCTGCAAAATTGCATACAACTCACACGTGTAAACACTAGTAGTATGCGGTAGTGACCAGCTGTGCGTTGTATTATTGATAGCGATAGCACATCCAGAGCCAGTTTTAGTCTTTGAGCCATCCGTGTATATTATTTTACAAGGACCATAACTATGAATAATTCGTAAAAGGTCTTGTTTTATCAAATCAGGATTACAATCACTCTTTTTATAAGTTGACAATTCAAGGTGAGTATGTAAATCTGGAAAAGACCACGGAGGAATTGCCCTAGGGTCAGGTATGTATAAGTTTCTTTCAGGAATTTCCAATTTCTCAGATAGGATTGCCGACCTTATTGTTGCTGGTCTTGAATATGTATGTCTCCGTTCATATATGGGACGCAGTGGATTATTATTAAAAGATGCTCTGTTGGGTCCAGTCACAAGTGCAAAAACCTTTGCACGATAGTTCAAGATTATTCTCTGGCGATGCAAACTTAAAGATGGTATTCCAGATTCGACGTACAGGCTTTGAGCAGGACTTGTAAAGAAAGCACCTGTGATATGTCTAATGCCACAGTGATGAACAGAATCCAAAACCCGGAGGCGACTTGGCTTAGCGGAAGAATAGATAATGCATCCGTAGTCCATTCGTGACAATACAAGCGATTTGTACAACATCATTAAAGTGTGGCGATCAGCCCCCCAGTAAGTATTAGACAGACATTTAATTATATTTAAGTTTTTTAAACATCGACCTTTTAACTCATTTATGTGTGCTACCCAGGTGAGCTTTGAATCAAAAATTACCCCTAAATAACGAGCAGAGTCTGCATTATTGATGGGATTGTTATTTATAGTAAGCGCATGCGCACGTTGACATGTACTTCTTTTCCTGCAGAAGTGAACTACAACGGTCTTTTCTGTGGAGATAATAAGACCCCTATTGTTTGCTTCATCAGTAAATCAATTTAGAGCATCTTGAATTGTAAGTTCTATTTCATTAAAATTGTTTCCAAAGCTAAATATCATGATGTCATCTGCAAACGCACAATATCTAACAGAGTTATCTATTGATTCTAATAAGCTGTTAATAGCAACAATAAATAATGTGGCACTCAAACTAGAGCCTTGTGGTGTTCCATTTTTAAGTGTTTGACTTTCAGAGAAAGTGTTACCAATTTTGACCCTCATGGTTCTGTCAGTAAGAAAAGACTCAACGAATTTGGCTATTTTACCACCTATTCCCCATGATTGTAATTGGGTTGTTATTGTTTTATGCTCTATTGTGTCAAATGCATTTTTAAGATCGATGAATACAGCAGAAAGATGACTATTAGTTAGAAAGCATCCTTGTGCAGCGTTTTCTAGGTAGCATAATGCATCGACGGTGGAACGATTTTTCCTGAATCCAAATTGATATTTATTTAACAAATTTTTAGATTCTAATATACAGGAAAGTCTTCTGTTAACCATTTTCTCGAGAATCTTACATAGGCAGCTGGTAAGAGATATAGGTCTATAATTTGCAGGAGAAGTAGGGTATTTCCCGGATTTTAATATTGGGATTACTATTGCCTCTTTCCAGTTTTCAGGTATTATTCCAGTATCCCAAATATAGTTATAGGCTTTCAGTAAATGTTTTTTTGCATTCGGAGACAGATGAGTTATAAAGGCGTTTGCTACGCAGTCGTTCCCTGGAGATGTATTTCGTAGAGTAGCAAGTACATCATTTAATTCGCTGTTAGAAAAGGGCAAATTGTATTCTGGATTAGCATCTTCAATAACGTTATTATTTTCCTGCTCTGCATTTTGGATGTTATCCCTATTAGAAATAGCTGAAAAATGTTGAACCATTTTGTTGGCTACGTCAATAGGATTTATTATAATTTCCTCTTCTATATTAAGGGTTATCTCATGATATGAATGATTTCCTTTAATCGCTCGTATTTTCCTCCAAACTTCCTTCACATCAGTAGAAACGTCCATTGTAGATACGTAATCTCTCTATGTCCGCTTTTTTGCTTCCACTATTGCCCTTCTACAAAGTGCACGATTTTTCTTAAATGCAACGAGGTTTTCGACGCTAGGATGGCGCTTAAACTGATTGAAAGCTCGCTTTTTCCGAGTTATTAAATCGCGAATTTCCTCGTTCCACCACGGCACTACTTTCTTACGGACTCTTTCTTTCGATTTGGGCACATACTTTTCTGCTGCAGCGTTTATAATATTTATTAAATCTGAGATGTGCAGTGCTCCTTCAGTGTTAGATATTGACGTATCGACATCATTTTGATATTGATCCCACTGCGCGTGTCGTAATAACCATTTGGGCGTTACTGGAATAGGAGGTGTCTGAAAATCTATCCTGCTTATTTTTATGGGATGATGATCACTAAAATGTAGGTCAGGAATAACTGCCAATTCTAGAACACAAGCTAGATTTGGAGTACAGAATGTCAAATCGATAGCACTACTTTGTCCGGTAGAAATATCAAAATGTGTCGGATCGCCGTTGTTTAATAAACATACATCTAATGTCTCTAGCAATAAATCTACAGATCTGCCTTGACGGTCTTGTTTATTTGACCCCCAAGTATTACTATGAGCATTAAAGTCTCCGCAAATAATGTATGGTGTAGGAAGTTGATTTAATACATCTTCTAAATCAGTTGTATTCCATGGGATATTAGGAAAGTAAACGTTACAGATTGTAACTTTTCTAGGATGATTAATTTTGATTGCAAACTGCAAGAATTTCAGTGTTTAAATTAATCACTTCGTGGGGGATATTTTCTTTTATTAGAATGGCAACTCCGGCATGTGCACGGTCTCCATCTAACGAATCTTTACGTATGATCTGGTAGTTCTTTAGGTGGTAATTCTTTGATGGTTTAAAATGTGTTTCTTGAATACATATACAATCTGGATCATTTTCACTAACTAACAGTTGTAGGAAACTAAGTTTGTTTAGGAAACCTCGACAGTTCCATTGTAAAATGAGTGTGTTAGCCATAAAAGATTATGTGGAGTTTCGTGAGCAACCGGGAGTACTTTGTGGTTTACGAGGTTTACCTTTCTGCCAGCCCTTTTTCTTTTTAGTTACTGCAAATAATATGTGTTTATCAATAGACTCCAGACTAGCTTGTGAGTCGAGACTTGGTGTCCTGTTTCTTTTTCCTGACGCATCATTTTCTTCATTTTGTTTAGTAGCATCTATTGTTGAGCGGGTTGTTCTAGGACTTTTCTGGTGAGGAATGTTTGTATGAGGTATTTCGAAAGGAGTGAATGCATCTGATGTATTAGGTTTATGTTTGTCTGCAAATGTAAACTGTGATTTAGGTGTTAATTGATTAATAACTATTTCCTGAAATTTGGAAGAAATAACTGATTCGACAATTCGTTTAATTTCAGGTATTAAGCCTTGGATAATGGAAATTGGCGAACTAGCTACTTGAGCAAACGTAGATGTGCGCGTAACTGCAGACTTGGTCATACTTTTGGCTTGATAGTAAGTGATTCCTTGAGTAGCTTTAATTTCTTGTATTTTTGCTTCTTCCTTGTAAACAGGACAGCCCTTCTAAATTGCGGAATGGTCTCCCTTACAATTCGGACAACATTTTTCATTATAGGGTTGACCATCATGTAAAGGTTTGCCGCAAATACATACTTGAGGATCAGCACAGTTTGTAGATGTATGACCAGATTTCTGGCAACGAAAGCATCTTAGTGGTGGCGGAATATAGGGTCTAACCTTCAACGAATAGAAAGCGGCTTTGATGGACTGAGGTAAAGTGGTAGAATTAAAAGTAATGATATGGTTTGGAGTATCAACAAATTCACCCTCACGTTTTACTCGTATTCGTCTGACGTTTATGACGTTTTGATTTTTCAGTTCGTCTAATATTTCATCCAAGATACAATTTAGGAAGTCACGACAAAAAACCACACCCTTAACAACATTAAGTGTAGGATGCGGAATTACAGTGACCTCAAAGTTCGCAAATCTTTCAATTGAAAGCAGTTTCCTTGATTGTGCATTAGAGACAGTTTCTATTAACAATGTACCTTTAACCTTTTTTATACTTTTTGTTTCACCAGCTATACCATATATGGTCTTAGAAATTACAAAAGGACTCATATTTTCAAAATTGCCTTCTTTCTTCTGCAAAAGCAAGAACCGAGGAACATGTTCCACATTCTCCTGACTTTTGTTTTTTCTCTAAAGGAACTAATAGGGGGAAAATCGGTTTGGGATAGGATTAAGTTTGGAGGGGTTTTAGGAGTGGAGCCGAAAAGCTCCGGATTTAGATTGTCGTTAATTACATCACTTATCATCTGTTTATATCCCTAACTTAGGGGGGCTGCCCCGGTGGGGTATACCCATGTCAGTGGGATCACCACCAACACCAGCAAGTTCCCCTGCTGCACCGGGAATATGCCCTGTTGGAAGGAAAAAACATCTCCCTAGGGCTCCAGTCCCTTACTGATTGAAACTTTCGGGGATCCCACGCCTCCGACGACGTGGGCACCCCCCTAAGCGCTTGCCAGGCCGGGGGCCTGCGGAAGCTTGACTCCACTTCAGGCGAAGTGAAGCTACACCCCGCAGCGCCAGCTCTTGCGTCTGAACCAAACCATAAACAATTGCGTAAACCTTCACCATTGCGTCCGTCTTCAGAGAGTAAAGAAGGAAACTTAAAAGGTCCCCTAACCCTCGATTACTCTAATAGCGTCGGGGCCTGGAAGGAACAAGAGTTGGTCAAGGGAGAACAGATAGAAAAGAAAGACAGAAAGGGACCTGTCCGTAAGGCTAGTTGAAGTATAGACAGGCCCAGCTAGGGTACCTCGGGTTGCCAGCCCCTGTACTCACAAGGTGTGAGCCTCTCAGGGTTTTATTATTATTATTATTATTATTATTATTATTATTATTATTATTTTTTATTTTATCTTTTTTTTTTCAGGGGTTTATCCGGACTTTAAGCCAAGAATGCACCGCATCCCTTAGGCCTGCTTGTCTCGTTTTAGGTTTGTGGTGTGATGTTTAACAGTTTTCTCAGTATATGTACTGTCCCTAAAAGAACGCTCTTCTGTATGCTCTGGGTGTGTTGTTTTCCAGGTATCTGCTTTATATAATTATTATATTTTTTCGACACCGTACCCAGAGCTCCTATAATCACTGGTATGATGGTTGTTTTGCAATTCCACATTATTTCTACTTCTATTGCTAGGTCCCGATACTTTAACAGCTTCTCAGCTTCCTTATCGTGGATACGTCGATCTCCGTGTACCGCAACATCTATTATTAGACAGGTTTTTCTTTTTTATTTTTTAATACAATGTCAGGTTTATTGGCTCGTATTTTCCTGTCCGTCTGTATCTGTTGGTTCCATAGTATTACTATGTCTTGTTTTTCTTCTACCTGCATGGGCTCGTGTTCATACCATTTATCGCATACCTCGATCCCGCATGCTTTACTTATGTTGTAGTGTTACGGCATACTTGATCATGTCTTTTTATGTATTCTTTTTGGGCCAATATTCTACAGCCTGATACAATGTGTTCTACTGTTTCATCGTACTCTCCACACAGTCGACATTTACCATCTGTTTGTTGGTGGAGTATGTTTTTTGCGTAGTACTTTGTATTAATGGCTTGATCTTATGCTGCTACAATTGTACTTTCTGTCTCGCCTTTTAATACACCTTCTGCAAGCCAGTTGTAGGTTGCTTCTTTTCTGGTCATGGTTTCACTTACATTTCGCGGATATTGCCCGTGCATTACCTTGTTTTGCCATGCTGCTTTAATTTCGTTTGCAATGGCTCTTTTTATTGCATGTTTCTTCGCGTTGCTCGAAGTCTGTTCCTCGTTCCTATCTACCTGAAGATTTCTTTTGAAGTCTTCGGCTTTTCTTATTATAGATTTCTGCTGGGCATTTGTAGGTCTTGCCTGTTTAATATATCTTTGTATCTGTCTTCATTGTGTTCTTGAATATATTCCGCGAGATTAATTATTGTGGATTTATACGCTCCTGTAACCTGTATGAGCCCCCTACCTCCTTCCTTTCTTGCTACATACAAACGGTTCACATCAGCTCTCGGATGGTGTAGCTTATAACAGGTAAGTAGTTTGCGTGTTTTCGTATCTATATCTGCAAGTTCTTTCATTTTCCAATCCAGTATTCCAAAACTGTATAAAAGTACCGGTACCGCCAATGATCCAATTGCTAATATTTGATTTTTTCCAGTTAATTGCGTTTTTAGGATCAACCTTACTCTTCGCCGATATTCCGATATTAGTTTTGTCTTCATCTGGCTTTCATCAAACCCGTCGTGTTCTGCCATCCCTAGGTATTTGTAAGTTTCTTTTTCGTCCAGATTTCTAATTGTCTGATCTGTTATTAGTTCAATATTTTGTTTTCTCAGTGATTTACCTCTCACTATTGATAGTTTGGCGCATTTGTTTAAGCCAAATTCCATTTTGATGTCTCTACTAAATACTGCAACGGTGTTTAATACGTCAGTCAGTGCTGTGTCGTTTTTCGTAAAGATTTTTAGATCATCCATATATAATGAATGTGTGATTTCTTGATGCTCGCCTTTGATGCGATATCCTTTACTCGTTCTATTGATTTCTTCAGATAGAGGCGCCATGGCAATGCAGAAGATTAACGGTGATAAAGAATCTCCTTGGAAAATGCCTCGTTTAATATTCACCTCACCTATGTCTCTGGTACCCTGCGGTGAGTTCATCTTTAAGTTAGTTTTCCATAGCTTCATACTTCTTGATAGAAACTCTACTAGATGGTTGTTGACCCCCATCACCTTCAGCATCCTCTCTATCCAACTGTGGGGTACGCTGTCGTAACTTTTTTATAGTCAATGTATGCGACACTCAAGTTCTTTTTGTGTCTTTTACAATCTTCCATTATCATCTTAGTGAGCAGAAGTTGGTCTTTACATCCTTTTGTACCTGAAGCACATCCTTTTTGTTCTAATGGTAGTAAATTATTTGTCTTTAAGTGGTTCGACAATCTATTCGCTATAATACTTGTTAGGTTCCTGTAGATGGTTGACAGACACGTAATCGGTGGAAAATTTCTAGCATCTTGCGTATTCTCTGATTTAGGGATCAAAAAGGTAACTCCGGTGATCAACCACTCTGGAATCAATTCCGAGTTATCGATAATATTGTTATATTGTAACGCTAAATGGCGGTGGATCGCTGTGAGCTTCTTTAACCAGAAATTTGGAATTCCATCTAGCCCTGGTGCCTTCCAGTTGCCAGTGGATTTTAGGCTTTTAGTTACTTCATCTTCAGTAATTGATTCCCAATTCATATTTAGGTTATTTCCTTGTTCATGTCTTTTTATCCACTCTGCGGTTTCATCATGTTTTACATCTGATTCCCACAAATCTTTCCAGTATTCGGCTGTCTCTTTCGAATCAGGCAGCTGTGCTATCCGCTTGCGAGTCATTTAATTTTCTATAAAATAGTTTTCTATTCTGTTCAAAGAGTTTATTGTCCCAATATTGTTTTCTTCGTTTTTCATAGCGATTTATGCGTTGGGCTTTAGCGTCTATCTTCTGCCGCAGTAATTCTATAGTTTCGGTTATCTTATCTTCATGATCTATTTCGTATTTTCTATACATGCTTATTAGTTTCTTTATGGCATAGGGTCCGATGTTACTTTTTCTTGCTTCTATTAGTAATGATAGGTCTTTTCTGTATTGTCTTATCTGTTCCTGTATCCTATCTTTCCAATTTGTTTTTCTTCGCTGGTTTTGTACCTTCTTAGTTTTTGATGTTCCTAATATATTTGTAGTAACTGTTAGAGCTGTAGTGTATACTAGTAAGTTTATTTCCATAAAACTACTGTTTTCCATTTGTATAATAAAACTTATTGCTTCATTCGCTATTTCTATTTGCTGTTTCACTTTCTTTGTTTCTACTATTTTTCTAAGTCTTGGTCTTTCATGCATTGGGAGTTCTTTATACTTATGCATTTCTACTTGTATTTGGTCTACCATCCGTCTGACCTCGTCTGACATCTGTATGGTGTGTTCAGCCTCATTAGGACTAAATTGCGGCTCTATTACTATATCTTGTTCTTCTGGGGGCATCTCAATTTCATTATCCCCTCCTCGTATATTTCGTTGTATCTCATCCATTTCCATAGGTGTTAGTTTATTAGCTCTGGTAATATAATTTTTTTGATTTAGCAGCTTCTTAGCATCGATGTTTGGTCGAGTGTTTGGGTTCCTCTCTCGCCATATGTTGTAAGTGTCTTTGTAATTGCCATGTCTTTCCTTAGTGTAAATATAGCACCACATCACTTCCTTTATTTCATCTTTCGTCCAGCTACTTCTTACTATTTTTATTTGATTTCGCTCTTCTTGTGTTGCTGGATTTTCAGTAAGTGAGCCCTGTTGCACTTATGCACTTATGCACTTGCTGTGATTCCGCTGAGGGACCTGCTGCATCATTCTGTTTTCTAGCTCTACTTCTCAACTCTACCATCTTCCCCACCATTTTTCCGTTTTCAATTGTTCTTTTATCCATATCTATTTTCGACCAGCGCATCGTGCGTAAAGGGGCGGGCCGAAGTAGTTGGGAACGGGTATACCCTCGGAATAAATTACTCCTACCCCAGTTCCCTGAGGCCCAACCTTCGTTTTCCCTGTTCCGGTAAACTCGGACGAACAGAGACTCGCCCGGGGCAATGCAGATTCCGACCTCCACATCCAATACGCACTTCCCGATCAAGGCCCGAAGTGGCTGGTTCCAAACTCAACGTTGCAGTTACCACCTCGGCAGAGCAGGCTCACATCAACCCTTTTTGTTCAAATAATTTCAGGTACTCCCAGTGTACTACAACATTAGTTAATCCTCGTCATTCTGCTGGTGGATTGCCGCTCCTAACATGGAGAACAGAAGCATTCCTGCCACTGGTTCATCCGCCGTTGACCATGTGGCTTCCTGTTGGTCCGCGGGAGGTATTTTATTTCCCTCCTACCACCCATATCTGGAAGGCATTCCCCGATCCGCCACCTGGGGACGCGCCCGATGGGGGTTGCAGGATTATTATTATTATTATTATTATTATTATTTTTAATTGATATAGCGGCATCAACAACTAAGGTTATTAGCCGCGTTTCATAAATATATTGATACTGGACCATAGACGCAAAACAAACATCAATGGATACACACAACAATCAATATACATATCAACAAACATAAAAGACGATAATAACAAAACATGAACTTATTAACAAAATCTAAAATAGTAGTATATTTAAAATCAGTCTGTATAAATAAAATATAAGGTATAAATAAGTATAGCTATATAAATAAATAGATAAAATTGTTTGTGTATATATAAAAAGGAAAAAGGATATTGTGTAAAATAGTAGATTGCCATAAAAGTTAATAAAAGTATTCAAGTATGCTATCATATCACAGTTTATTTAATAGATTTATTTCTCTTATGAAGACGATGACCTTATCATCGATACTTGGTGATAAGATTTCAATAACGCTATTCGGGAGAGAAGCTTTTCGACGAGCTTCGTTGTAAGTGGGACAACCCACTAAGATATGCCTTACTGTGAGTTGAGTTTGACACTCATGGCAAATAGGAGGATCGATGCCTTGTAGAAGGTAGGAAGATGTCAAACGAGTATGACCTAATCTCAAACGAGTAATAATAACTTGTTCGGGTCTTGATAAGCAGGTTTTGTTTTTCCAAGGAGTTACTAAAGGTTTAATTGCCTTAAGGTGAGTATTTACACTATTCCATCGTATTTGCCATGAGTTTAGAATCTTCTCTTTTAAATAATCTTTAAGGTCATTTGAACGAATAGGAATGTTCTCTAGATTGTCAAGTTCGACGGCTGATTTGGCTGCTAGATCAGCCTTTTCATTTCCCTGGATTCCTATGTGTCCAGGTATCCAAACCAGAGTTATTTGTTTATCCATTCGAGAAAGCCAATCGAGTAGAGTTTGGATTTGTTGAACTAGAGGGTCCAACGAAAATTTATTCAATATAGATTCCAGGGAACTCAACGAATCTGTACAAATTAAAAAATCTGACTTATTGGAGAATTCTATGCTGCGCAAAGCTTGCCATAATGCATACAGTTCAGCTGTAAACGAACTAGCAGCTTGGTGAATTCTCCAATGATAAGAGTCATCTACTATGACAAAAGCACTGCCAACTCCCTCCTCGGTTTTCGACCCGTCGGTATAAATTACTTCCGCACCAGGGTGATGTTCTAAAATGTTTTTGAAACTATTGTAAAAGAGTTTATTGTTGGTATCTCTTTTAGTGCCTTGCAAACAGGAAAGGTCAATTTTAGGTATTTGAAGTTGCCATGGCTGAACTTCATAAACTCCCAAGTGATACACGGGTTGCAGTGTTTCGTTGAGTTCTCGCAAAATACAATGTAGACGAATTCCGGTTGGACGAGTTCTAGTTGGTTTATTCGCATAGAGTAATACTTGCTCCTCGTTATATAATAATTCATAATTAGGATGGCGCGGTTGAGCCCATATTTTAATTCCATAATTTATGAGAAGACGATTTCTCCTGTACTTTAAAGGTGGGATACCCGATTCAGAATACAAGGCTTCTGTGGGACTCGTACGAAAAGCCCCAATGGACAACCTTATGCCGGTGGCATGAATGTGATCGAGCGCTTTTAGATGAGAGTTGCGAGCTGCTCCATACACCATAGATCCATAATCCATTTTTGTTAATACCATGCTTTTGTAAATATTTAAGAGAATATTTTTATCCGCACCCCACTTAATGCTTGATAAGCATTTGATAATATTCAGCCTCTTTTTACATAACGAAGTAAGGTTTTGAATATGTGGACCCCATAGCAATTTTTTATCTAATATCACACCAAGGAATCTTATTTCTGGTGTGTTTAGGAGAGGGAGGCCTTTTATAGTAAGTTGGGGGGGTCTATTGCATGATCTTAATCTGCAGAAATGTACAGATTGTGTTTTCTCCGTAGAAAAACGGAAGCCTAGGCTTTCTGCGCGATTTGTTAGTGAGTCAATGGCTTCTTGCAAAACATGGTGTATATTTTCAAAGTTGTTGTCTGAATAAAAGATACAAAGATCGTCAACATATAAACTTCTCCCAATTCTCCGATCCACGCCTGATAATAAGCTATTTACGGCTATTGCAAATAAGAGTACGCTAAGTGTAGAACCTTGAGGTATGCCATTCTCGATTTTGTATGCAATATTGCCGACTCGCGTTCTGATCTTTCTATTGGCTAGAAAGCTAACAATAAATGTCGGCAGGCAACCTCTCAAGCCCCACTTGTGTAACGTTTGCAAGACCCCATACCGCCACGTCATATCGTAGGCCTTCTCTAGGTCAAAAAAGACGGCGGTCAGATGGTTCCTCTGGATAAAGCTGGTTTGGATAGCGTTTTCTAAATAAACAAGTTGATCAGTTGTCGATCTAAATTTTCTGAAACCCATTTGAAATTTAGATAACATGTTATGCTTTTCTAGTACCCAAATCAAGCGAAAACTGACCATTTTCTCAAGTATCTTACTCAGGCAGCTAGTTAAGGATATTGGGCGGTAATGAGATAATATTTTGGGGTCTTTGCCAGGTTTTAAAATAGGAATTATGACTGACTCCTGCCATTGTTCAGGATAAAATCCTTCTTCCCATATTTGATTGTACAAATGCAACAGCTCAAGTTTGGCAGTATTAGGTAGGTGCTTTAGTATGTTGTAGGTTACAGAATCTCGACCAGGAGATGAGTTTTTTGATTCATGCAGAGCTTTCTCCAGCTCATCCATGGTAAAGGGAGTGTTATAGAAAGATGCATTAAGTTCTGTAAAATCCAATGGAACTTCTAAATTGGCCTTAGCTATACGAAACTCTTCATTATAGTTTTCGGACTTGCTCGTCGATTGAAAATGACGTGCAAATTCGTCCGCTAGTCTAGGAACTTCTGTAATCAACTCTCCATTAACCTCTATCACAGGTGAGATAATCGGAAACTCTTTTCCTGCTATGGATCTGATTTTAGTCCATACTTCCGATGGAGAAGTTTGTGGGGTGAGAGTTGATACGTAAGTTTTAAAAGAAAGGCGTTTCTTTTCTAAAATAATTCGACGAGCTCGTGCGCGAAGGCGTTTAAAGTCGACTACGTTTTCAGGCGTAGGATGTCTTTTGAAGATATTTAATGCTCGCTTTTTTTCTTTAATGGCATTTGATACTTCTTCATCCCACCATGGCACTTTTTTCTTGCGCTGACAGTTTGGCGATGTGAAAGGAATGCTTTCCTCAGCAGCTGAAACAATGGTTTGTGTGACAGATTCTACTGAAGAAGTAATGTTATCACTGAGATGTAGCGTGGTAGTATTGCTTTGAAATTTCAACCAGTCAGCTCTATTTTCGTTAAACTTCTATGGGCAACTTGTAAAGGTAAGTGCGAATTAGATGTAGCATACTGTAGCATTACAGGAAAGTGATCTGAAGAATGAAGGTCATCCAAAACATCCCATAAAAATAGGTGCGCTACTTCTGGAGAGCAAACGGAAAGGTCTATGGCCAAGAAATTATTAGATCTAGAGTTAAAGTAAGTGCCCTTACCCGTATTAAGTATAACTAAGTTTAACTCTTCAAACAGATTCTCTAAGTAGCGTCCACGGATGTCTATGTGGTCGGAGCCCCATAGCGGGTTATGGGAGTTAAAGTCTCCAAGAAGTATAAACGGCCGAGGTATTTGAAGGATGGCGTTTCGTAGATCTTCTACTGTCCAGTGGATGTCTTGCAAGTATATATTGCAGATAGTTAATAAACAAGGATAAAAGGTTTTTACTGCAACTATCTGCAACTCTGTATTTATGTTTACAGCTTGTACCGGGACAGATTCTTTTGCCAATATAGCTACACCGCCTCTGGCTCGATAGTCAGGTATAACATCTTTACGAATAACAGTGTAGCCTTTGATGTCATACGGAGTTTCCGGAACTAAGTGGGTTTCCTGTAATGCTACATAAATGGGGGATTTTTCGACGAGCAATAACTTTAGTTCGGCATTATGAGTTCGAATATCGTTAATGTTCCATTGGATTATGGTATCCATTAGTAATTATAGACTACTGGGAGAGACGATCTTTACTACTATCTCTGGGTTTTCTCGGAACGCCTTTAGGCCAACCCTTTTTCTTCTTTGTCGTCCCTGTGAAAGGGAGCATTTCTGTGTCTGAACCTGAGTTCAGAGGTGTAAAGATAGGGGATGTTAGGATAGAGTCAACTAATATTTCTTGATTGCTGGTCAAACTATCCTGGGATTCATTGGGATTTAGGGACGGGATAAGAGATTTTAGGGAGAATTGCGGGGGTTGTTTTGGTAGGGACAGGGGTTTTGGAAAAATAGTGTTGGTGGGTGGGGGTGGGGATGGGTTTAATAACATAGGAGTTTTAAATTGTAATTGTATGGCTTTAACTATTTCGGGTATGAGCAGATTGACTAAGTTTTTATAATCTATTACTGCAGGCGGTTGAACGGGTTTGGCAGTAACTCTAGCGTACGTAGCTGTGTTTCCAGGGGTATTTAGTAGTACTTCTCTTTTAGCGTCAAAGTAGCTAATACGCTTTGTGACCTTTAATTTCTGTATCGCTACTTCCTGTCGATATATTGAACAATTTCTAGAATTGGCGGGATGATTGTCACCACAGTTGATACATACTACGGGGGTCTCGCATGCACTACCTTGATGCGTCGGTTTTCCGCATATGCATACCTGTTCTTTATTGCAACTAACTGCTGCATGTCCGAATTTCTGACATCTAAAACAACGTAGCGGGGAAGGTATATAAGGTCTGACGGGAAGAGAGTAGAAAGCAATGTTCACTCGCTCGGGCAGGATGTTTCCAGCAAAAGTTAAAACATACGACGATGTGAATACAACTTCTCCCTGTCTTTTGTAAGAAAGCCTTCTAATGTCGACTACGTGTCTAGACTTTACTAACTCTTCTTTAATTTCCTCAATTGTGCAATTGTTGACATCGGAGCATGTAACAACTCCTTTAACGAAGTTCAAGGTTTTATGTGGGGAGACCTTGACTGTTAAGGTGTCCAATTTAGTTAAAGCTAATAATTTTTTCGTCTGCTCTCTATTCACACTTTCTACCAACAAACCATCATTAATTTTTTTTACACTTTTAACATCACCAACTTCTTTTTTTAAACATTTAAAAATCACAAAAGGGCTAACAGTACTAAACGAACCTTCGTCTCTTTGAATTAACAAATAATTAATTTTCGAATAACTAATCGGGAGTTTTCTATTACCAGCCATTGACTCGTTATCCGTTTCTGTTGGAGATTGGTCTGGCTTTTTTCTTTTGCCAGGTGATTCGACAGTTAATTGAATCTGGGAGGTGGGGATGGAAAGGTTGGTTGGATTGTTTCCAACAGCCAAAGGATTCCTGTGAACCCGACTCTGGTGGCCTCGACGGAGCCCCCCGCATTATACCGCAAGGTTCCCGGTCCAGGCGCCACCTGGCATTACGGCATAAGCGAGATTTTCGCAAGTTAATAGGGCAGCCAGGTCATGTTGGCTAGACCGACCCGGGCCCCTGTACTACCTTGCAGCCTGGGAGTGCACACCCCGGAACCCAGTTTTATCCGCTGTACCCTCCAGCAGGCGTGCCGAAGTAACCCAGACTGCTACTAGTTCCCCAGGCTGTCAAACAAGGAAAGAGTGTGCGTGTTGGTGACCTGCCCGTATGCAGTGTACGTGTGTGTAGTGTATGTGTGCTTTGGTTAAAATAGAAAACTGTGTGTTTATATGGTTGTGTTTACGGGCAGGTATGTGTGTTGGAACGAGGTGTACTGAGCTGGTACCCGTGGGGGCGCTACTCCCCAATGGCTGCCCGCTTTCAGCCACCCTGCGGGTATTATTATTATTATTATTATTATTATTATTATTATTATTATTATTATTATTATTATTATTATTATTATTATTATTATGCTTTATCTTTTTTTCATTCTCGACTTGTAGTCGGTATTGTATGCAACATGAGGGAGCATTCACTCCGTCCAAGCAGCATTATTGTGATAGGAATTTTCTAACAATGTGGCAGGTTTGTAGGATAACTGCCTTTTGAATTACTATAAAGAGCCCGTTGGGAAGTCCAAGTTTTTCTATATTGGTTTTTAGTTGTTTTGTACAAACTCCATCTACAGATATAACTACTGGAACAACTTCGATCTCTTTCAATTTCCATATTCGCTTTAATTCAATCGCTAGGTTCTGGTATTTGGCAGCTTTTTCCTGTTGGATCTTTAACAGGTTATGAGTGAGGGGAACTCCGATTTCTATTATTGAAGCCCGTTTTCTAGTTTTGTCTATAAATACAATATCTGGGCGATTGTAGTCCACAGTCTTGTCTGTTATTATTGGGCGATCCCAATATAATACTGCGTCATTCGATTCTAGAACCGGGTTAGGCGAATACTTGTAGTATGGGTCTGGGTTATTAATTAAATTGTGTTTTAAAGCCAATTGCAGATGAAGGATTTTAGCGACCTGGTTGTGGCGACTCAGGTAAGCGTTATCCGCAAGAGCTGAGCAGCTTCCTGTAACATGTTCTATCGTTTCTCCAGGCAGGCCGCATTTTCGACATCGATCCACCACATTCGCTTTTAAAAAATTCTTCTCATAATTTCTAGTCCGAATGATAATAATAATAATAATAATAATAATAATAATAATAATAATAATAATAATAATAATAATAATAATAATAATAATACCCGCAGGGTGGCTGAAAGCGGGCAGCCATTGGGGAGTAGCGCCCCCACGGGTACCAGCTCAGTACACCTCGTTCCAACACACATACCTGCCCGTACACACAACCACATAAACACACAGTTTTTCTACTTTAACACAAACACACATACACTACGTACATATACACTGCATACGGGCAGGTGGCCAACACGCACACTCATTCCTTGTTTGACAGCATGGGGAACTAGTAGCAGTGTGGGATCCTTGGGCTCGCCTGCTGGAGGGTACAGCGGATAAAACTGGGTTCCGGGGTGTGCACTCCCAGGCTGCAAAGTAGTACAGGGGCCCGGGTTGGTCTAGCCAACATGACCTGGCTGCCCTATCAACTTGCGAAAATCTCGCTTATGCCGTAATGCCAGGTGGCGCCTGGACCGGGAACCTTGCGGTATAATGCGGGGGGCTCCGTCGAGGCCACCAGAGTCGGGTTCTTTGGAATCCTTTGGCTGTCGCTGGTTCCTTAAGCTGTCAAACACAAAAAGGAATAAAAACCACGCACACTATACATACACCCACAACTTCACACACCAAATAATAATAAATTTTTAATATGGATGTTACTGAAGATAATAACGTATTAAAAGTGCCCCCGGCGACGATAACGGAGCTTCCCGGCTGATCCCCTTTACCTGTTCTCACAACTGTTACCTCCTCCCCAAACGCCTCCCACATATTTTATCCTTTTCCTTTATTCAGTGTAGATACCCAGCTATCGACACATAGTACACCACCTTCTCAATTTAATAGTCAGCTTTTAGAAGCTGATAAACCTCCTTTCTTTTCTTCTCGTCAATCTTCTTTTGTAGACTGTGAAACTGAATCGTCGACTTTTCAATCATCTGGGAAAAGAAAAAAACCCGATGAAACAATAAATGAAGTAAATCAGGAAATAAGTAGTGTCAGAAAATATCCAATAAGTTATTCTAGAATTAATTATTTACTTATTCAGAAAGAAGAAGGTTCGTTTGCGAATGTTAGCCCTTTCGTTATCACAAGAACGTTAAAACAACTTGTTGGTGAAGTCAAGAGTGTTAAGAAAATTAGTAGTGGATTATTAGTTGAAAGTATGGGAAAAGAACAAACAAAAAGGTTATTGGATTTGACAACATTCGATACGTTCAAAGTAAAAGTTTCTCCTCATAAAACTCTAAATTACGTAAAAGGAGTCATAACGTGCCAAGACTTAAATAATTGCAGTATAGACGAAATAAGAGAGGAATTGCTTAAAACAAGGCATATCGTTGATGTAGTAAGACTTTCAGTTAAGAGACAGGGTGAAGTTATAGCAACATCTTCATATGTTGTAACCTTTGCTGGAACCATTCTTCCGGAACGAGTCAAAGTCGCTTTCTATTCATTACCAGTGCGGCCATACATTCCTGCTCCTCTACGCTGTTACAGATGCCAAAAGTTTGGCCATGCAGCGGTCAATTGCCGTAGAGAGCAGATTTGTGTTTGTGGAAACCCCATGCATCCAGGCAACCCTTGTCAAAAACCGATTGTATGTGTTAACTGCGGAGATGACCATCCAGCTAGTTCTAGAAACTGCCCATCATTTCGACAAGAAGCAGCCATTCAAAGGATCAAGGTCACTAAGCGTCTTAGTTATCCGGAAGCTAAGCAAGAAGTTTTGTCAAGTTTACCCGCAGTCAGCAATATATCTTATGCTCGCGCTGCATCAAAGCCTGTACAACAAGCAAGTGGATTCGATCAGAGAGAGCTTGTGTCACTGTTAGTACCTGCGATTATAAAATCGATTGAAGCTCATTTTAAAGCCTCCGGCTTTTTTACTACTCCCCATTTCATCAAACCTCTCCTACCCCAAATCTCCACCGCTTCCCCCCTTGAATTATCACCCCTTACCACCCAACCCTTAAGACAGTCTCCTAAAATAGTTTCTTCTGTACATTCCGAAGAATTCCTTTCCCTCCCAAATAAAGCATATCCCACCAACGAAAAACCAATCATATCCCAAAATTCAGAGATAGAGAGAGAAATCCTAAAAGTCCAATCCCAAAAAGAAAAATCTGAAAACTTACCACAATCAGTATCTCATATATCAAACGTCTCACAAAGCTCTGTAAGTGAGATAGATCCCTCTACAGGCGCAGTCAAAAAGAAAAAAGGATGGCCAAAAGGAAAACCTAGAGGAAATCGGTCGATTAGCTATGAGCGCATACCCGATCATAAATCAAGTAAATAGTCCGTTCCACTATTAAATACAAAATGAACAATATTTTTGTTATCCAATGGAACTGTCGAGGCTTCTTACATAAGTTAAGTTCTATTCAATTAATGGTCGCAGAGTATAATCCTGATTTTATTTGTCTTCAAGAATCCAACTTTAAACCTGATAAACAATATCATCTAAAAAATTACACATTGTTGCATAAGGATGTGCCCGGTGCTCGTGCACACGGTGGTGTTGCTGTCTTTATAAGAAGCAGTATTAGTCATACCAACATTCCGCTAAACACTAATCTACAAGCTGTTGCAACACGCGTTACTCTACCTTATAATGTAACCGTGTGCAATGTGTATTTTCCCACTTTACCTTGGAACATACAAGAATTAGAAGGATTGATTGGACAGTTACCAATCCCATTTGTCATCTGCGGTGATTTCAACTCCCATAGTCCTACGTGGGGATCTAATAAAGTAGACCTTCAAGGACGTGCGATTGAAAATCTTTTACAAAGAGTGGACCTTTGTCTATTGAATACTGGCCACAGTACTTATTTCAATATGTCTACTGGGCAGTCTGACGTAATCGATTTAACTCTTTGCAGTCCACAACTTCTTACTGTACTTGAATGGTCTGTCGATCCTGACTTACATTTTAGCGATCATTATCCAATCATCATTAAAAGACTCGATTATACTCATGCTGATATTCAATTGCCACCTAGGTGGAAACTGGAATGTGCGCAATGGGAAGCCTATAGAGAACAGGTTGACAATATAATATCGGAAACCGCGGTAGAACTGTCTATAACTAACATTACTGATATAATAACAGCAGCTGCAACCATACACGTTTCCAAAACAAATCGTACTACTGTCAAGAAAGTAGTCCCATGGTGGAACGATTCTATACGCTCGTTTATAAATCAAAAGAAACGTGCTCTTCATCTTTATAAGCGAAGCCCTACAATAGAAAATCTAATTGCATTTAAAAAAGCTCGTGCAATATGTCGTAAAAATATTATAGAAGCCAAAACACGTTCATGGAAACAATATGTATCAGGAATGTCTTCTTCTACAGACGTACGAGAGGTCTGGAAGCGAATTCGTGCTATTAAAGGAACTACTACCAAGTCAGAAATCACCTTTAAAGAAAACGATCATTTGGTTAGAAATAAAGCTGAAGTAGCCAAACGATTGGCGGAGCATTTTTCCAGCATTTGCAACGATGAAAATGAAGATGAAGTAATTGTTGAAATTAATAATGGTCCAGATGACAATGAGGAACCTTACAACAGACCTTTTACTATTGAAGAGCTTAATCATGCGATAGATAATAGCACGAATTCTGCTCCGGGTAACGACGGTGTAGTAAATGCATTTTTAAAACACCTATCCAACACTGCACGACTTTGCTTACTACAAGCGTATAATAACGTCTGGAGAACTAGTATCCTTCCTGAAAGTTGGAAAGAGGCAATAGTTATTCCTATCCTAAAACCAGGAAAGGATCCTACATCGCCTATGAACTATCGACCTATATCCCTTACAAGCTGCATGTGCAAAATCCTAGAGAAGATAGTTAACAATAGACTCGCCTGGTTACTGGAAACTAAACAGCTCCTAAGTAATTTTCAGTTTGGTTTTCGAAAGAACTTTTCTACCACAGATGCACTAATTTTTCTCGAAAATGCCATCCAAACAAGTTTTCAAACAAATGTACATCTGTCGGCTTTGTTGACCTGAAAAGCGCTTTTGATACTGTTAAGCACAACGACATTCTCAGGCAGTTAGAAGAATGGGGTATAAAAGGCAATCTTCCAAAATTTATACGTAGTTTTTTAAGTGAAAGAACGATGAGAGTGAGAGTTGAGACCCACCTATCTGAAAGCTACTCATTAAATAATGGAACTCCCCAAGGTTCTAGCCTAAGTGCTACATTATTCCTTATAGCCATACAATCCTTACTAGTATCTATCGATAACACTGTAAGTTACTGCGCTTATGCAGACGATATAGTACTCTTTACCTCAGGAAGGTCTTTTGAAGGAATCCAAGAATCTCTCCAATCGTCTCTGGATCAGTTGGCTGAAGAAGCACATGATCGAGGCTTTAAAATATCGAAGGATAAGACCGTAGCTGTTCATTTTTGTAGAAAAAGGAGTACATGTCAGCATACGCATACATTTCACCTCAATGGTGTTCGTATACAAAATGCAGATAGTGCTCGTTATTTAGGATTAATACTAGACACCAAGCTTACCTGGACAATGCATTTAAATGATCTAAAATCTCGATGCTTAAAAATTCTTAACATCATTAAATGTGTATCTAATGCACGTTGGGGAACAGACCGTCAAACACTGATAATGCTACACAAGTCATTAATATTGTCACGAATAGACTATGGTAGTGTTGTCTATTCTTCGGCTAAACGAAGCCGTTTGGGATTGCTTGAACCTATTTATCACGCTGGTATACGATATGCGCTAGGTGCTTTCATCACAAGCCCTGCGCAAAGTCTATATGTGGAATCAGGCATGGAACCACTATGGTTACGAAGGAAGCGCCTACTATTGAATTATAGAACAAAAGTTATTATTCATAACTCGTCTACTAACGCACCTACCTTTCGTAATAATCCTTTACTTTATCGCTACACTAACCGGCCAACGACCACCAGACCAGCATCTATTCGTTCGATCTTCATATCAAGACAATGGCATGTACCTGAAGCCGAGATATATAATTCTGCTTTAGAACGTGTTCCGCCGTGGTCTCCCCTGTATGTATCTTTTAGATTTGATTTACAGAAATATGAGAAAAATAATGACGTTCGTGATGCCATTAAACAAGACTTCCTTTCTCATGTTCATGAGTATGATCCATGTAACATTCTATACACGGATGGATCTAAAACTAACAATGGTGCCGGATGTGCTGTAGCGACATCTTCGGTTATTCACACCTGGTCAGTTCATTCTGCTGCAAGTGTCTACACCTGTGAATTGTATGCCATAATGCAGGCGCTTACAATTTGTCAGGACATCACAATAGACACTCATTTAATATGTAGCGACTCTATGTCCTCCCTCTTAGCTATTCAAAGTCGAGTTGATAATGATCCGATTCTTAAAGACATCTACTTCTTAATACATCAACTTAACGCACAGGGTAAACACATAATTTTTATGTGGATTCCCAGTCACATTGGCATTGAAGGGAATGAAGAAGCCGATCGTGCAGCAAAATTTGCTACCACTCGAACCTCTAATATGAGCAAAGCTATCTCCTTTAGAGATATAAAGAATTTTAATAAATATAAAAGCATCATTGATTGGCAAGCGGATTGGGATAGAAATAATGGGAAATTACATTCCATCCAACCTTCAGTAAAACCCTATGAAAATGATATAGCTCTAACTCGACATGAGCAAACAGTCTTAAGTCGACTCCGCATCGGACACACTAAACTCACATCTAGTTATCTCCTGGCTGGTGTACCACAACCAGAGTGTCCTGTATGTATGGTTTCACTAACAATAGAACACATTATACTTAATTGTCCCATTTACGATCAAGCGAGACAGATTCATAACTTAGGACAGTCAATGATAGAGGTGTTGCAAAACAATTCAGACTCAAATAGAAAACTGATGTCGTTTTTGCGCTCTACAGGTCTAATGAATAAAATTTAGTATAGCTGTGATAATTAACTGTGATATTTTAAGTATTATTATTACTAAATTATAATTTTATCTTTATACAACATTTTAACCCTGTTCACGTTTTATACTTCGTATTTGTCTTACATGTCGTGTTTCCTTCTGTTTGTTAATATGTATACAATGCTTTTACTCAGACTTTTATTCACATTTCAAACGACGTACATACAGCTTAAGTAAAAATAATTTATGACTAAAGCGGCGAATGACCTTGGTAGTCGATGCCGCACTTTAAAAATAATAATAATAATAATAATAATAATAATAATAATAATAATAATAATAATAATAATAATAATAATAATAATAATAATAATAATAATAATAATAATAATAATAATAATAATAATAATAATAATAATAATAATAATAATAATAATAATAATAATAATCCTGTAACCCCAATCGGGCGCGTCCCCAGGTGGCGGATAGGGGAATGCCTTCCAGATATGGATGGTAGGAGGGAAATAAAATACCTCCCGCGGACCAACAGGAAGCCACATGGTCAACGGCTACGGGCGGATGAACCAGTGGCAGGAATGCGTCTGTTCTCCATGTTAGGAGCGGCACTCCACTTTAGGAACAGCCAATGACCTTAGTCAAGTTTATCCTCATTACTATGCTGAGGGTCAACCCCGTACTCTCCCGGGAAACTTAAAGAATAGGGAGGAAAAATATCGTAACCCTCTGCGTGATGCGAAAACGTCTAAAAGAGGACCACGTGTTTGCCGTGCGTGGCGACCCGTGTCGCGGGAAAAAGGAATCCTGGGCATTGAGGAAGACACAGTTTGCGGACTGTGAGGACCAACACATGTCTTTGGTCCTGGCTTCAGCTAGACGGGCGGTCATCCGAGAAAAGAGCCCTATGGATGATCAATCGGCTACGGAATGACCATATCCTGTGGGTTCCGGGGGCGAGGATGCGGTCACTAGTGAAAGGGGAAACCTTATTAGCTGATGCCTGCTGACTATACTTTTGAATCCAATCTAACCCAATACCCCTAGTTTACTAGGCTACTATTGAGTTCCAAATGAGGGTCCAAGGAGGCTGGAGCGGATTCGAGGCGAATTAAACTCATAGAACCATGATGAATATAAATGAAGAAAATCAACAAACAAATGCCCGTATTGTCTTGTCTGGGGCTAATCAGGCGACAGAAACAACTAACAATAACCAGGAAAATCAAATTCAAACTCCTGCTAACAGTGCTTTAGCAGAAACTCGTACTGCTACCACTAAAGCGGGAAAACCTCGACAGCGGATGAAGTGGACAACCGAAATGAATATATCTATCATGCGCTGTTACTTTCAAGCAACACACCTAGAAACAGAGATGACACAATATAGAACACGAATGTACGAGCTATTTACAGGAGAATATCCAGAGCTTAGTGTTACAGAACAACGAGTGGCAGACCAGAGATACGCGATTGTGAACAGAGAATTATTGTCAAGAACAATAATTGAAGAAATAAGAACTAACGTGGAAACTCAGACAACAGAATGTGAACAAGAAGTAATGGGAATTGGGTTCACTTCAACAATATCCCAAGCAAACAATAATAACGAACATATAGAAAGACGGAATGGCATAGAAAGCAATAATGACGATCAAAGACAAGATAGGCAAGAAACTGATACTAACACAGATGAAGTGCAAGTCAGTCGTGAATTAGATCCAATAGAACAGATTATCAGTGCATTGGATAGAACGATTGTGCTCTTTACAGGCATGGACCCTACGAAACGACCCGCTATCCCTAGACAAAGTACGTCCTGTAAACTAGAACAAATTGTAAAAAACATGAATAGAATTCTTCCTAGGTATATAGAACAATCAGATTCTTTTATTGAACTGCATACCTTAATATATTGTGCTGCAGCAGTATGCGTGGAACAAAATGGCGGAAAAATTATATTAGCTGAAAATATAGAGCGGATAAAACAAACTATACCTAAATGGCAAATGCGTTTACAAAACAAGGTCACTCAATTGCGAAGCAACATTAACCGACTAACTTTGTATAATAACGGACAAAGAGGTAAAAGACTAGTAAAGAGAATAAAGCGAATCATGGAAAATTGTAAGATACACACCTCCCATGAAGAACACAATAAAACAATACAAGAATTCCTAGATACATTAAAGCAAAAGCTAAAAGCGACTTCTAAAAGACTTAAGCGCTACACAGATAGGTACAAAAGAAGAAGTGAAAATAATATGTTTCGCAGACAAGAAGGAAAATTTTACCGGCTAATAGGAACAAAACAAAATAATATTTCAACAACGTTACCAAAGAAAGAAGATATAGAAGAATACTGGTCTAGCTTGTGGTCAACTGAAGTTAAGCACAAAAAAACAGCGCACTGGATCAATAAAGAGAAAGCTAGAATTGAAGAGGTGCAAGAAACACCCCACCATGCTATAAGCGTGCAAAATTTAACAACTATAATAAACAAGACTCACAACTGGAAAGCACCTGGTAATGACAAAATACATAACTACTGGTTAAAAAAATTGTCTTCCATTCATACTGAATTAACAAAATATATAAACATATTTGTTGAAAACCCAGAAACAATGCCAAAATTTCTTTCTCAGGGACTTACATATATGTTACCTAAAGAAGGCGACCCGAAGAATCCAGCTAATTACCGCCCTATTACATGTTTACCGACAATATTTAAATTAATAACAGCGTGCATTAGCCAAGAAATTCAAACTCATTGCACAGAGAACCAATTACTTGCAGAACAACAAAAAGGCTGCAGAAAAAACTCACAAGGCTGTAAGGAACAGCTAATAATAGATCAGATAGTGATGACTCAGGCGTTCAAAAAGAACAGAAATATATATACGGCCTATATTGATTACCGGAAAGCTTTCGATTCTGTGCCGCATAGTTGGCTACTAGACATCTTGGAAATTTATAAAGTCAATACTACCATACGTAAGTTCCTACAACATAACATAACAACTTGGGAAACAGTCATTAAATTACGAAATGAGAAGAATGACTTATCTACAAAACCAATCTCTATTAAGCGAGGTATATTCCAGGGTGATTCATTAAGCCCTCTATGGTTTTGCTTATCGCTAAACCCGCTATCAAACATGCTTAATGAAGGTACAATGGGATACAAAATTACGACCTTACAAAATGACCATGTACGCTTATCACATTTGATGTACATGGACGACATCAAGATATTCTGTGGTACATCACAGCATCTAAAGCAAAGTTTGAAGGTTACAGAAATGTTCAGTAAAGATATCCATATGAACTTCGGGTCAGAAAAATGCAAAACGCAGAGTATTAGGCAAGGAAAGCGAGAACTCGTGGATTTCAAAACAGAAAACGCAGAAATAATAAAAGCAATGAAAGAGGGTGAAGTATATAAATATTTGGGAATGCAGCAGTCCCGACTAATAGAACATACAAAAATTAAAGAAGATCTGACAGCACGATATACAAATAGGATCAAGGACTTGCTAAAAACTAAGCTGCACAGTAAAAACTTAATAAAGGCTATCAATACGTTTGCAGTACCTTTGCTCACATATTCCTTTGGTGTAATAAAGTGGACAGACACCGATCTACAAAAGCTCAGACGTATTACGACTAGCATGTTAACTAGAGCAAATTATCACCATCCTAGATCAGCAACTGAACGAATTACACTACCAAGATCGGAAGGGGGAAGAGGAATGATGGATTTAAGCAATCTGCATAATAAGCAAAAACAACATTTAAGGGAGTATTTTCATGGTAAGCAAGATATCTCAGATTTATACCGAGCGATAGTGTCAATAGATAAGAACTATTCCCCACTAAATCTTGCAAATGACTTAGAATTACCAATAACCACCAACAACGAGAAGTGCCAAACATGGACCCAAAAAGTTCTTCATGGTAAACACGCCCATGATCTAAATGAGCCGCATGTTGACAAAATTGCGTCAAACGCATGGCTCACAAATGCAGGGCTGTTTCCTGAAACTGAAGGATTTATGTGCGCAATTCAAGATCAGGTGATTAATACCAGAAATTATAAAAAATATATAATTAAAGATGGGACTCAAGATGATGCATGTAGACGATGCAGAAGTGCACCGGAAAATATCCACCACATAATATCCGGATGTCAGGCAATTACACAATCTGACTATAAAGCCAGACATGATAACGTGGCTAAGATAGTTCATCAAAAATTAGCCAAACAATACTCTCTTTCCACAGACAACATCCCATACTACAAATATGATCCACCCAAAGTGCTTGAAAATGACAAGACATTAATGTATTGGGACAGGGGAATAATTACCGACCGGACGATAGTTCACAATAGACCTGATGTAACGGTTATTGATAAAGAAAGAAATTGTGCCTTTCTTATTGATATCACAATACCTAACACAGCCAATTTACAGAATGCGCATACACAAAAACTTAATAAATATGCAGATTTAGCATTTGAATTTAGAGCGTTAAGGAATCTTTCAGCAGTGTATACCATACCGATTGTAATAACAGCAACTGGAATAATTCCCAAAACTTTACATCAGTCAATCAAACAGTTAAACTTGCCACATAACATCTACATTGAATTACAGAAATCTGTAATTTTAAGTTCGTGTAATATTGTGAGACGATTTTTAAATAGCCACATAGCAGAATAAACAGAATTACTTTCACCTTGGTTTCGACCCGTGAGGTAATATATCCGCAAAAAATGCGTGCAAAACAAAATAATAATAATAATAATAATAATAATAATAATAATAATAATAATAATAATAATAATAATAATAATAATAATAATAATAATAATAATAATAATAATAATAATAATAATAATAATAATAATAATAATAATAATAATAATAATAATAATAATAATAATAATAATAATAATAATAATAATAATAATAATAATAATAATAATAATAATAATAATAATAATAATAATAATAATAATAATAATAATAATAATAATAATAATAATAATAATAATAATAATAATAATAATAATAATAATAATAATAATAATAATAATAATAATAATAATAATAATAATAATAATAATAATAATAATAATAATAATAATAATAATAATAATAATAATAATAATAATAATAATAATAATAATAATAATAATAATAATAATAATAATAATAATAATAATAATAATAATAATAATAATAATAATAATAATAATAATAATAATAATAATAATAATAATAATAATAATAATAATAATAATAATAAGTTCTTTGTGTAAGATGGAACACATATCTATTGGTAATTGCAAGAAACACGTGGAAGGTTTGAACAGATGCCCTACTGAAGGAGAAATCTCCTTGTTTTTTGAATGCAACGCAATTGTAAATCAAAAGCAAAAATATGTTCAAAACCAAAGTCCGTGTATTAACGAAGATCGCAGACACAAACCTAATAAAACATGTGCACTTCCTAATAGAAATGGCAGTAATAGCTATATAGCATTTAAAAAATCTGATTTCAGCACTACATATAACAACAAAACGCCACGCTCGGAATTATATAAAATTACACAACAAATTGTAAATAAATCTGCTAAAGGTAATTCCAAGACAAATAACTATAAAGGCAAGGCAATAACAATACCCCATAACCCCGAAAACTTTAATCTAGAGAATGACCTGTCAGTGTCACCTAATCAGTCTGTTGAAGAAAATAGATATTTACGGAAATTTCCCAGGCACGATCTAATTAGAGATGGCTACACAGTTCCATTTAGTGTGTCATCACAAGATAAACGTTTAGCCTCAACTTCAAAGAGTTTACAAACCTTTCATAACTATATTAGAACTGACTCCAATTCTGTTTTAGGTACTAACAGGAATACAAATAGCATTAAAGATAAATCAGAACAAACAATTACGGGGGTTAATACTGAGAACACTGACTTGCTTTCCAATAAGGTGTCTCGCTTACGGTCGGAGAAACGGACCAGGTAACTGGACAACGCGCAAACAACCAACAAGAAAAATATGGGTAGAAATAATGCAACAATAGAGAACAACAACACCAGCAGCTCATACATTAGGCAGGAGGATGATGGTCACCAAAACGAGGAAACTCATGTTGGACCATCAACCTCACTAGACCCATTGCCAATCCCTGAGGAGCAAGATTTACAGCATACAAAACAAAGACAGTCCTGGACCAGGGATGAATATAAAGAAATAATGTGGTGCTATTATAGCCAACAGAAGCATGAAAACGCTACAGAGAAAGCTGTGTACAAATTTTGGAGAACACGTAACCCACATTCACGGCCAAACATTGACTCTAAGAAATTAGCAAATCAACGAAGATACATACTTAAGAATAGCAAGCTGTCAACAATAGAACTAGCAGACATAAGAAATCGAATACAATCGGATGTTGAAAAAACTACAACAGATTCTCATGATGTATTTCCGGAAGAGGAACCGCATATTCCCTGTTCCCAAAACCCAGAACCGCAACTTAAAAGTACTAACAGCTCTAGTACAACAATCAATGATGGGATAGAACTAACTACCCAAAAGCAAACTTCCCCAAATGATGCATATATACTAAATGAAGATCTGTTACAACAAATCAGACAGAAATTAACAGCAGTAGAAACAGTAGAAGTGGCCAACAGAACCACTCTACGGAGGATAAACCAGAACGCTAAGACAAAGAAATTAATCAAAGATGCCAATAACATAATTCCTGTGCTAACCGGAAATAATTCGAACTTAACTGATGTGAATAATATTATATATGCAATAGCGTCAGTAATCACTGAACATGTCTTAGGGCCAGTTAAAGGAACCAGGTGCACAAAACCACGTACTGAACCAGACTGGAAATTCAGAATACGCACTAAAATAGATAACATACGGAAAGATATATCAATAATTTCAGAATATAGAAGGAAACCAACACCAAGTACACATCTGGAGAGAAAAATTAAAGAAATACAAACAAAATACCACATAGAGAATAGTCAAGAATTGATTATAACAGAAGAAGTTTTAAAACAAAAGGTATCTGCCTACGCACAACGTATAAAACGTTACCAAAAACGGTCAAACTTTTACTATCAAAATAAATTATTTAAGTGTAACACAAAGAAATTCTACAGAGAACTTGAAAAAAAAGATACACGTATAGAACACGGACCAACAAAAGAAGAAATAGAAGAGTTCTGGAGAGGGTTGTGGGAAAATGAATCCCAGCATAATGAAGGAGCAGTCTGGATAAAGCTGGAAGAGAAAGCTACTCATAAAATACCATTTATGAAACGATCTGTCGTTACAGAGTTATCAATAAGAGCAGCACTACAAGCTACTGGTAATTGGAAGACACCGGGTCCAGATAAGATTCCCAACTTTTGGCTAAAGAAACTACCAGCTGTACATAATCAACTAGCAAAATGCATCGAAAAGATAATTGCAAACCCAGTAACTACACCGGATTGGCTAACAAAAGGTATCACTTTCTTACTCCCGAAACCAGGAAATGCGAAGAACCCTGGCAACTATAGGCCTATAACATGTTTATCTAATATCTATAAATTACTGACCAGAATGATCTCAAATCAAGTCTATGAACACCTCACGAAAAATAACATACTTCCAGCCGAACAAAAAGGATGTTGTAAGGGCTCTTACGGGTGCAAAGACATGCTAATACTGAATAGTCTCATACTTAAAGACTGCTCAAAAAGAAAAAGAAATCTGGCTATGGCATGGATAGATTATAGAAAAGCTTTTGATAGTGTCCCCCACAGCTGGATAGAAGCATGCTTAAAAATATACCATCTAGATGCAGACATAGTACACTTTTGCACTCAGACAATGAAACAATGGAGCACAAAACTGGTAGCAAATTTCACTTCGGGAAAAGTTGAGACAAATGACATCTATATAAAAAGAGGTATTTTTCAGGGAGATTCATTTTCACCGCTACTATTCTGCATGTGTCTATTTCCTTTAACCAGGCAGCTTAATCAAATGGAAGGAGGATATAGAGTGCAAGATAAAACAATAACACATGCGATGTATATGGATGACTTAAAGCTTTTTGCTCGAAACGAAAACCACCTTACAGAAATGCTAAGCGTAGTTAAACACTTTAGTGACGACATATGTATGTCTTTTGGCCTAGATAAGTGCGCAAAAATATCATTACTAAGGGGAAAGACAGTTCATACAGAAAACATAAAAATATCTGAGAACACGGAAATCAGAGGATTAGAACAAGGAAATACCTATAAATATTTGGGTATAGACGAAAGGGAGACAATCAGCCACAACACTATGAAACAGAAATTAAGAAAAGAATACATAAGAAGAACAAGATTAATACTGAATACCGAATTAACGGGAAAAAACAAAATCACCGCTATAGGTACGCTAGCTGTTCCCGTAGTAGAATACAGCTTTGGGATTATAGAGTGGACACAAGAAGAGCTTAGGCAGTTAGACAGAAAAACTAGAAAACTACTTACTATGTACGGACAGCTACATCCACGGGCTGATGTTGACCGCTTATATGTAACCAGAAACGAAGGTGGCAGAGGACTCAGACAAATAGTTGGAGCCTATCAAAATGCAATAATAGGGCTGGGCATATATATTGAGGAGAAAGAGAACGATCCCATCGTACAACTGATTAAAGAACTAGAAAAAACGTGCACAACCAATAAAACAATAACGAAAACAACAACAAAAATACTAGAACAACTGCCTATCGAACATAGCACAACATTGCGAAAACCACACGAAAAACGTAGCTAAAACCAAGAAATTACAGGTAAAAACTGCCATACAGAGGCAACTAAAATCAAACTGGACCACAAAAGAAATGCACGGACAGTTCCTAAGGAAAATTAACAAAGCCTCTATAAATAAAGACCTCACCTTCACATGGTTAAAGTGTGGAAAACTGAAAGGACAAACAGAAGCTCTCATAATAGCCGCGCAAGACCAGTCACTAAAAACTAGGTATTATGAAAAGAAAATATTAAAGAACAACAATGATGGCAAGTGCAGAATATGTAAGGTCAATGACGAACATATTGACCACATTATATCTGGTTGTCAAGAGTTAGCAAAGAAAGAATATATTGAAAGGCACGACTCCTTATGTAAATATATTCATTGGGTTCTAACTAAACAGTTAGGTGTAGAAGTATCCGAAAGGTGGTATCAACATCAACCACATGAAGTAATAAATGCAGGCGATACGACAATATTGTACAACATGCAGATACACACAGATAGAACCATACCAGCCAACAAACCAGATATTGTGGTTAGAAATAGACAAACAAAAATATGTCACATAATAGACGTGGCAGTACCAGCAGACCACAATGTTGATACAAAAGAATCTGAGAAAATACTTAAGTATAGAGACATAGCAATAGAAGTGGCAAGAATGTGGGAAACAAAAGTCGATATTATACCAATAGTAATAGGCAGTTTAGGAACTATACCGAAAACACTTCCGACTTATATCGAAAAAATAAATAAAAACATAAGAATCGAATTCCTACAAAATATGGCTTTATGCGGCACAGCCCACATCTTAAGAAAGGTGTTATCGTGAATACTGAAGATAATCTGAGGAGCCTGGTTGACTCTTGATTACCTTCTCACTATTTAAACACAAGCCGAGAACTCTCGTGAAAAATAATATTAATAATAATAATAATTATTATTATTATTATTATTATTATTATTTAATTTACTTACACGGCTCTGGCCGGTATATATTCTTTACCTACCTCACATCTGCCCCTGCTTGTCGTTTGTGAGGTTAGGTTTGATTCGCAAAGGTTCTCAAGACCAAACCTTGGTCTTCAGAGCTACCTTGTTTGTTAGATTTATATTTTTTTAATTTTATTTATACAGAGCTTGTTGTACAAAGTAATACATATTAGTAGGTATTGCGCGACCTGAGACCAGCCCCTCCACTTTTCTTTTGGCCACGCCTGCTGCGCTCTGATTGGCTATCCCCTCTCCTCTAGCTCCTCCCCTTGCTTCTGATTGGTCGACGCCATCTTGGATGACACGCCTCCTGTTCTCTGATTGGACGAGCGCCATTTTGGATGACACGCCTGCTGTTCTCTGATTGGACGAGCGCCATTTTGGACCTTTGGGCGCCATTTTGGCCACGCCCGTCCGCTATTACGGGAATCTGTATTACCGGCAATCTGTGTGCTGCCAATAGAGGGCGTAATGCTACAATTAGTGTGTATCGCTAAGAGAGGGCGTCATGAAGAAATCTGTATTATCGACGGGCTGTGTATTACTACTACTACTACTAGAGGGCCGCGGCGTCATGAAGAAATCTGTATTACTACCGGTATGATGTAGAGGCAACCATTTTATATCACAGCATGTGGTGCGGGCGCTAAATTTGAATCTGTACTGTGAATCTGTCAATTTTAAAATTTGTCATTTGTGCATATGTCATTTTTACATCCGTCATTTTAAATCTGTCAATTTTACTGCTGTCATTTATACGTCTGTCATTTTTACATCTGTCAATTTTACTGCTGTCATTTATACGTATGTCATTTTTACATCTGTCATTTTAAATCTGTCAATTTTGCTTGTCATTTTAAATTTGTCATTTTTGCATATGTCATTTTAAATCTGTCAATTTACTGCTGTCATTTTTACATCTGTCATTTTAAATCTGTCAATTTTGCTTCTGTCATTTTAAATTTGTCATTTTTGCATCTGTCATTTAAATCTGTCATTTTGAATTTGTCATTTTTGCATATGTCATTTAAATCTGTCATTTTAAATCTGTCATTCTTAAAGCAACCATCTTACCAGATTTGAATTTTAGCGCTAACTCAGGGATTGGATCCTTTCACTAAGCTGAAACTCTCTCTCTCTCTCTCTCTCTTAGTATGACTACTTACCGGCTTTGTAGCTTAGGATGTTCGCCGTCGGAAATCTTCGGCTTTATTCGTGTACTCTCTCGCTGATGACAACGATCTACCTTTTTTTTATATAGTCAACCCCTTCACCCTGTGCTAGTAAATGAAACAACAACAATGTTTATACATATTATTTATTTTGATATTTAATGGACAATTGTAACATATGATTTGACAAATTATTCATTACACAGTATGAGTTGAGATCATCGCGTAACACTTGCAAATTGTTCAAATATTTTTGCAACCTATTTCTAAGATAGTTTATTTCCGCCATGGTATTCTTAATACGACGGTGCAAACGTTGTTGTCGTTGACGTCTCCGACTGCTGCTGCTGCTGCTGATATGATTGCAGTCGTGTACGTACGGCATCGATAAACTTTTGCGGATAATGTTTTATTATTTCTAATAAAATGAACGAGTTCAATCCACCACCAATTGCTGCTGTGTTGTCTATTAAACTGGTAGCTGAGTAGTATCCGCATAACAGTTCGGACGTGAATAAAATTGAATCGGATGTCGGGAGCGATTTATAGGCATCTTCATGGCGTCTCAGTTGACCTTCTGCTACGTTCTCTATGTTTGCGTGGTAGAAACGTGAAAAGTCGAGGTGACGTAACGTTCGAGCATGATGATTGATCAACGGTGCTAAATGCATTATAGACTGAAACTCGTAATCTTTTAAGGTTATAGTCCGCTGTGTATCATGTATGGCAACCCTGTTGCCGAAAAACTCGTTGTGAATAATCTCGATGTATAAATTGTCACATAGATGGAATTTCAAATGTTTATCGCAATGTAGTACACTGTTGTCCTTGTTGCAACAGCAGCAACCATGAAAGAAATTTTTAAACATTACCTCGACTCGTATATCATACAGCTCGAACCAGTCCCGTTCCGACAACACCAATTCACCATACTCACATATGCTATTCACGCAATCGAGCTTCACTACCACGGCAAATTCTCCCTGATCGTCGTCGTCGTCATCGGGCTGAATAAGTCCTACTTGGATGTTGTGTATATGGTCGTAGTTTTCTTTTTCCCCGGGAGGTCTCGTAACATACAGCGGATACTGGACAGCCCCGAGCAGTTGAACACGTACTTCACGTTTAGCTGCTGCTACTGCTGCTACTGGTGCATCTATGATGGTAAAGTTTGCTGATGCTGCTACAGCGTCATCATCGTAGTATAGAGGCTGCTGCTGCGACAGGAACGCTAAACAATAATAATACAATAATCGATTAATATAAGCATAAACACACACACAAAAGTTTTAAACAACTTACCTGTTTCTTCGACTTCGTTGTTCCACGCTTGACCGTCGTCGTTGTCGTCACCTGCTGTTGATGATGATGATGTATGATCTGCAACATCCGAACCTTCTTCATCTAAACAAGCAACAGCAACAAAATAGACACAAATTAGCATATAAACTTGAAGTTTTATAAACAACAACAACAACTTACCTATTTCCAGGGGTTCGCTCACACAGTTATCATAACAATAATTAGGACTGCTTGACATCATCGTAATTGCTGCTGCTACTGCTGCTGCACACGTACTGTCTACTGCTACACGCTAACAACGGTCGGCTTTATATAGTCACCTATACTTACCTAGATCCAGCGCATGCTCAGTAACACGCATACGGTAAACAAGCGGTCATCGCTGGCAGACAAGTTTCATCCTGTCGCTGACACGTCATCATCATCACAGGCAGGTGTTCGTAGGTAATTACCTCATTCTCTCTCTCTCAGTTATAGCTATCACTTTTCATGCCATGGTACAGCTGGGTGAGAATAGTAATTATACACATATATAAAACATTAATCTTTTTATTCTATGACAATCTTTCTCAAAACATTATTAAACAACAAAACAATAATACTTAAATAACTAAACAACTATCTGTTCTCGGATAACCTTGATAGAACATCTTTTATTCTACGACAATGTTTCTTAAAATTATTAAACAACTAGACAATAATCAAAATAACTAAACAATTATTATTAGGTTGAAATCTGCTCCGATAACCATGAAGACATACTCATTTTTCATGAAACATCCTATTGAATGCTTTGTACGCTTTGTTATGCCAAATATTCTTTTCAACAATGTCTTGATCTACTACTACTACTACATAATTGAAAAGAACAAAATCGCGTTTATCAGATCTATTTCATGAGTATGTTCCCCTGAGTATCCTCTTGTGATTTACATTCAATCACCCTTAAGTTTCACCATCTTTTTTAATAATTACTGTACATAAGGTATAACTCTTGTCAGCTTCACTTATTATTATTATAACTACACTATACTGATAAAAGATGATTGAACAATTTACAACAACAACTAATTACCTAATTATTACATTCTTAAATAATTTAACCCCGGTTTTCGACGAGACGATGAAGGATATTAGAAAACAATCAATAGTCAAACTAATAAACAAACGGGAAGGGTGTTACGGTGTTGAAGAGCTCATCTCAAGATCAAATTTCAGATCTAGCAATATTTTTACCGAAGATCTAGTGGTTATCGAGTTAAACAAAAACGGAGTTTATGTCAGGCGGGTCTAAAAACTACGCCTATAAGGTATATTCACCTACCACCGGACAGATACACGTGGCTGTCGACGTCAAAGGGATCGTCCTAAATCATACCGAGGTCAGAGTTCCTATTCCTGTTCATTAGTCAAGATGGAACAAAAAAAAATTGTCTGATATAAGTGGTCTGAGCATTCGACGCTCCAATTTCACGCGTCATATGAAGACACACCAAGGAAACAGAGTTCAGTGTACTAAATGCCCCAAGTCGTTTTCACGTGCTGACTGCTATGAAAACCATTTCAAATCAAGTCATGAAGGATATAAAATCCCACACTAAATGCCCTAAGTCTTTTACACACCCTGACAACCACGAGAGCCTTATTAGTTGCTGGTAGAGGTACAGCGTGACGACGAAAGGAAAAGCCTAGCTAGACCGTATTAATTGGGAGGATACACAAACTGCTTTCTCAAGCCGTATACGAACATGGTTAGCGATCAATCTTAAGCATAAGTATCCAAGGGAATTCCTAAAGGACTGTTCAGGTCTTTTCTGTCGCCTCATAAAAATGTTCAAACTGATGCTGAATTCCTTCTGGGGCAAGTACACTAAGTAGTAGTAGATGAAGACATTGTTGAAAAGAATACCCGAATTCAGACAACAGGTAGAGAAACATCCCTTGCTACTGAACACACCACTCATCCCGAGAGCGACTCATCAGCTGCTACCACCTGTGTAAGATATGGTTTGCGAGAACAGATCTTGCGTGGAAAATGTATAGAGGGTTTTCTTACACACCTGTTAGAGATGCGTAAAAAATTAAAAAAAAAAAAGTTGTAGCAGTTGCTCATAACGGGCAGGCTTTCGACACACAGTTTTGGATATATCAAAATTGAAACTATATGACTTTCATTACTCTTTATGCAAAAAGATGTTCCAGTTATTCTATAGATTAAATGTTAAAAATTCGAAGATTTAGTGGCTATCGAGTTGTTAAAACGGAAGTTTACTTCATCAAGTCCATATATGTAGGCATGTGTATATTGGATATATCAAAAATTGAAACTATATGACTTTCATTACTCATACGTGAGACGACGTTTCGGTGACAAGACACGAATTTGTTATAGCGATACAGATTCCCTAGTATATGTTGTAGAAACGCCTAATCTGTATGAAGTAATTAAACAAGACGCTCATGAACATTTCGACACCAGTGAACAAGATGTATACCGTACACGTAAGCAACACACGGATCTAATAGGAGAGTTCCCAAACGGCTTTCGGATTATGTTATAAGATGTCATTTCGGCTATATGGAGAATCAATAGAGCACAGGAAAAAGAAACATCTATAGGGGTTAAGAATCATCTATCAACCCGCCTGGCCCAAGCGAGATCATATAGGGAGATTATTAAACCTTAAAACTGTAGGTGTAAGTAATAGTCAGCGAAAAGAGACAGCTCGCGATCGCGTGAAGTGGGTCGATATGAAATCAGCATTTAAGGGACGCATGCGAACTGCTGTAATAACTAACACCAAGCATATCGAGCCGAAGGCTTTCATACAGGAAAACATCAACGGTGTAGTAAAATGTACAGTGTTACCGCCTCAGGATCTATATCAGCCGGTCTTACCCGTCAAAATGTACAATAAACTTCTGTTCCCGTTATGTCGCACTTGTACTGAAGAATTAAGCCAAACCGACTGTCAGCATGACGTCGAGGATCGAATCATCAACCGAACCTGGGTCTTGGACGAGCTGGTATTGGCCATTCGTAAGGGTTACATAGTGCAGTACATACAAGAGATCTGGTCGTACGATGTAACCCTGTATAATAAAGCATCCAAGTCTGGGGGTTTGTTTCCGGGCTCCATTGATACCATCCTCACTGTTGTTAAAAACTTTGACTGTTTAATAGATCTAGATCTTGCATACAACCATTTTACGGATGAACTAGATAATAAAATAAGTGAATTTCAACAGAAAGAGAGCGGCTGGACATTAAAACCTGTTGTTTACCGAATTGAATATCAGCAAATACAACTCCCTGAAAGCTTCTTCATATATAACACTTCCGGATCCTATCCAGCAGAAGAAAGCTGTAATAAACATTCAAAATTCCGATCAAAATTGTTTCATGTTGAGTATTCTAACGCTAACTACATTGGACCTCTTCCGCATGTCAAGTTCTACAGTATTGATACCATGAAACCAAAAGCTCGTAAAGAATTCCTAAAGTGGTACGAGGTAAAACAGGTTCTTGAGAATAAAAGAATAGTTAAGAAAGCGAAGGGTTATCAAGAAACATATAGTCAAAATCATATCACATAATATATGAGAATGAACTAAATTTTAACGAGTTGGAATTTCCTATTAAGTTAAAGGATATTAACAAATTTGAAAAATTAAATAATATATCCGTAAACATTCAGCGGGTTCTGGCAAATAAACGAACAGTTAAGAAGACAAAAAAAAAGGGTATTAAAAACACATAGTGAAAAACACTATCGATGCGCGAAGGGTTATCAAGAAACATATAGTCAAAAAGCATATTACATTCGCTGAGTATATAAATTGTTTGAAGGAACACACAAAGAAACATCTGTACAGCAAAAATTATTCAGTGTCAATAAACATAACGCTGCAACTATCTCTCAAACCAAAATCGCGCTAAGTCCTCACGACGATAAGCGCTATATTATACCGGGCTCGCATGACACTCTACCGTAGGGTACTATCGCATACCTGATAAACATGGTTGTATAAAATAATACTTAAGTTTAGATATAAGTTAATGTTAAGTTTTTCATATAACAAAATGATGTATATAATCGCGCTAAGCCCTCATGACGATAAGAGCTATATTATACCGGGCTCATATGATACTCTACCTTGAGGCACTATAGCATACCTGCCAATAGTTGTACAATGTAATATTTAGGTTAGGATATAAGATAATGTAAGTTTTTCATATAACAAAATGATGTATATACTAGAGTACTAGAGAACAATGATATGTCAATAATAATAATATGGTTCATAGTAGAATGTAGAAGTAGCCCCTATCAACTTATAAACGAATAAATTTAACAAATGTGATACAGTTTTCTAAACGTCTATTTATTGTTTCTACCTCCCGTAAAAGCTGATTACACGCACTGATCATATGTTCTTCACTGTCACTGCTCTGTATTTGAACAGGGGCCGATGTATAACGACGTGAATCAGACAGCTGCTCCCCGCTAGATAGCAGATGGTCATATTCATAACAAATAAGCGCTGCTACTGAAATAGGTATGCTGACTCCTGCGTCTAAGATACACTGTCGAAACTGTTGTTGTAATTGTAACTCATTTAGATTGTTACCGTCTTCGAACTCGTTTAACGATAATAACGACATGATGTTTTTTTTCTCTCTTAAAACAACATCAACGCGTAAATTTAGTACAAATGAATCATTACAAAAAAAATAAGAGAAAAATCCTACCTTATGGTTGGCGAAAGTTGCTGATTTAGACAGGTACCAACACACACACACACGCACACACTCGAGTTTTATTTTACTACCATTAAACGTAATGAAGCTCTTGAACTGTAGTCGAGCATCTATATAGCAGGTATTGCTATGAGTTTGGGTTTTTATAGCCAAACAGTGAACAAGCCCCCTCCCCTGGTTACGTTACCAAACTACAAGATCTTGCGCAATATCCCATAGGGTTATCATTGTTGATTCGCAGCATACCTTTGATAGACCTGAGAGTTGGGGTAAAAAATCAAGTTCCCACGAGAACACCTGCCTATTAATTTACTGATGTTTAAAATGTAGATCTCAACATAGATAATTTTTATTCCCCTGCCCAGGGTCAACAGTTTATATTTATTAAGAGCTGTTCTTAGTTTATGAGGGAAAAATTGTCATGTCTATAAATTCTAATACAATAGAACACTTGATTACGTAAATAAGCTATATGTATAACTGACCTTTTTAAAGCTGATTAGCAGATAACAACTGTGAAAACAAAATACCTTTCTGACAATTTTGTTACTCTTGTCTAACGATGGTCTGTAAGATAGAAATCTTTAAACGATGCTCTCAAATGTTTATTGCATAGAAGGGGCGATAATTCTCAAACTCTTTGACAGAGCACATAAAAAGAGATACCACCCCCTGATAAAAAATGTTAAAAAACTCAAAGTGTCGAAATTGACTGCAATGAAAATTAAACCTTTAAAATAATGGCTGGATTTTACCCAGATATTACTATGTTTATCACAGAGTACCTATATAATAATAGGCTATATAAGATAAGAGTTAGGATATATGGATTCAATGTCAAGAACGACTTGATTTCTCATGGAGTATTTTCAATTATCAACTTTCAGTTGTTTAAATTTGACAAAAAAATGAAGATCGACGTCGGTAAAAAAAAACTCAATGACGCACCATTATTATAATGCTCTTAATATTTATTTACTAATAAAAATACATATTATTATTAAGCTAATTTAATATTATCATAAAGGAACTCTAAGTTATTAATCAAGCAAACGTCGTCTGGGTTCAATAATTATGACACTGTAAAGTTTAGTTTATGCAATCGTGATACATATACGTGACAATAATTCCATTTGTATTAAATAAAGGTTACAATCGATATCGCCTCTTGCTAACATTCAAAAAGTATGTAGTAACTGTCGTCGAATAGCTTTAGTATATCTTAACGTGGTAGTGTCGTTAACATTTTCGCAATATTTATGAGTGTAACATATGTAAAATAGCTTAAGACACCCGACCCATGCATCTCTGTAATTAATATTGCATTCTTCAAGGGCTTGTAAAATTCTAATGTACACCTTTGCCTTTATTTATTATTATTATTTGTATCAAATTTCAGATCTATATATAATCCCCACACTGACAGTTTAATTTATTAAAAAAACCAAATTTCATAATTACCAGCTTTCTAGTAAATAGTTTCAAATATGAAATGAAAAAGAAGCTTTATTGAGAAGGTTTTTCAACTATTTTTCACTGTAAAAGAGAGAGAGAGAATGGATACTAATTAAAAAAAGACAGATAGCGGTTTAATGTATTTATTATTTACAAACTATTGATAACAAGCTGATATGTCTCCTGAAAAAAAAAGATACATATATTTACACCGTCATATATAGAATAATAAATCATACATAAATAATCCAGGCCTCCCTATGATCAAGCCGTACATACACCTCGGCATGGATTGTAGTATCACCTACTTCCAAAATCCCTTCTGCTACTTTAGTAGCGACAGCAGCCGGATAACTGGGGAGCGGGACATCAACCCCCATACAATGGATCAGAAACTGAAAATATTAACATCGTTTTAGTATGTTGTTTATAGATAAATTAAAAAAGTCTACTTACGACGCCCCTGTGTGTAGTGCTAGCGTACAATCGTCGCAATATTGTTCTACACCAGCCTCGAACTGTCATCGATATATTTGCTGTAAAATTTACAATTTTAAATATAACTAAGTATTTGTAATCAAAGAAAAACAACTTACCCATTTTAAAATATTTTATAAAAGGTGTCAGTAGTGGTAACGTTATGAAATTTTTATTTAATACTCGTCAACATGTAGTAACCTCTGTATTTATGTAAAACGAAATATACAGTCCCACCCCTAAACATGTTATTTTAAAATACAAAAAGGGTGTTAACGTTGGTTTTGTTTAACTAGGATTGGTTGGGACCCTAAGCTATTGCAAAAAAAATTAAGCCTATCATAGTTTATGCATTTTTCGATTTACAGATCTATAGAGAAATGATAAGAACGAAAATATATAGTCTATTTTACAAAAAAAAAACGTAATAAAGTAAAACGGACACCTCAGTTTAATTATGATGTTTCTCGAGCACTTATCTGGTAGATCTATCTACTCGAGGAAAGAATTTTTTACCATTATAGATTATAATCTATAGGGCAAACAAATAGGATCAGTAGGTGCTGTTATTAACGAGGATTGTTAAATGCTATTTTACGCGTTCTGACAAAAGATTTCCCTCGAAATGTATACGACGACGACGAACGAACAAAAAAAAATGATGGCTTTATTGTCGCTGTTGAGTTTTATGACCCTGTCAATAGAACAACAGAGTGAGCGTTTCCTATCACTGTCAGCAATCAACATAAAAATTAGGGGTGTATTCGTAGGTAATAAATTTCTGTGAAAAAAAAATGCGACTGTATGTCTTGATTTAAAGCCTTTTGTTTGTTCTATCATGTCGAGAAGACAGGTTCACTTAAATACGACTGCATAATAATAATTAAATGAAATACACAATAAATACGAGTTCTACCCCTGTTAAATTTTTATAACGGTTTACAAAAAAAATAAAATTCACGGAAACCGCTCACAGATAGATTAAAGAAGTTTTTTTATTCTCAGGCAGATTAAATAATAATAATGGTAAATATTATAGAGCTCGTACATGCAGTATTATATATATATATATATATATATATATATATATATATATATATAGATATATATATATATATATATATATATATATATATATATATATATATATATATATATATATATATATATATATATATATATATATTGGTTTAATCGACGTTGTCGGACCCGCTATATGATAGGGTCGTTAGTAGACCCGCATTTTTTTATTTTTAAAATGTGTATATTTTACATAATATTGATCTATTTCTGATAAGCAATATTTAAGATCCTCGAGGGGTAAAAATATATGAAAAAAAATATTGGTGATATTTGACAGTCGTTCTTGAACCCGATACATATTACAGTGTTTACAGACCCATTTGTATAATTTTAAGCAAGCCTACCTACCCTACCGAACCCAGCAACGTTGCCGAATGTATCAGAGATAAGATTACGATTGACGTAATGATTTCGGGATGCTAAGCACATAAGTGATCTTTATTTTTGATGATTTGTTCGTAAATTCCATAAATAACCTTAAACGCAGAAAAATTAACGTTTTCCGTAAAACGATGTAATTCTGAAAATTATTATTAACGTGAGAAAATAGCATTGAGCCTCTTTTGTTCTAAAATACATAAGGTTTATGCAAATAATTGTTTTTTAATAATTTGTTTTTAAATCATTTATTTTAACATGATTATTTTTGTTTACAAGAATACAATTAAAAGTTTCGAAGACACGTCATGTATATGTGTTTTGAAAAAATAAATGTTATAACCAAATCTTTTGACCTCCTGAACATTTTACTGTTATGTTTTTAGCACAAATGAACAGTTTCTAAGATATGTATATTTTAATGCCATGGTAACAGTTCAGTCAAATTAGTAAAAGTAGAGGGGAATTGAGGTAGATCCTTGGATTTTTGATAGGCCTTCTTTGTGATATGTTAAATAACCCCTTAAAAGTTACTACTCAAAAGTGGTGAACCAGAGAAGCTGATGAGGGTAAGCCATGTCCCCAGATGATTTTTACTGTTTTTTTCAGAAACTATTAGGTTTATCAAAATGGAGCCAGTTAGGTAAAATAGGATTTTATTTAACTTTCATACCAAAAAGCTAAGAAAACTTTGTGCATGTTGTCTTGTTTCTGTGTAATCGAAAAACGATCATATGTCACACAGACAAATAATTTGTATCGGTACATATTATAATAATAATAATCTTTATTTGGCCAAAGAGCCTTACATAACAAAATATATATATAAATTTAACATTTTAAAAATTACATTTAAATCACAGTAAGTATAACGTACATAAACATACATAATCAGGTACATGCATAATCTTTTGTATTAACTTTATTGTTAGAATTAATAAATATTTTATTTTATTTCAAGTGGAAATTTTGTTTATTTAACTTTCTGTAATTAATTTATCTTTCTGTAAATAATGTTCCTTCAACTTAATTTTAAATTTGATAATTGATAAAGATTTTAAATAATTTGTTAGATTATTGTAAATGATCAAAGTTTTATAAAACAAAGAATTTTGAGATTCAGTAAGATTTACTCTACCTATTTGATAATTTAGTCTAGATCTGGTTCCGTAATTGTGAGTCTCTTCTCCTGTTTTTAAAATATTATTGAAATACGTTGGTACTATTTTACATCTAATTTTGTGTATAAAGATAAGTGCATTCATTTCACAAAAATTTTCAATACTAAGCCAGTTTAACTTTTCCAACATTGTTTTAATGCTAGTTCTCCTGTTACAACCTAATATCACCCTCATCGCCCTGTTCTGAAGTTTTTGTAGACGGTTCATATCACCCGCCCTTGCTAAATGTAGGATCGTGGAGGCAAAGCTGAAATGAGGCAATATTATTGTATTATACACTACTCTTTTTGCGTAGGTACTTAAGTAGGGACTAGCTCTACTAAGCATACCCACTTTTTTTCCTATCTTCTTACATATATAATCTATGTGATATCCAAATTTAAGATTTACATCTACCACTACTCCTAAATATTTTATTTTATTGACTATTTCAACATTCGAATTTCCAATTTTAATTTCAAAATTTGTTTCTGTCCATTGATTAACAATATTCCTTTTTCCAAAAACCATTGCTTTTGTTTTATCAATGTTTAACTTTAATTTATTGCAATTTAACCACTTAGTTACATTTTGAAGTTCACTATTTAATGTATGGAGAACCTCATCTTTATTGGTCCCAGATATGTATATCACAGCATCATCTGCAAATAAATGTATTTTGCATTTTTTTACTGTATAAATAATATTATTTATATAAATTAGAAATAATAATGGTCCTAACAGAAGATTATACGAGAAGCTTCGAGCATAACTTTGTGTGATTTGATGTTCATAATGAAATAGCTATGGAAATCTCGTTGAGCATCGAACGCGATCCTGGTTCAGTCTTTTTCTATCTCAGCATCTCCAGCAAAATCTACGAGGCGATATTATCATTATTATTGGGGCTAGTCATATGGTACTTCTAGTATTGGCAAGATACATTTTAGGGGTATACACTGTACTAATCAATCTTTTTACTGAACCTAAAACGTACAGGGTACTTCAGGGTTTTTGGATCTCTCTTACTTCGTTCTTTATATTGATATTCTTTTTTTTCTTGAGTGGTTTTTGTTTTGGAATTCTAAGTTCACGACTTAATTCCACACCTGCTTTAAAATGTAGCTAGATATTTAACATTAAATGGGACTTCACCCATTTTACATGTAGGATATCTCGAGCAGATGATGTCAATTCCTGAGGGTCAATGCCTTTGATCAAAATAGGCCATTAAGTACAACATATCCATGTTCAAAAATAAAATGTTATAAAGCTATAGACCTTCAAAATAAAAAAGTCAAAAATGCAATTTGGATAAAATTTTGTGTTCAAGGACAGTTGTTACTAGAACATACATTAGTGTTATTTTGTGCTTGTGGTAGCTGTAGCGTACCCGCTACCGCTAGATACGGAATTCTGTGCTAGTGATATGTTTAATGAATGCACCATTGAATGCAAAATTTAATTCTTCACAAAACAGGTATACTTGACCCAAGTCGAATAGTGACAAGTCAAATAATGCCCTATAAAATGCAGAAAGAAAATAAAGGTAAAACGTCATGCAGTATGACGTACAAATGAAGTAAGAAAGATTTCAAAACAAGGTGAAATGCCCTATACGTTTCTATAAAATAATTGTCCAGTACAGGGTATTCTCCTAAAGATATTCTTTTTACTGCAAAATTATCATAATACTACAACCAACAATAACAACAACATCGCTTCATGAATTTTGCAGAAGTGATGCTAAGGTTGCACTGCGAACTCAACATTTTTTTTCTTAGCTAAGTACTTGATGACGAATACAAGATCGCAATAAGTTATCTTCTAAAGCTGCTCTGTCAAATGTATTGGTAGAAATTGTTGGGCTACATACAGGGTGTTTTACTCAACTTTCGTATAAATTGCATGTGTGATAGTATTCATCAATAGGAACAAAAAACTCTTTTTGTTTTTACGCAAATCGACAAAAATTTGCTAAAAATGTCAACTTTTGGGAACTGCTGGAAATTATAGTCAAAACAAACTGCGACATCACCTAGCAGCAGCTGCGTTAATGTATCAGATAGGCACATCCAGCTCCAAGTGTGATTCTTAGACCAGTGACCTGCTACCCACTTTTCAAAAACCATTATTTCTTCGGTTATTATGAAAGATAGACACTAATGATTTTCAGCTTTTTTGTTGCATTTTATATGTACTACCACCTATTCAGAGGATATGAATCTTCCATCCAAACCAGTCCATAAACCTAACAGTTTTTGAAAATAAAACGACAAAATCCATCTGCGGGCGTGGTTTAATATTGATATTTTACAAGGTTCAGGATATTATCTACTCGTAAACATGAACAAATCAAGCATAAAGTCATTTTTAAGTTTAGCTGACCAAAATACACTACATTTGATTAGTTTAACCTAGATTAAAAAAATAGCAGTTTCTATTTTTACTGTGCGTTTGTACAGTTACAAGAAAATTATCGAATGTTCGATCCTACTTTCTGTTTAATGAATTTGAAGGTACAAAACAGTATACACTATATGGTGGTTAAGTGCCTTTAACAGAAACGTCGAAAGGTAACGAAGAAAAGAAGAAGTTTTTTCAAACCTTGCTCAATTTCGTTATATTGCACTTGTTTTAAATATACCAGGCGCAAATCATATTAGTCCACCCAGTTTCATTTTTGTTAAAGAACGTCCCACAGAATTTATTCCGTTTATCTTTTGTTCTATGAGGTGGCCGTTTCTTGTTGCTATAGTGAAGTGCTGCTACTGCATCTACCCCATACCAATTTTCATGAAATTCAATTGGGTGTTGCAACATACACTGCCCCTCCGAACCTTTTGAGTGCCCTGTTTCCATTAAAAGTTCCATTAAGGAATCTTACAAATTACAGACGAGAAAGTCTTCCTTCAGCGTTTTAGCAAAAAAGTCACAAATGATGCTCAACTTAGTTCGCCCATTTTAATTTTTGATAAAGAACACCTCACGATTTTTACCCTGAATGGTTTACGACGTTGTTATTTATTGGTAGTATATAGTACATATCGTCGCCGTTAATGCATATGAACATAATTTTTTGAAATGTTGTAACTAGCAATGTTGCTAGTTGCGATTTCAAAGAATTCATCATGCCATCTGTAACAAAGTTTTTATAAGCATTTAAACCGCGCTCCTGGAAAATTGCTAGAAAATAGTTCCGCTAGTATGTATTAACGTCGACGATATGTATGAGTGAGTACTGTGATCCAGTGATATGTATGTGTGCGTGTAGTATCCAATGCAACGAATATAAACAATTCAACAAACAGAAAATAATTCAGAAACCAAATAGTTCAAGCATTCATTCTCTCATCTTAACAGTAAAAGAATAAAGCATTCATTAACCACAAACAGTCTTTCAAACAAACAAACACAGAAGATATTACATGTGGTGACCGCCGACTTTAATTGAACACGCAACAATCTGTCAAGAAACTTACTCTTGCAAGCATACCATTCAAGATACCAGGATCCTATTTATGAAGCAGATGTCGAGAAGTCAATTAGCATAATTTCAGTAGAGAATCAATACTCTCTCAGCACCACCACTACCTAGTTGCTAGGTTACTACCACTACTAGTACATGGAGCAGTTCCATCGCTGAAGTCATAATCTATCTGAAGTCACGGTTGTATAAAGTTTTTTTCTGTTCTAAATTTTTCTGCCATCAAAGCAGACTATCTACAGCATTTAAAGAAAGTATTTCAACGCCTATATCATTACGGTTTACTATCAAATTAAAAAAACCATCTTTGAAGCCAAAGAACTAACTTGTCTCGACCACACAGTGAACAGTGATGGAGTTACGCCGCAAATTTCAAAAGGAGAAGCTATTCATAACTTTCCAATCCTTAGAATGCAACAAGAATTATGCCATTTCGTTGGCATAGATTGTCGATTTAAACCTGCGCTAAACCTATTTATTCCAGAAAAAGTTTCAGAACCCTACAAGAAACGCACACAGCAGTGCGTCGCAAAACGTATAATTATACATCAGTTGTTGTGAACTTCAATAAACGGTCGTACCAAAAATTTGTTACTTCGTGTGATCGGGAACACAGGGAATACATAGCAGATAAACTCGGATGCAGCCCATTACAAATCCTTCTTATCTTTTTTTGTGCCGTTTATGTATAGAACGTTCGCAATTACTTTTTGTTACCTGTTAGACATATTTGTGTACATACATTTACTATTTTCCTTTTATGTTGCATATACGATTATTATCCAACCAACAACCTACAAGTCCAACAGAATCCTCATACGTTCCTCTTAGGTTAGGTTTTGTAGTTTTTAGTTATTTACATTTTGCAACGAGCCCTAAAATTTAGAATCTGCTGTCTTAATTTTAACCGTTTTCAATTATCTCATTCGATTCTCACGTTATTCTTATTATAATAATATAATAATAATAATTACTACAACCCATAACCTAAACCAAGGCCCCAGAAGCTATAAGCTTGTGCGGGAGGGAGGGGGCGATTATTATTATTATGTAGGCCCAATGTGCGGCTGCAGCCGACTTATAGATGGAACAGCGCAATTCCCACATTTGTGTTACAGCTAAGGAAAACTGCAGAAAACCTTAACCAGATCTGCCAGCGCCGGGAGTCGATCCGGGCCGCTTGGGTGAAAGTCCGGCACGCCAGGCATTACACTACCAAGGCTGTTAATTAGGTATTAGGTCATTTCTATAGGTTAAGTTCTTATCATTGTAACGAACATTAACATTAAGAGCCCTGTACTAACTTTAATCAATTGTAAAACCAGCCAAAGAAAAAAACGCGGTTTTTTACGTATCTATCAAGTTGCTTTACAATCACAACCGCATCTTATGCGTACATTTACTAGTTCTTTCCAATCCTGTCCTCAAGCAAACTGATGGAGACTTTTTCTGCTGGAAAGATTCTAAAAAACAAGGGAGCAATAAATGTGATGATCACCGTTGCCTTGGATACTTTGTAGTATCACTCAATAATAACTGTAAATGCAAAAGTGAAAGAAAAATATGAAGAATATACAATACAACACAGAGACATGAGCAACTTCAATGAAATGCAATTTCAATTAGATCTAATGGATCAACCATGGAATCCGGACTGTACAAACACCAATCAACTAGCAGAAACATTAGTTAAAACCATAATGGACACACTAAACAGGCATGCTCCAACTGTTAAAAAACCATTAAATGTCAATGGAGTTGTAAGCGTTGGTGGATCCCAGAAATAGCCTTGGAAATTGAAGAAAGGGACAGATTATATAAAAGAGCAATCTTTACAAAAGAAGAAAGTGATATGAATAGGTATAGACAACAAAGAAATGGAATTTTTAGTTTGATCAGGAACCACAAGAGAAATTATTATCAAGAAAAATAGATGATATGAAAAACAACTCGACAGAAATGTGGAAAACTTCATGCAAATGAAAACAAATTGCAGAAAAATTCAATATTTACTTTATTAACAGCATACAACAAATTATTACATTAACAAATTTAACCCAAATTGAAACTGATTTATGCCACATTAATGTACATCAATGCAAGTTCGAAAAATTTTTACCAAAAGAGTTTTTGGAGTTAAAAAAATTATAAACAATTTACCTAATAAGAATAGTAGTGTCGATGGTATTACAGTAAAGATTCTTAAATTAGCTTTCAATGTAATAGGACAGAGATTTTTGCATCTAATTCAAATGAGCCTAGAAAGTGGATCCTTCCCAGAAACCTTGAAGACATCCCATATTATCCCCATTGAGAAAATAACCAACACTAACAAATGTGAAGAATACAGACCGATCAACAGGGTGCCAACTTATGAAAAATTATTAGAGACCGTCGTAAATATCCAGTTTCGTGACTACATTGAAGTGAACAAACTGTTAACACCTTTTCAATCAGGGTTTCGAAAAAATAATTCATGTGAAAGTGCAATACAATCAGTTCTTTTGAAATGGAAAAATGCTATTTACAAGAAGAATGTGATAGGTGTAGTTTTTCTAGACTTTAGACGTGCTTTTGAGACTATTAATAGAGATCTATTATTATTGAAATTAAAAAGATATGGGTTCTGCCCAATAGTTATAAAATGGTTTAGTGAATATCTCAAAAACAGATTTCAAAAAACTAGATATTTAATAGTACATCTTCAGCTACCTACCTTTGGCGTTCCACAAGGAACTGTATTAGGCTCTGATTTATTTGTACTATACATAAATGATATTGTTAATGTAATTAAAAAATGTAACATTCAATTATTTGCAAACGACACTTTAATATATTTTATAGGAGATGATGTTGAAAAAGTAATAAATATCATCAATGATGAATTAGTAAATGTATATAACTGGTTAGGTAAAAATAGTCTTTTTTCAAATGTAACTAAAACAAAATTCATGATAATAAAAAATAAGTTTAACGAAATTGATACATCTAGTCATGTGGGAATACAAATTAATAGTCAAAAAATAGAACAAGTTTATGAGTGGAACTACTTAGGCGTAATAATAGATTGTCACTTATGTAGGCTGGGGGCGTAATTCAATAATGATTTAAATTTGTTCAACATGCTTTTCAGTACATTTATTTTAAAGAATTCTAATTCTCACAAATCAAAGTTAATCCCAGTTCAGAATGTTATATTCGACAGGTCCTTTCGGGTCGTGTGACTGCTTGCTCCTGCGTGGGCGGGAACGGTCGGTTATGCTTCAATTCAGATACATGTCGCGTGAGACCCAAAACGTAAAATACCACAGAGCCGGATTAAGGCATACATGAAAAGATAAATTACAACACATTAGTCGCTTACCCTTTAAATGGAAATTAGCAGTACTTACGGGGGGATTGGGGATCCCCCGTGCCATTTCACGTTGCGTCTGGATGATTGGCGTCTTCGGGAGTGAAGACCTTCAGTGCACTATCACGATCTTGATGACCTGAAACAGAGATGCTTGCCGCATCGGGCGCCCTTTAGCCGAATTGCTAACAGGACCAGGTACACACTTGGGCACCGTCATGTATTCACCTCCCCCGAGACCGCCCCTCGGCGGGATTGACATACAGGAAACTAGAGGGGAATAAGCACCCCAAGACTGCCCAGTGATCAGCTGGGGCCACTGGGTGACACACTTGGGCCACCCAGGTCGTAGGAGAACGTCAAGATCCGCCCATCTTTCCGTCTCCTAAGAATACAGTATACTGTGCGGTTAATTTTACAGAGCTCAATTCACATATCATCAACAACAACAACAGGCAATTCCTCAATCGCCAACACATCAATATAATACAGCAATTCCAACCAATTGCTAACATCGACATAAAGCCAATATCACACATTGGCCAACAATCACAATTCAAGCAACAACTCACGTTGCCGAATATTAACAAGAACACATATAACAAACACAGTAAATATTAGCGTTACGCATCTGCATTTTCGGTCCCAAAGCGCGCAGTAACTATACCGTCGACCGACCGTCCGCTAAACATACCAGAACACTACTGGCCCTTCCGGCATAATCTCACCGATTCTTGAATACTTGTTGGATGTTTGGTTTCTCACAACGTAGGGTGTGACAACAAAATGTTAACACTTAGGGTCAGAGAGGTTACGAATTTATTGCCTTCTATTCCTTCGTCGACTAAAAATACATTTGAGGTTTTTAACATAAATTCGAAAACACATGCATGAACCATTAACATTGATAATTAATTGAATACCTAAAATCGCTAAACTACGCCACTAAAATAAATGTCCCACATTCGACCATCCTGAAGAATTCTCGTCCCGAGAACTGTAGGTGATGTTTCTATGGCAATTACTCTGTACCGGAACTAATGGGACTGCCATCTCCATCGCTTTCTTGTGCAGTATCATCAGAAATACCACCAGGTGGAATCCAATTTTTCATGCGGTCGATGGCCACAACGTTGTCATACTTCCGGCGAGCACTTCTGGTCGAACCAGGCATGTTCGTAACTCGGTAGCGATCATTAGGAAGCACCTGTGCCACAACCATGGGTCCTAAGAACTTGGGGACCAATTTCTTACTGGTACCATCGGCAGTGAGGTTCTTCTGAATAAGAACTAAGTCACCCACGTTGTAAGTAGTAGGTGCTTTTCGATGTTGATCAAAAGCATCCTTTTGCACTTGTTGTTCAGCCCTAATTCTTTCGGCTACTTCTCGACGTAATGCGGTGATGTCAGTGTGTACTTGTTCCACTAGATTGATTTCGTTAGTGAGAGCGGCATCGGTCACCGCCCTAGGTTTATAGCCCATCAGCAACTCGCTAGGTGTTTTACGAGTTACCCGGTTGACAGTGTTGTTGATCGCAAATTGTACTTTTGGGACTGCCTCTGTCCAATTTTCGTCTGGTGTAGTTGCAGCCAAACTAGCCGTAATGGTCGCATTATAACGCTCAACTTGACCATTAGCCCGAGGTGTAGCTACCGCAGTCTGTATATGTCGAATACCCATTTCGCGGCACATTCGCGTAAACTTTCGTGATGTAAACGAAGTCCCACGATCGGATATAAGTCTTTTTGGCGTTCCGTATATGTAGAACTGTTTAGTAAGAAACCGAATCACATATTTAGTTTTTGTCGAGCGCACTGGCTCTATCAGTACATATTTGGTGAATGCGTCTACCATCACGAACACATAACTTAATCCACTTTTAGTTTTAGTGAATGGGCCTAAATGATCTATGTGCACAGTATGGAAGGGGATAGGCTCCTTGGGAATGGGGTGGAGATAGCCTGGTTTCTTACCGGAAGGGGTTTTAGTATATAAGCAAGGAGGGCAACATGTAATGTATCGCTCCACATACTTCCGCATACGGGGAAACCAGTAACTTTCGATTAATTTTCTCAGTGTCTTCTCTACTGAAAAATGACCCATATCATCATGGGCACTTCTTACTACGCATTGACGCATTCCCCGTGGTACAACCCATTGTATGCCGGAAGTCGTAATGCGATACACACGATTATTGCGCAAACAGTAATCTCGGTAGATCTTTCTGTCGTACTCGGTGTTTGGAGGTCGAGATAGAACCTCTCGTATGTCTCGTATTTTTTCATCTGTTAGCTGTGCAGACAACACCCAGTCGGCTGGTTCGATGTGCAATACTTCAAGAACTGGTGGTTGCTCTTTTTGAGTTGGGTTCCTGCTCAAGGAATCTACATGATTCATTCGCCTACCCGCCCTGTACTCTACATCGAATTCATATTCCTGGAGCAGGAGCCACCATCTAGCAATTCTAGGTACCAAATCCTTTTTCGTAGAAGCCGTCTTGAGAGCACTGCAATCGGAAACGACTTTGAACTTACGACCAACGAGATATACTCGAAACTTTTTAAGAGTCTCTACTACCGCTAAAGTCTCCAATTCAAAGGAATGGTACCTAGTTTCACTGGGTGTTGTTTGACGGCTATAATACGCTACTGGGCGTAACTTACCTTGGTGTCTCTGCAGAATAATACCAGCTAACCCTAACGCACTGGCGTCTGTATGTACCTCAGTCTCCGCATGCGGATCGTAGATAGCCAGTACCGGACGCGTGATCAGAATCCGTTGCAGTTTTTCAAACGCGAATTGTTGTTCAGCCCCCCACACCCATTTGATCCCCTTTTTGGTGAGCTTCGTAAGAGGCTGAGCAATTAGCGCATAACCCGGAACAAAGTGTCGGAAAAATCCCGTTAAGCCCAAAAATTGACGCACCTGCCTAATTTCTTTTGGGACTGGAAAGTATTGTACAGCGTTTATCTTGTCTTCTCCCGGTTTAACACCGTTAGCAGATACTTCGAAACCTAAATAGGTCACGCTTTGTTGAAGGAATGAGCATTTCTTTAAGTTAAGTGTTAGACCTTCATCTTGGAGCACTTGTAGTACCGTTTCTAATCTGCTGAGATTATCTGGCACAGTGACCGATGGTATTAATACATCGTCGAGATATACGGCCGCAATATTTTTGCAAGATGCCAAAACGGTATTCATCAATCTCATGAACACGCTAGGTGCATTTGCGAGACCAAACGGGACTCTGTTAAATTCATAATGACCATCTGGTGTCACAAATGCAGTAAGTTGTTTCGCGCTCTCTTTTACGGGAACCTGATGATAGCCCGATGCGAGATCTAATGTTGTAAAACATGTGCATCCGTGCAACCTATCTATCTGGTCATCTATTCGCGGCAAGGGATAACGATCCTTAACAGTCGCAGAATTAAGCCTACGATAGTCGATGCATAACCTGTCTTCCCCGTTTTTCTTTTTTACCAATAAAATAGGAGATGCAAATGGAGACTGAGATTCGCGGATAATTCCATTCTCCAGTAGCTCTCCCATCATTCCCCGTACCTTTTCCCTTTCAGCGTAAGACAGACGATAGGGCCTATAGGTAAATGGTTTATCGTCTGTCAACCTAATATCCATCTCTACACGGACAGCAGTCCCTATTTCACGCGAGTCCAACGCGAAGCAACTTCTGTACTTATTCAATAGCTGCATTAATAAATCCCTATCAGTATTATTGATTGAACCCGTTACTATGTCCTGCTCGGGTAGGGTCGGTTCGGATTCTGGATGTAATCTTAGTGTAACCGCGTTCTCTCCCGGTTGCGGTTCGCAAGGCCACCCGCGTGCTATCGGAAATTTGCAGCCAACTTGAACCTCAAAGTGAGATAAATTTACGACCGGTAGATAGGATCGCTCGCTTGGACTGATCCGTAATATCGTTCTAGGGATGAGATGCTCCCTACCCTCCCCCAACCGCATGCTAGTATCCACAAAAATATCTCCTTCGTGGGGTTCCTTTGAATACACTTCTATATTTGCGACGTGATTAGGAGGAAGGACCATCGCATTCCTAGCCCACAATACCAACTTCTTACTAGGTTTCATGTTACTATCATCTATGTACTTAACTAACAAGGAGGAACTATCTTTCACTATCATGATGTTATCCCTTTCCGTAAAGGGTTGTCCTATAAGAAGAGGGACCACTTGCACAGTGTCTGGCACGACTTGTGCATCCACCATTTCCCTAACACTATCTACTCGTAGTTGAAAAACTGTATTCCCTAAGGTTGTGATTCTCGCATTGCCATAACCGCGCACAATGATCGTGTGTGTTTTGTCTATCGTCAGACTTAATTTTTGTGCATCTTCGAAACGTAACAGATTGCATCCGCTACCCAGATCGATATATGCGCGTACAGGCGTTTCATTTATAAACACATCCTTAAAATATTTAAGATTACGTTGCTCAGCGGTTAGTCACAAGGTCGTCTTTCCGTCACGGCCTACTCCTTTAATACACGTCCGCTGCGTATGCCCCTTCGAGTTACATCGATAGCAAGTTACATCTTTAAGAGGGCAATACTGTCTGGAATGACCCGTTCGCCCACAACCCTCACACTGGCCAACTCCAGTAGCAGCTAAATTCGGATTACGCGGTTTATTGTGATACTTCTCTTGGGGTCGTCTCATATTTACTGGTACCGCCTTATGCAATGGTTTAGAACGCCACGTGTCCTCTTTACAAGTCTTAAGATAATTCAACAACGATTCAGGTGTGGTATAATCACCTGCGCGTGCTGCGGCCTGAACTGTTCTGTCCGTCATACCGCCTATGAGACATGACACTGCCTCTTCCCCCTTAATATTACACGCGGTTACTAAAGCCATCTTTTCATAAAAATACCGTAGATAAGTTTCCCCGTGACGCTTTTCGCGGGCCATCATGCGCTTTAATTTATCGTAATGATCTGAGCGGCTTGGAAAGGCAGAATACAATTTATCTTTCCATTCCGCCCATGTATATCTTATAGATGGTAAACCGCGATACCAAACTTCCGCCAACCCTTCTAACCGTGACAAAGCATGGTACACCGTTGTTTCGTCGGTCCAACCAAAGATCTGCCTCAACTCGTCAATTTTAGCGCACCAGTGCTCGATAGTTTGCATTGAATTTTCCGGATCAAACACCGGAACCAGATTTCCCCTAAATTGTTGTGAAGTAGATGGCATAACAGACGCGCTACTGGACGACGAAGAAATGCCCGCACTTACTACTTTAGCAAGATCATGAACTACGGTACTAAGGGCCATAATTTGCTTCGCGGGATTCATTGTATAACCTGAAATGCGCGAGCGTTTACGGTTCGTTTCTTCTTCATCGGATGAAGATGAACCCCTATATTCCGTCAGCTGAGACATTGTCAGATAGATTTAATTACAATAAGTTAAAGTGATAGGAAAGGGAATAGTATAGGGATGACCCCAAAGCGAATTAAAGTAATAAGTGGTATGTGTACCTGTATTATCGGCTCACAGTGTAAATGGCACAAATTACGCACTATGGCATTCACCGACACCACAAATCACTAAACTTAATTATTCTCTACTGTCCACTTTCAGACCATACAGCACAAATCATTAAAAGTAATAATTTACTAAGTACACACAAAGACCCTTTCTTTTATTGTTCTCTCTTCTCGTACTACAGTTGACTCTTCTAAACCACACAACGAAACGGGTATTTATAAGTTAAAAAGGAACTTTAACTCGAGTATTAAAAATAAGGCCTTTCCGTTTGTAAAAAGCAAAACTGGCCGCCCGTACCTCGTGGTGACACGTGTAAAAGGTCGTGGTTATATTATCGAGCTGTCACTACAATTAAGACAACCTAATTCTTAATTAAATTTCCACAAAAGCTTTAGATCGCAACTTATATGGTGAAGGAGCAAGCAAGCAATGACCAACAATCCCACTTCTGACATTTGTAGGCTGGGGGCGTAATTCAATAATGATTTAAATTTGTTCAACATGCTTTTCAGTACATTTATTTTAAAGAATTCTAATTCTCACAAATCAAAGTTAATCCCAGTTCAGAATGTTATATTCGACAGGTCCTTTCGGGTCGTGTGACTGCTTGCTCCTGCGTGGGCGGGAACGGTCGGTTATGCTTCAATTCAGATACATGTCGCGTGAGACCCAAAACGTAAAATACCACAGAGCCGGATTAAGGCATACATGAAAAGATAAATTACAACACATTAGTCGCTTACCCTTTAAATGGAAATTAGCAGTACTTACGGGGGGATTGGGGATCCCCCGTGCCATTTCACGTTGCGTCTGGATGATTGGCGTCTTCGGGAGTGAAGACCTTCAGTGCACTATCACGATCTTGATGACCTGAAACAGAGATGCTTGCCGCATCGGGCGCCCTTTAGCCGAATTGCTAACAGGACCAGGTACACACTTGGGCACCGTCATGTATTCACCTCCCCCGAGACCGCCCCTCGGCGGGATTGACATACAGGAAACTAGAGGGGAATAAGCACCCCAAGACTGCCCAGTGATCAGCTGGGGCCACTGGGTGACACACTTGGGCCACCCAGGTCGTAGGAGAACGTCAAGATCCGCCCATCTTTCCGTCTCCTAAGAATACAGTATACTGTGCGGTTAATTTTACAGAGCTCAATTCACATATCATCAACAACAACAACAGGCAATTCCTCAATCGCCAACACATCAATATAATACAGCAATTCCAACCAATTGCTAACATCGACATAAAGCCAATATCACACATTGGCCAACAATCACAATTCAAGCAACAACTCACGTTGCCGAATATTAACAAGAACACATATAACAAACACAGTAAATATTAGCGTTACGCATCTGCATTTTCGGTCCCAAAGCGCGCAGTAACTATACCGTCGACCGACCGTCCGCTAAACATACCAGAACACTACTGGCCCTTCCGGCATAATCTCACCGATTCTTGAATACTTGTTGGATGTTTGGTTTCTCACAACGTAGGGTGTGACAACAAAATGTTAACACTTAGGGTCAGAGAGGTTACGAATTTATTGCCTTCTATTCCTTCGTCGACTAAAAATACATTTGAGGTTTTTAACATAAATTCGAAAACACATGCATGAACCATTAACATTGATAATTAATTGAATACCTAAAATCGCTAAACTACGCCACTAAAATAAATGTCCCACACTTAACATTTTCTAGTCATTCAAACTATGTTATGAGTAAAGTTGCAAAAAAAGTAAATTTCATGGGTAGAATAAGCCAAAATCTTAGCAAGTGGTCTAAATTATTACTATATAAAACAATAATACTTCCCCATTTTAATTATTGTGCTAGTATACTTTACCTCCTAAATAATACTGAAATTAACAATCTTAAAAAAAACAAAATTGTGCGTTAAGAGTAATATTAAAATGTAGTAGGTATACTAGCATAAGAAGAATGTTGCAAATTACATCTTTGTTAAGTGTTAAGCAAAATATATTTTGTAATACGATGATAATAATATTTAAAATAAAAAACCGAATATATCCAGAGCACATTTTAAATGAATTACTATTCGTAGAATCTTCGCTAATGTAAAAAACAGTACATCTTTAACATTATTTAAGAAACAGTGTAAAAAATGTGTAATAAATTACATTAATATTTAAGAAATTATAATGTATTGTATGGAATTTATCTAGTTATATGCTATAAATAAAGTATATTATTATTATTAATAAATATTAAAACCTTCAATCTTTCAAAGCCAGAGAATTATTTATAAATGTGAAAAGAACTTGCATACGAGCTGATGTAATTCTTACGTCACTTTTCTCCATGATATATTAAATGCGAGCTATTATAGCCAAACGTTTATAAAACAAAGCTTAACATATGCGTCATGGCAATGTTGCCAGATCCAGGGCTTAGGAAGTCTGTAGAACATAGCGGGTTTGATAGCGTCTTGTATAAAAATATACGATATACACTTGAGAAAGGCGCGACGCCCCCTATAGTTCATTGTGATGAACTACGATTGTATAAAACTTTTTACAGACCCTACTTTTCCAAACCCAAATTGTATATTTTTTTATTGCAGTTTTAGATAAAGTTTATCATGTAGACCTCGAAAACATAAAAGAACGTTGCCAGACCCAAGCCCGGGTCTGAGAGCGTCGAAAATGGTCCGACAAGTCGGTAGAATATAGCGAAACGGGTATGTATAAGCGGTTAAACAAATATATATATATATATATATATATATATATATATATATATATATATATATATATATATATATATATATATATATATATATATATAGATTAAAGAAAGTAAATATATTAATTAGGGTGATCGGTCTGTAGATTGAATTAAAAACTCATTTGTTCATAAAACTCAATATTTCGTTATTTATTTATAACTTCATCAGGAGTAGTGCTACAAAATATATTGTGGTAAAAATTTTAAAATTTAAAATTAAAATTTGATAAAAACTTACAACTAGAGTTAATCACTGGTAACAAATTAATTTAACTATGATGCACATGATATTATAATTTGCACATTTATAATTTTAATCGAATAAAATGTTTGTTGGTTATTTTTACTGTTACACACTGAAAGGTTCTATGGCAAGTGTGGAGGATTTTACATATGTTGCTTGTTGAAAAAAATTTTTTTTGGGTGTTCGAAACTAAATAAATCACTTGACAACCGTAACTAATACAGATTTTAGTGTATGCAAGGGAGCTTAAAACAATCCGACCACATAATAATAAAATGTTAATGTTGTAATATATTTGAATAAATAACACTTAGTTGATTAACATCTGATTTAAAATTGATTGCATTCGTTTGTTTATTAATTTGAATCATTTCTAAAATAAGTCTATGTTTGTATTTATGTTCTTTTTCTAATATTTTTACATTATCATAATCAAAGGGATGGTTAGATTTAGCAAAATGGGAAGCTAGCGCACATGAATTCTTTCCAATTCTACAGTCTGACCGATGTTGTGTCAGTCTATTTTTTAATAATTGACTCGTCTGTCCTACATAACAACCTTCACATTCGCTGCAGGGTATCAGGTATACAATATGAGAGTTGTGAAGAAGAGGAGTTTTATCTTTTGTTTTTGAGAGTAAGTTGTTTATCGTAATGGTGTTATATTTGGTAATAGTAAGATTGTTAAAAGGTCTGAAATGGGATATTATGTTATCTGTTAAATTTTTAATATACGGTAATTTTTTATATTTTATATTGTTGTTTGTTCTAGGATCTTCTGTTGGCCCGTCATAATAATTCGAATTATATATTAATTTCATTAGCAAGTGTTTTGGATAACCATTATTTAAAAAGATATTCAGAAGTTTTTTTAGATTGTCTTGAATAAAATCATTGTGGCTGATATGAGTTATGCGATTTTTTCATATCAGCCACAATGATTTTATTCAAGACAATCTAAAAAAACTTCTGAATATCTTTTTAAATAATGGTTATCCAAAACACTTGCTAATGAAATTAATATATAATTCGAATTATTATGACGGGCCAACAGAAGATCCTAGAACAAACAACAATATAAAATATAAAAAATTACCGTATATTAAAAATTTAACAGATAACATAATATCCCATTTCAGACCTTTTAACAATCTTACTATTACCAAATATAACACCATTACGATAAACAACTTACTCTCAAAAACAAAAGATAAAACTCCTCTTCTTCACAACTCTCATATTGTATACCTGATACCCTGCAGAGAATGTGAAGGTTGTTATGTAGGACAGACGAGTCAATTATTAAAAAATAGACTGACACAACATCGGTCAGACTGTAGAATTGGAAAGAATTCATGTGCGCTAGCTTCCCATTTTGCTAAATCTAACCATCCCTTTGATTATGATAATGTAAAAATATTAGAAAAAGAACATAAATACAAACATAGACTTATTTTAGAAATGATTCAAATTAATAAACAAACGAATGCAATCAATTTTAAATCAGATGTTAATCAACTAAGTGTTATTTATTCAAATATATTACAACATTAACATTTTATTATTATGTGGTCGGATTGTTTTAAGCTCCCTTGCATACACTAAAATCTGTATTAGTTACGGTTGTCAAGTGATTTATTTAGTTTCGAACACCCAAAAAAAATTTTTTTCAACAAGCAACATATGTAAAATCCTCCACACTTGCCATAGAACCTTTCAGTGTGTAACAGTAAAAATAACCAACAAACATTTTATTCGATTAAAATTATAAATGTGCAAATTATAATATCATGTGCATCATAGTTAAATTAATTTGTTACCAGTGATTAACTCTAGTTGTAAGTTTTTATCAAATTTTAATTTTAAATTTTAAAATTTTTACCACAATATATTTTGTAGCACTACTCCTGATGAAGTTATAAATAAATAACGAAATATTGAGTTTTATGAACAAATGAGTTTTTAATTCAATCTACAGACCGATCACCCTAATTAATATATTTACTTTCTTTAATCTATTAAGTACGGTCGATAATTTCTCTCCAACATATATATATATATATATATATATATATATATATAGATATATATATATATATATATATATATATATATATATATATATATATATATATATATATATATATATATATATATATATATATATATATATATATATATGCTTTTAGTACTTATACACCTCCGAACGCTATATACAGCGTACGAGTCGGACTCAAAATCCGGAGGCAACTCGTCGGTATCGGAGTCGAACGCGCTAACCATGTTATTCGGCATCAGGACACCTCCAGGATCATTTTCCACCTATTTTCAGCCGGAGTCAAACGGGACCTATTTACGTATACTTATATACATTTTAGTTCCAGCGATTGCCGCAGAGTCGCTGCGAGATATACATGTATACGCCACGCGGTTGTGTTTACCTCCGCTTGTATAAAAGCATTCAAAGGATGTTTTTGCCTCCGAATTCGCGGCAACACTGCCTAGTTTATTTTTAGTTTATATTCGTGATTTGTTTTGCTGAAGCCCGTTTAAAAACGCGTCATTTCCTTATCTAAGGTATCACGTTTCTGTCTGTATTTCTTAGTAAATATAATTACATCTTTTTAAATGGAAAGAATGATTATATTATATTAAAACTGTACTCTTATTTAAAATTCTTGCAAATTATTACGAAATTAGGACTTATTACAGTAATAAGAATTTATTTTTAATGCATAAATCTTAGATTTTGGACAAAATTCGTGAAGTGGACCCAATTTAACAACAGCTAATGCTTAGTGATTTTATAAAATTATTGATTTATTGAGAGTTATGAACAGTAACGTTTCTACACAACGATTCAGGAAAACATTCGTTTTTAAGATACTCAAACATTAAAATCAATGTTTTTCGGCAAATCTCTGTATAAAGAAATATACAATACGAAGCAAATGTTTTTATCAAATATGATATTTTTATAAACAATAATAGGATACACAAATTTTTGCAGCAAACAAAATTAACAAAATATCTTATTTTAAAGGATTCTCTTACAAATTAAGAAAATTGATAATTATGAAGAGAAACGGCAGATTTTGCAGGTGGTCAACTATACAGTGTGTGCCATAAAGTTCGATCCATATGGGAAAACATTTTAATATTCTTTGTTTAAAGGAAAAAACTTTGTTGTTCAATCACTTCTGCTTCCAAAAATACTTGAAATACGCCATGTCAAAGTTTACAAGTGACAATAGGTGTTTAAATCGAGATTACATTATTTGTTAAAATATAGAAAAATCTTATTAAGAAAAAATATTCCTAATGACATTTTACGTTCACAAACCGGGCTTGAAGAAATATCCCGACATGAAAAATTCCTTTTTTAACATTTTTTGATACACCCCCGTTACTGATTATTTTGAAACCATTAAAAATGCTTTAAAGGAGTAGGAAGGCAACAATTGCAGAGCATATTTTCTAATAATATTGAATGGTGTAGGTATTTTTGACAAATATTAAAATTATCAAAAAACAAAATAAAACTTTTTGGCGATTTTCCAATTTACAAGAAAACAACGTATAGTTTTATTAACTTTTTTAAATAATTGTTTGAATAATACAAGAGTTGTTGAAACTACTACTTAAAAACTTAATAAACTAATTCGCAAAGAATAGTACAATTTGAGGTTTTGGAACCGATCAACAAGATTGAAGAAACTCTTGAAAATTTCTATCTAATAACACATAATGACAAATTTATATCCCAAAATTGAGAAGATATTAGAATGACGTAACAACAAGCTTGTTTCGTTTCCAATAATAACTTGCTAATAATAAATTCCAAAGACCTAAAGATTGTGTCAAAACTTGAGACATTCGTTAAGTACTTCTTTTTTGGTAGATCTATATCTTCCTATACCATCAATAGAATTTAAAATTTTTAAAAATATACCGGATGGCCTAGATAAAACGCTTCATACTTTGGAGTTCAATGACGATTGTTACCAACCTCAAAATAGCTGCGCGTTCGTTAAAGTATAATTTTAAAAGTCTACATAATTACAATACATATTTAATTAATAGCACTTCTAATACGATATATTGTATTAGAGTTTATATATACTAGTTTCACCAATAAAATGACACTATTTTCCCTATTTTCAGTTATGATCATTCTCAATCGGGCTTTCCACTGCACAATAGCTCACGGAATAGTTTCTTGAAAATCTAAATCTCTCCCTTTCAATTCTTCCCTATTTTTAAACGGTTTCAGGATACTGCTCACTTTTCTCTGTAAAGCTTTAACTTAGTAATCAAAAGAATTAAGGTCTGGCGAATTTGAAGGCCAATGTTTGGCTGAAATAAAATTAGGACAACGTTTTAGTAAATTAATTATGAGAACCTTTAAGCTTGTCGAGAACGATGCGATGTATTGCTATCCAAAACCTATAATAATATTTATCTAAGTGCAGTCGTTCACATTCCGGAAAAAGTTGTAAATGTCTAATGAAAGTTTCATTGTTGAATCTTGTCTTGTAGATTTACAAGAAACCAGTTCATTTCAGGAAACAAAGCATATACCACAATTTTTAAAGAAAACCTGACTCGGTGTTTGTACAAGCGTAGTAGGGAGATGTTACTTTTTAAACCTCGACTGTTTGTCCGATTATGCTATTTTGCAACTTGTGGGAGCATGCACTATAAAATCTATTTCGTTTTGAAAACGCATTCGTTTGACATCATTGAACATGTACATTCGCTACAGATATGACTATAAATGTATTTCTATCGTCGTTGCATCTAGTAGGGTACAAGAATATTTTTTCTAAGTGTCTGGGGAGAAATAAATCTGCACAAATTTGAAATATGAATAATTCTTTTACTATTGAGTTTAGATAAGCTGCGATTTTTAAACAGATAACTAGATGTTCATACAACAGAATCAGCACCTTAGAAACTTTCGGTTATCTTCTCTTTGGCAACCTATAAAGACCGTAATTTTATAGGTGTCGCATCGGTTAGCATTTGGTACTAATGTTAGTCATTAGCTTGTATATAAGCCAGGAATCTGTGTGTGGGGTTCACAGGTGATTAGCTCCAGCTGATGAGAATGCAACAAACTCAAAACAGTCTGTCCTAGAGTATCACTTGTGAATTCCACACATTTCATTTTTACTCTGGGTTAATCGTCTTAAATAGTCTTAGTAAATCTTTTATATTTTAAATTGTCAATTCCTATACGATGTTTTGTCTTTGCTGATTCACTAGATTTATAAATGGCAATTTTGGAGTTTTTCGGAGTTTTTAGTTAGAGTCAGGAGCCGGGAGAGTCTGGAACATTGGCCACCTTCTTTAATAACATCAACAACAATCAAAATTAACCCTTTTTTATAGAATCTGTTACCATTAGATAACAAATACTATTTTTACTTCTACACCATTGCATTCTAAAACTGAAAAAAATAAAATTATAACAAATTATTGCAATCCCCCTGATCGGTCAGAGTTACCGTCGAAAATTCTCACGAATTTCTCTACCACACGCTTTATTCTAACAGCTTCATCCGTTTCCCGTCAGCAGGATAGGGTAGAAAACAGCCAGTTCTAAGGGTGAACGTCGTGTGGTCTCCCGTCCACCCAATAGGCCAACGTCTAGGCCAGACAGATTATTATAATTTGTTTTACGTGGGGTACCCGTATCAACATACCCCCACGTTCCTTCCAGAAGGAAGTGATTGGGATACGCCCAATCAGCGCGCAATTGCATAGCAATTGCTCCCAGTCAGCCTCACTGGTCGGAGCGAGGTTGCCTATCCACCCTCTACTAGCTATCCAGGCTAGTACCGGAGCGATTGACTTAACACGTGCTCACCCGCCGGCACCCTCCCGTCCTATTTCATACGGGGCTAAGTACCTCGTCCAGCAATAGGACAATCCCCTAACTCAGTTGAATAGAGAGAGCCCTCCAGTCCTCTTTCATACCTTCATAAGCTCCTCCCCGAGACAGGGGTTGGGGCCACTGCCCGATCGAATCCAACCTCAATTGTGGCGGGACTTGGTTTTTTAATGGTTTTGCCACCCCGATCTACCAAATTATAGGCTTGGTGGGCCCTCGACAGAGCTTCGTTTAAGTCTACACGTTATAGACTCCCGGTGCGTACCCGATATTGGTGAAGTTGTCTTAATAGTGAGAGGCTATATATTCGCTTCAACTATCCTTAAGTGTAATGGCTTTCAGAGCTTCTCCCAATCATTGTACCCAGCTGCAGTCCGGATTAAAGGGTGGCCAGGACAGCTCCTAAGCGCATTTACCTGGCGGCTTGCAGTTTCCCAGCACATGGGATAAACCTCACTTCTAGTCACCGCACTAGAGATTCCGTCAAACAGCGGGTTCCTTTGGTAATCATAAATGACCTCGGGCAACAGCGGTTTCCTTTGGTGACCTTACATGACCTAGGTCATGCAGCGGGTTCCTTGGTGACCATGATTGCCCTCGGCCAAGCAGCGGGTTCCTTGGTGACCATAAATGACCTCCTCCCTTAGGCGAGATTCGAATCCGCCCACACCGGTCTCATCTACCAGGGCTCCCCCTGATCGGTATGAGTAACCGTCGAGAATTCTCACGAATTTCTCTACCACACACTTTATCTGACAGTTTCGTCCATTGCCCTTGATAGAGATAGGGTAGAAGACAGCCAGTTCTAGGGGTGAACGTCGTGTGGTCTCCCGTTCACCCAAAGGGTAGAAGACAGCGGGATACTTAGCTCCTTAAAAGACCCTGACGTCAGGTAAGATTCAATCCACCCACACCGGACCCCCTTGTTAACAGAGCTCCTCCTGCAACGTTTTAGAGTCATCATCGAGAAACACTCCGGTGAAACGTAAACGCAACACCTCGGCATAACTCTACCACACATTTGATTCTGATCGCGTCATCCGTTACCCAGACAAGCCTGGGATGGGGTAGACAACGACCAGTTCTAAGGGTGAACGCCGTGTGGTCTGCCCTCAAGCTAGTCTCGAATCCTAATGCTTCCCGACACCTCTAACAACTGCCCTCCCTCTGTCTTCGGGTTAGTCTCGGATACTAGGAATGAAGTCCGACATCTCAAACGACTGCTTGACCGTTCACCCAGATTTATCTGGATGCAGTCGAAACAAAGCATATACCACATTTTAAAAGAAAATCTGGAACATTGTCTGTACTAGTATAGTGAGGCGACGCTACTTTTTAAACCTCGACTGTTTATCTGATTCTATCATTTTGTCAATTCGTGGGGGCATGCAATGTAAAATCTATTCTGTTTTGAAAACGCATTCGTTTGACATCATCATTCAGCGTAGATTCGTTAAAGATATGACTATAAATATATTTCTATTGTCGATACATTTAGCAGGGTACAAAAATATTTTTTCATATTGTGTGTGGAGCGAAAGAAATCTGCACAAATTTGAAAGATAACTAATTTCTTTACTATTGAGTTTAGATAAGTTGAAATTTTTAAACTGATGAGATGTTCATACAACAGAATGAACACCTTAGAAACTTTCGGTTATCGTCTTTTACACAACCAAAAGAGACTGTAATTTTACTGCATGGTGCGGTTGGCTTTTTATTTATAGGTGTCGCATCGGGTACCATTTGGTGCTAATGTTAGTCATTGGTTTGTAAATAAGCCAGGATGATGTGCTTAGGTTTCACAGATGATTAGCTCCAGCTGATGAGAGTACAACAAACTTGAAACAGTCTACCCTGAAGTATCACTTGTGAATTCTAGATATTTTATTATTACTGTGGGTTAATGGTGTTATAAATCTTTTATAGTTTAAATTTTCAATTTCTTTGCGATGTTTTGTCTTTGCTCCGTACTAGTCTTACAAATGGCAAATTTGTTGAGTTTGTCGGAGTTTTTAGTTACTTTTTCTTTTTAAAAATCCCTGTCTTGAGGTCTTCTAATCTTTACAGCCAATTTTCGTTTGAGATTTTTATAATATTCACGCTATTGGTTGATTTATGGAATTGTCAAAAAGTTGTACCAGTTTATAAGAGTATTTTTACAAACCTTTTAGTAGGTATTTGATTGTAATTTAATATAAATCTTTAAGTTGCTAATGACAAACCTTTTTTGTAGTAAATTCTACCATACTTTATTGCAATATTGAATCTTTGACCTAGGATTTGTATTGTTTGATCGAGCTTCCCAGAAGCTGCATTCGCCAATACCTCATCTTTTTTTGGAAAGAGGTTATATGTCTTTCAAAATCTCATCTTTTCTAGTACGTATCTTTTTCTAATACAATACAAATATAACATAATAAATGTCGTTTCCAGAATTTCAATTTCAGAAAAATTTACAATAGAGAAGTCGCTGCAATAAATGAAGGTTCACTCCACTGGGTAATGAATAATTTTATATCCAGACGTAAAAAGTGTATTGAAGTTGGCGAGGGTCACTTAGATGGTCTAATCTTTAAAGATTAAGCAAATATCCACCCTGTTTGCCAAGTTTCAAAGATTAGGCTTAATTTCATCCAATAAATTTTAATAGTACTTATGGGTATAAGCTAATGCTCATGTATGTAGTATTTCGTACATTCGGAATAAATAGATGATAATGATTTATTATAGCGGAAAACAACTTGAGTTAGGTAACATTACTGGGTAGTGGCACTTCCAGAATCGCCCTTTTTCTCGATTCCCCGTGAATTATGCTTTTATCGATACCTATTTTTTCCTAAAATTTGAAAAACTTTACACAGTCTTTCAATATGTAACTTTTTGTTTGGCGTAGATTTCAAAATACCATCCCAAAACAGATAACTCAGGGAATATTAACAAATAAATGATCAATATTTCTTTGAAAGATTGAACCCTGGTATACTTGATGTGTTTGAAACGAGAATGTGTTTATCTATCTAGATTTAAAACCTTTTGGAACTTCGTCCATGTTTGTTTGTTTTTATTTTTAATATATGTATTTCAACGATAATGATTGATGTAATGGTAATGGTTGATGTAATTTTTCGGTTAAATTTGATTGTGGTTTTTAAAATTAAATTGCAACAGACTTTTTAATGCTGTCAACGCCTTCAAAAACCCTGACGCTACACTGTTTATATTTTGGTTATTTACGAGCTGGATTTGTATTTTCAGACCAAATAGCTTTGGTTCAAATTTGACATTGATATTTGCAATAATTTCAAAACTTAACAGGTGTACAGACAAAGACAAAAACAACATTTTTTTCCTCCACCGATGTCTGTCGTGTTATTTAGGTCATATAACGTCGAGAAATGAAAAAAGGTATTTTTTACAAAAACTCGTTCTCATTCTGTGGACTTGTACATATATTGTGAGAAAGCAAAAGCAAAGAAATGGGTTTAAAGAATAAACTTTAATTGTTTTCAACCACTTTGTTGTTAGAAATGTAGTTCTAAAATGATTCTAGCTACTTACCACATCGCACATACCTTATGCAGTAAGGAATGTCATCCTTTGTTAATTATTTAAAAATACAAAAAAATTGTAGGCGTGACATTATATTATTTAATAAAATATTAAACATATATGATTTTCTTCCATTAGAATATAAACGAAACAAATTTACATTATTATAATCTGAAAATTCGTTTCTAACAGAACTATATTTCGAAATATCTTATATGTATAAATTTAAAGGTCCGTTTTGTTTAACGGCATACTTTCAGCAGGTGTCCTCGAACTCAGCACTTATAGCAGACATAAACACGGACTTGATAAACAGAATATGCTGAATAGTGATAAGTACCATAGTTTTATACCTTGTAAACTTGACAACGTTGATGGAGGCGTACTCGAACGCTTGATTTGCCAAAATTATATACACGGAGGTGAATACGAGCGGTCTATGTACGGAGGCTGACACGAACGCGCACTATACAGAAGCATGTATATCTAAAAAATTAAATAAAATTACCCCTCTTGGTGGATTTAGGAGTGTTAGTTCAAGAAAAAGTCTGTGACACTAGAATAATTAATATACAATCATTATTAATGGCGGAGTTGTGGTCGTCTGTTCAGTATACGGAGGCGAACACGATACAAAAGCACATATATATATATATATATATATATATATATATATATATATATATATATATATATATATATATATATATATATATATATATATATATATATATATATGAAATCTACAGCTTTAATCGACCAAAAGGTAGGATTTTTGCGGTAGATGGGTCGATCAGATAGCGTTTTTCAAGAAATATATATTGGCGGCAGCATTGAACAATCAAACCATAAAAATAGGGTGTATTCCGTCCGGTAGATAATAAATTTCTAAATCTGTTCCTGCAGGTAGACGTTTTGTGTTTTCTTTTAAAATTCACCTAAATATTTAAACGAAAGAACAATAAGTCTTTTTAAGCAGACTCGACGCTATAAAAAGGGCACCGTATAAAATAATGCATCTATATATTTATTATTGTTCAATCTAAATTAATAATAATGCGTATACTATCAATGTTAACGAATGAGAAGTCTCACGAGTGATTTCTAATTGAATTAATTTCATTTGAAACGTAACATGCATTGGGAACATGTATAATATACACCTATATGTACCTATGATAATTTGTTAATACATTATCAGGCCACCTTTGACCGCCTTATTAGCATTTACAATTAATACATAACCATTTTTTAGTGAAGCCTGATCAATAACAACACATGTTAAAAGAAACAAAGTAAGCAACTGTTACATTTTGCTGATTTTGTCTGGCAAATTTTACTGCAATCTAGTTTTGAAATGAGCATGTATAATTTCTATACGTATTATTCTATGTACTTCATTATATCAAATTGTTACCCTGTATACTTAAGTAATGAGTATACATACATGTATGAGAAGTAGGATACAGTTGTTACCTATACGAAAACCTTTAAGTAAAATATTTGTATAGTACCATATTTTAACTCTTAAGTAATAGTAGTAGTAGTAATGTAACTTCAATAAGTACAACAACGTCTGAAGGATAATATTTTAAAGATAATTATCATTATTAATGTATATAATTGTTCCATTACTTATGTAGGAGTAATAGTTAGTTGTTAAATTGTTCAATTGTTGAGAAGAGTGTCATAGAATAACAAAAAAAAAGATTAATGTTCTATACGTATCATTCTATGTACCTCTTTATATCAAATTGTTACGCTGTCTACTTAAGTAACGAGTATACATGTATGAGAAATAAGATACAGTTGTTACATATACGAAAACCTTTAAGTGAAATATTTGTATAGTACCATATTTTAACTCTTAAGTAATAGTAGTAGTAATGTAGCTTCAATAAGTACAACACCGTCTTAGTTAGTTGTTAAATTTTAAACGAAAGAACAATAAGTCTTTTTAAGCAGACTCGACGCTATAAAAAGGGCACCGTATAAAATAATGCATCTATATATTTATTATTGTTCAATCTAAATTAATAATAATGCGTATACTATCAATGTTAACGAATGAGAAGTCTCACGAGCGATTTCTAATTGAATTAATTTCAATTGAAACGTAACATGCATTGGGAACATGTATAATATACACTTCTATGTACCTATGATAATTTGTTAACGCAAACATAGAGAACGTAGCAGAAATGACAAATTCAAAATGACAGATTTAAATGACAGATGCAAAAATGACAAATTTAAAATGACAGAAGCAAAATTGACAGATTTAAAAATGACAGATGCAAAAATGACAAATATTTAAAATTGACGGATTCAAATTTAGCGCGCGCACCACATGCTGTGATATAAAATGGTTGCCTCTACATCATACCGGTAGTAATACAGATTTCTTCATGACGCCGCGGCCCTCTAGTAGTAGTAGTAGTAATACACAGCCCGTCGATAATACAGATTTCTTCATGACGCCCTCTCTTAGCAATACACACTAATTGTAGCATTACGCCCTCTATTGGCAGCACACAGATTGCCGGTAATACAGATTCCCGTAATGGCGGACGGGCGTGGCCAAAATGGCGCCCAAAGGTCCAAAATGGCGCTCGTCCAATCAGAGAACAGCAGGCGTGTCATCCAAAATGGCGCTCGTCCAATCAGAGAACAGGAGGCGTGTCATCCAAGATGGCGTCGACCAATCAGAAGCAAGGGGAGGAGCTAGAGGAGAGGGGATAGCCAATCAGAGCGCAGCAGGCGTGGCCAAAAAAAAGTAGAGGGGCTGGTCTCAGGTGGCGCAATACCTACTCATATTTATGGGATTGGTTTATAAGTGTTTTAAGTGTTATAAGTTTTTTTTTTTTTTAATTATAAATGTTACATTAATACTTTTCGGACTATATGTGCTGTTCCTAAAATAGCCGTCTATTGCAACTGATAAGGGTTGTGTTGTCCAGGTATTCGTTTTAGGTTTTCTTCAAAGCTTTTGGATACATATCCTGTTGCTCCGATTACTATTGGTATAATTATAGCTCTCGTATTCCACATTCGCTGTATTTCTATTTGCAGTGATCTATATTTAAGGGTTTTTTCTGCTTCATTTGTTATTATGTTTCTGTCTGCCGGTATTGATACTTCTATTATGTATGTCGTGTTTCTGTCTTTTATTAATATGTCTGGTTATTATTATTATTATTATTATTATTATGATTAGGTTAAATTAGAACTGTGTGTATATGGTTGTGTTTACGGGCAGGTATGTGTGTTGGAACGCGGTGTACTGAGCTGGTTCCCGTAGGGGCGCTTCTCCCCAATGGCTGCCCGCTTTCAGCCACCCTGCGGGTTATTATTATTATTATTATTATTATTATTATTATTATTATTATTATTATTATTATTATTATTTTTTTTTTTTTTTATTTATTTATTTAACGGCATTAACAGCTTAGTTTATTAGCCGTATTTCTACTTTAAGAAGATCCTATCGCCTATTTGCAAGGTAAGATATGTAATTGTGTGAAGTTACACAATACACATACAGTACGCATAGATAATACATTTCGTATCACACGTAGTACATTTTAAAACGAGAAACAAAAGACGATACAAACAAGATATTTGAAATAAAATTACTATAAAACGAATCTAAACCTACTAGCAATTGTATAAATAAAATATGTGTAAAAATATAACTATATAAATGTGTGTATAAATAAATACAAAATATAATAGAAAAATAAATATTAAATAAATAAATGTAAAATATAACTATCAAATAATCTTATATCTTGGAGAATAACCCAGTTTGTTTTAAATAAATCAATAATTTAGATGTGGCTTGTGGCTTAATCGCCAGTACATCTGCGATATGAGGGACCAGTCCTATTTGATTCCGTATCTGGTTATACAACGGACATTCCAGTATTACATGTGGGATCGTGAGTTCGACCCCACAATGGCATCTCGGTCTGTGGCGTTCTGTAGTTCTTAATAAGTGCCCTGTTGTTAACCTTGTATGCCCTATTCGAAGTCTCGTTAGGACTGTCTGGTCTTTTCTATCGCAATTTGCGGGATACATAATTTTTTGGACCGATGGCTTTATTAGCTTTAACTTTGACTCTCCCTCTGTCCAAACTTGCTGCCATTTATGCTCGACTTTTTCTTTAATTATGAAACGTAGATCATCTGACCGAATTCGTGATTCGTCTATGTTCAAATTATTTGCAGCTTCGCGTGCTATTAAATCAGCACGTTCGTTCCCTATAATACCAACATGACCAGGTACCCATATCAAAACTATATGGTAGCTCTTAGCAGTCAGCTCAGCTAATAAAGACTGGATTTCCCTAACAAGGTCATCTTTATTATAATAATTTGATATAGCTTCAATTGAGCTATTAGAGTCTGTGCAAATAACAAACTTCTTGCTAGTCTGACTATAGCAGTATAGCATGGCGTATTTGATAGCTGTGAGTTCCGCCGTATAAATACTCACGTATTCAGGAAGAGACAGAGGATACGAACTTTGGTTAACGACAAACGAGCTACCTACCCCCGTTGGGATTTTAGATCCATCGGTATATATAAACTGGTACTGTTCATATTTATGTTTTAGTTCTCTAAAACATGTAAGGTATTCTGTCTTTAAGATTTCTTTTTTGTTTGTATCTGGTATTAGACTTAACGGTTTAGGGAATTGTGAGGGAACCCACGGAGGAGTTTCGCTTATGCGCATGCCGAATAAGTGATAGGGCGACAGAGAATATAATGACCTAGCTTCTCTAATTCTTACTGCTGCCGGTCTAGTGATGGATGGGCGATTTCGAAACAGATCCGTTATCGTATGATCAAAAAATAATTCGTTCACCGGATGATCCGGCTGAGTACTAATTCGGGCTACAGAATTTAGCAACGCCTTATCGAAGATAAACTTTAGTGGTAGAAAACCAGCTTCGCAGCAAACTGAAAGGTAAGGACTTGTACGAAAGCCTCCTATTGCAAGTTTTAAGCCTGTATAGTGGATCCTTTCTAAGGGTGCTAACCATGATTTACGAGCCGCTGAAAATACTATTGATCCATACTGAAGCTTAGATAGGACTAATGATCGATAAATAGTAAGTAAGACTTCTCTGCTACTACCCCATCTAATATTTGCTAAAGCCCGAATGATATTTAGAGATTTCTTGCATTTCGTATCTAGGTATGAAATATGATCCTTCCAGTTAAGCTTAGCATCAAGTAGCACTCCCAGAAAGCGTACTGATGTTGATACGCGAATTGTAACCTGATGTAAGTTAACATTAGGGATTATGTTGCATGACCTGAGACGACAAAAATGAACACATATTGTTTTGGTGGCTGAAAATGTAAAACCTAAACTTTTAGCTTTTTCAGATACTTGATCAACAGCTAGTTGCAGATCGTTTGTTTCATCATTGGGATGGGATGACATAAAAAGGCAGAGATCATCGACATACATGATTTTGTTCACAGAAGGTGTGTCAATTTCTAACAGTTTATTAATTGCTATGAGGAATAAGGTGACGCTCAAGGTTGATCCCTGAGGAACTCCATTTTGAATTGTGCCCAACGATGAAATGGTGTTGCCTAGACGGACTTGTAACATTCGATCTGCAAGAAAGCTAACTATGAAACAGGCTAATTCCCCTCTGATACCCCATTCATAAATAGTTTTCATAATATTGTATCTCCAAGTCATATCGAAGGCCTTCTCGATATCAAAAAATATGGCCGTTGTATGACTTCGTTGGGCAAATGATTTTTGAATCGTGTGTTCTAGCATAAAAAGACTGTCTTCTGTGCTTCTGCGACTACGAAAACCAAATTGGCAAGCAGAAAGCAAGTTCGATCTCTCGATAAATCACACCAATCTCTGGTTGACCATTTTCTCAAGAACTTTCCCCATACAACAGGTTAACGAAATGGGGCGGTAGCTTGAGGGTAGTTCTAGTTTCTTTTCGGGTTTTATTATGGGGATTACAGTGGCAATTTTCCATTTTGCTGGATAATACCCCGTTCTCCAAATGGTGTTATAAAGCTGTACCAGATATTCTTTGGCGTGCATTGGTAGTTGACGTAACATTTCATATGTAATCTTATCTTGACCTGTAGCAGAGGTAACACAGGATCTAAGAGTATGTTCGAATTCGTCTAGAGAGAAATTTTCATTGTAGACCATATAATCGTTTGTATGGAAATTTAACGGTGTTTCTAGAGAATTGTTAATTTCCCTAAATTCATCTGAATAGTTGTCGTCGCTGCTAACTCTCCTGAAATGATCTAGAAATGTTTCAACTATTTCAGTTGGAATGCTGGTATAGTTGCCATTTCGCACTATTTGTTTTGGACGGGTTCTTGAAATGTTACCTGATATATTTTTAATTCTGCCCCATACTTCCCCAATGGGGGTTTCATTATTCATTGTAGACACATAACTTTCCCAAGATTTCCGCTTGCTGGCAACAATTAATCTCCTTACCTCTGCTCGACATCTTTTAAATTGAATACAATTCTCCATTGTAGGATTACGTTTAAACATGTTAAATGCCCTTTTTTTCTTTTAACACTTTCGGCGATTTCCTCATTCCACCACGGGACTATTCGTCTTCTATGATTTCCAGTTACTACAGGAATGCTGGCATTTGCTGCATCATTTATATTTGTAGTGATATCCTCTACACATACATCTACATCATCTTGAATTGTCATAACTCTTACAGTTGAAGAGAATTTTTCCCAATCTGCTCGCTTTGTATTCCAGCGTGGATAATATCCAAAATTACTAGGTGTAACCGTGTTCATTTCAAGATGAATAGGTATGTGATCAGTAAACACCTCGCCCGGTAGTGTGGACCAATTTATTCGTATACTGATCATAGGTGAGCACAGAGTTAGATCGATTGCGGAGAACGAATTTGATCTGGAGTTTATATATGTGTGTTCACCTGTATTTAATAATATTAAATTTTCCACCTCTATTAGTTGTTCTACTAGTCGCCCGCGTGCGTCAATGTTTTCTGATCCCCACAGAGGATTATGAGAGTTAAAATCGCCTACTAATATAAAAGGTGGACTAATTCTTGGAGATCTTCAAGATGCCAATGAAAGTCAGGTAAGTATAAATTACATACAGTAACCTTAAAAGGGAAAGTAGAAACAACGGCTACTGCTTGCAGATTTGTATGTAGTCGAATCTGTTGGCTTGACACATCGTTTTTAATATAAATGGCTACCCCACCTTTCGCTCTCCTATTTGGTGGATCATCTTTTCGAAAAATGTTATAACCCCTCAGATTAAATATTTGCCCGGGTTTTAGATGTGTCTCTTGAATACAAAGTATAAACGGAGAGTATTTAGTTAAAAGTACCTTAATTTCTGGGTAATGATGTTTTAGACCGTTACAGTTATATTGTATTATGTTTTGTGTGTTATAATCCATTGGTAGATTGTTTATAAATGATTACCTAAGTATTGCTTTTTTTTTCTAAATATATAAGGTACTTATAATATTAACTTATTTGGGTAGCTATAATAAGAATGGATAAAACAAAAGTAAAAGAGTTTTAGCGAAAGAAGTGTTAAATTTCACTCCACCGGGAAGTGGTTCTTGGGCCTCTTGGTTTGCCTTTAGGCTATCCTTTCTTTTTCGTTTTTACTGTGATAAATCTTCTGGCCGCTTCAGATGAAGCTTCGGAGTCAGAGCATACTTTTGGGGATAGAATATCATCAACATTAACGGTTTGGGAAATAGGGAAGCAAAGGGAGGATTTATCAGGAGGTGGTAGGTCCTCTGAATCTATGTTAGGTTGGGATTGTGTGGGAGATAAAGGGAAAAGTTGGGTTGTTAACTCTAGTGGCGACTTAAAAGTAGATGTAGAGGGCAATTGTTTGAAAGGATCATCTTGTAATAGTACAACTGACGCTGCTTTACTGTGCTTTGAACCCATTCTTGACATACGGACAGTTTCACTAAAGGATTTAACGAAGTCGTCGAACAACTTCCTGATCTCCGGTATAATAGCATTGACATTTTCAGATCTCGGAGCACTGCTTACCGCTTTTGCGTACGAGACGCTCGGGGGTTCATTCCAACGACTTCTCTCTTAGCGTCAGCATAAGATAATTTTTTCATTGTTTTAATTTTCTGAATCGCCAATTCTTCTTTAAACACTGGGCAATTCTGCGATCTAGCCGAATGTTCGCCACTACAGTTTACGCAGAGAATTGGTGCTTGGCACGCTTGACTCTCATGCAGTGGCTTCCCACAAACACAAACTTGCTCCTTTGAACATCTGGCAGCCGAATGACCAAAACGTTGGCATCAAAAACACCTCAGTGGTGCTGGGATGTAAGCCCTAACTGGAAGAGAATAAAAAGCGACTTTTATCTTCTCTGGCAAGACAGTACCGGCGAAGGTTAGTAGCAAGGACCCTGAATTTTGCAAAACACCATCTTTTCTGAAAGTCATTCTTTTCACCTCAGTGACGTTAAATTTCTTAAGTGATTCTAAGATTTCTTCCGTGGAAGAGTTCACAAGATCATTACATGATACGACTCCTTTGCAATAGTTTAAGGACTGATGCGGTCGTACTGTAACGTTAAAATCTCCAAAGGTAGTTAACTGGAGCAATCTTTTAGACTGTTTGGTAGACGCAGTCTCTACTAACAAACCTTCTCGAACCTTTCGGATACTTTTTACCTCACCAACGTTCGATTGAATAACTTTGTTAATGAGGAAAGGATTGATTTTCGAAAAATCACCATCTTCTTTTACGATTACAAGGAATCTAGGCACAACTTCTGAAATATTCACAGACTCATCTGAACCAAATGGAACAGTTTTCCTTTTCTTTACTAATTTTTCTTTCTCTAAACCAACATTTGGTGGGTCATTGACCAACGATGGAAATAGGGGAGGGGTTGGAATAAAGGATGTAGAGGAGTTGGGTGTATTAGAAAGGGTGGAGCCGGGAAGCTCCGTTTGCGCAAGGGGCACTTTTAAAACGTCGTCCATATTATCATTAATCATCATAAAATTTTTAAATTTTGTTTAAGTGTGAGTGAGTGTAGGATTAATGTATTTATGTTCTTCGTTCCTTTTGTGTTTGACAGCTTGAGGAACCAGCAACAGCCAAAGGATTGCTGTGAACCCGACTCTGGTGGCCTCGACGGAGCCCCCCGCATTATACCGCAAGGTTCCCGGTCCAGGCGCCACCTGGCATTACGGCATAAGCGAGATTTTCGCAAGTTTATAGGGCAGCCAGGTCATGTTGGCTAGACCGACCCGGGCCCCTGTACTACCTTGCAGCCTGGGAGTGCACACCCCGGAACCCAGTTTTATCCGCTGTACCCTCCAGCAGGCGAGCCCAAGGATCCCACACTGCTACTAGTTCCCCAAGCTGTCAAACAAGGAATGAGTGTGCGTGTTGGTGACCTGCCCGTATGCAGTGTACGTGTGTGTAGTGTATGTGTATTTAGGTTAAATTAGAACTGTGTGTATATGGTTGTGTTTACGGGCAGGTATGTGTGTTGGAACGAGGTGTACTGAGCTGGTTCCCGTAGGGGCGCTACTCCCCAATGGCTGCCCGCTTTCAGCCACCCTGCGGGTTATTATTATTATTATTATTATTATGATCTGCGTTATCTCGCGCCAAAACACGGTAGTATTATTTACTTACGGGTCTATCGACCAGGGTGAAGTAAATTATTACAATAATTATTGCATGTATTTATATTTCTTTTTAGATTATTTAAGTTTCACATAAGAATTTCCTAACCATGTTACAGGTACTTAGAATTACTGATTTTTGCATGGATATGTATGTTTGCGGCGGTAGATCTAACTTGCGTAAGGATTCGTGAAGAGTTTTAGGTATAACCCCAGTAGCTGAGATTACTACAGGTATTACGTACACATATTCCATTTTCCATATTCTTTTTATTTCTACAACTAATTCAGCATATTTTCGTAATTTCTCAGTATGCGCACTTTGGAGATTGCCGGTGTTTGGTATAGTCACATCAATGAGGTAAGTGGTCTTCTGTTTTTTATTTACTAAAGTAATATCCGGCCTATTGTGTGACATTGTATGGTCTGTTATTATTCCACGATCCCAGTATATCCGGGTATTTTCATCTTCTAACACTTTTTCTGGATTGTATTTATAATAAGGTACATTTTCTTCTTTAAATAAATATTTCTGCGCCAGTTTTCCGTGCAGTATCTTAGCCACATTGTCGTGTCTTGTCTTGTAGTCATCGCTTGTTATGGCTTGACATCCCGATATGATGTGCTGGATATTTTCTATTGCCACATTGCATCGTCTGCATAGATCGTTTTGTGTGCCATCTTTGATAATATGTTTTTTGTAGTTTCTAGTCTTTACCACCTGGTCCTGTATCGCACATATAAAACCTTCAGTTTCGGGGAACAAACCAGCATGTGTCAGCCATGCATTGGAAGCTCTTTTGTCAACATGGGGTTGGTTCAGTTCGTAAGCGTGTTTTCCGTGTAAGGCTTTTTCGTTCCATCGTCTATGTTTTTCCTCGTTTGTAATTTGTGTAAAGACTACTTCGCTTGCCAGATTAAGTGGGGAGTAGTTGTTGTCTACCGATACTATTGCTTGATGTAGGATCGAAGAGTTCTGTTTTTCAAAGAAGTAATTTCGTAAAAGTGTTTTTTGCCTATTTAATAGGTTATTGATATCAGTTAATCCTCTCCCGCCAACGGTACGCGGCAGAGTAAGTCTCTCTACTGCCGACTTAGGATGATGAAACCTGGCGAATGTTAATAGTTTTCTTGTTTTTCTTTGTAGATCTTGGAGGTCTGTGTCTGTCCATTGTAATACCCCAAAAGAGTATGTTAAAATAGGCACAGCATAGGTATTAATGGCTTTGATTATATTCTTTCCATAGAGCTTTGTTTTTGTTAGCTTTTTAACTCGGTGTAGGTATTCTGACAGTACTTCTTCTTTCATTTCTACTTTTTGTAGTAGATGTGACTGTTTCATGCCTAGATATTTGTATACATCGTCTTCTTGCATGCCTTTTACGCTCTCTCCCGTTGCTGTTTCAAAATCAACCACTTCTCTTTTGCCTCTATGTATGCTTTGTGTTCTGCATTTATTTATTCCAAACTTCATATTTATATCTTCACTAAAATTTTCAATGATCTTTAACATTTGCTTCAACTGCTGTGACGTACTGCTGTAAATCTTGATATCGTCTATATACATCAAGTGTGTTATGTTTACATTGTTGCGTTGAATTTTTGTGATATTATACCCCCTGCAGTTATTTAGCATTCTCGACAGTGGATTAAGAGAAAGGCAAAACCATAAGGGACTTAAAGAGTCCCCTTGGAATATACCCCTCTTGATTTCTATGGGTTCGGTGCTAATATTTCCGTTTTCTGTTTGTAGATTGAGTTTGGTCTTCCAGCGCTTCATTGCAGTTTCTAAAAACATTATGATAGTTGGATTGATTTTATAAATTTTTAATGTTTCTAGCAGCCATCTGTGCGGCACGGAATCAAACGCCTTTTGGTAGTCAATATAGGCGGTGTATATGTTGCGTTTCTTTTTGTGGGCTTGAGTCATTATTACCTGGTCTATGACTAGCTGCTCTTTACAACCTTGTGCATTCTTGCGACATCCCTTCTGCTCTTCGGTTAGAATACTGTTGTATTCGCAGTGCTTATATATGCTTTGACTTAGGCATGCCGTTAATATCTTATATAAAGTTGGAAGGCATGTTATTGGACGGTAATTCGCTGGGTTTTGAGTTTCTTCGTCTTTAGGTAGCAAGTACGTCGTCCCTTGCGTAAGAAACAAGGGCGTTGTGTCCGGATATTTAATAAACTCATTTAAATACTTAGTTAAGGCATCATGCATGTTGGTTAAATGTTTAAGCCAAAAGTTGTGCACAAAGTCACACCCTGGGGCTTTCCAGTTATGTGTTCCCTCTATTATGTTGGTAAGTTCGTCTTTTGTGATTCCGGTAAATTCCATAGCTGTTATTTGTTGGCATGTGTCTTTCTCTTCGGCTACCCATGAAGCTTTCCGATTATATTCTTCCTCGGTTGACCAAATACTTTTCCAAAATTCTTCTAGTTCTATTTTAGATGGTGTGTTTGTTGTTGGACTTTTGTTCTTTGTTTCTAGATATCTATAGAATCTACCTTCTTTGTTCAGGAACATCTTGTTTTCGTATCTTCTCTGCCCACTGTCTTTGTACCTTTGTAGTTTCATGGAAAGAACGGTGATCCGTTGTTTTAGTGTATCCAAATATTCATCAATAGTTGCATTATTCTCTTCGTGTATAGTATGTACCTTATATGTTTCCTTAATCTTATCCACTTTTCTTAATAGTCTGTCCGATCTACTGCCTTGTTTGTATGCGGTCAATCGGTTTATGTCTTCTCTTAATTTCGCAATTTTTCTTTCTATGCGTGTTCTCCAATTGTTAAAATTTCCATCGTTCTTTTTTTCGAGCTGTTTATTCATTTTAACACCATTCTCTTCAGTTGCGGTCAATGCTGAGCAGTATATTAAAGTGTGTAAATCATTAAAGTTGTCGATGTTCGCTATAAAATGTGGTAATATTATTATTATTATTATTATTATTATTATTATTATTATTATTATTATTATTATTATTATTATTATTATTATTATTATTATTATTATTATTATTATTATTATTAATATTATTATTAATATTATTATTATTATGCTTTTTACTTTTTCCTTTTTTCTCAGGTTTCCCTGGTGCTTGTTGCCGGAAGTGCACCGCACTCCTTAGGCTTCTGATATGTATGTACTTTAGTGTTGTGGTGTTATATCTAGAACTTTACGTAATATATGTGCCGTACCAAGTAGTACACTTTTTTGGAGACTTTGCATATATTGCACAGCGGGGATCATTTTGACATAATTTTTGAATTTTTTCGACACTGTCCCTAATGCTCCGATTATTATAGGTACTACTGTAGTCTTGCAGTTCCACATTCTTTCTGTTTCGATCGCTAAGTCACGGTACTTTAATAACTTTTCGGCCTCTTTATCGTGGATTCTGCGGTCACCCGGTACGGCTACATCTATTATAAAACAGATTTTATTTGTTTTATTTTTTATCAAAATGTCTGGTTTATTGGCTCGGATTTCACGGTCAGTTTGGATTTGTTGATTCCATAGTAAAATCACATCATTCTTTTCTGTCACCTGCCTTGGTTCATGCTGATACCATTTCTTGCAAACGTCCATGCCGTATGCCTTACATAAATTATAATGAATATTACGACATACTTGATCGTGTCGTTTTATATATTCCTTTTGAGCCAGTACTCGACAACCTGATACTATATGTTCTGTTGTCTCATCAAACTCCCCACATAATCTGCACTTTCCGTCTGTTTCTTGGTGTAAGATGTTCTTTGCAAAATATTTTGTATTGATTGCTTGATCTTGTGCAGCGATTATCATGCTTTCTGTCTCTCCTTTCAACTTTCCATCCATCAACCAGTTGTAAGTCATTTCCTTGCTGATCATATTTGTGTCGTTGATAGCTCGAGGGTATTGACCATGCATTCCCTTAGAGTGCCATGCAGTTTTGATTTCATTCGCAACAGCTTGTTTTGTTACAAATTTCCTTGCATTTTTCGCGTCTTGGTCATTCTCTCTCTCTATCTTTAGGTTGGATTGTAAATCTTTTGCTATTTTAATTACTGATTTACTAGGAGGGAGCTGTTGATCCTGTCTCGTTATAATTTCTTTGTAACGGTCTTGGCTAGCTCTCTGTAAATATTCAGCTAGGTTAATCATAGCGGCTTTATACGCTGCTACTACTTGTATGAGACCTCTTCCACCTTCTTTTCGAGACACATACAAGCGATCCACGTCAGCTTTAGGATGGTGTATTTTGTAACAAGTTAGTAGTTTTCGGTATTATTATTATTATTATTATTATTATAATTAATATTATTATTATTATTATTATTATTATTATTATTCTTATTATTATTATTATTATTATTATTATTATTATTTTTAATTAGGCGGTTTCGACTACTACGGTCATTTCACCGCCATACTAGGGTGTCTGTTAATTACAGACATATAGCACATTCATAAATTGTAAATATGTCAAAGTTGTAAATTAAAAATAACAATGTATATAGTTACATAGAATAACACTGATATAACAAATTATAATGATAAAAATACAATAACGTTATAAATTAGACAAACATTAATTTCTTGTGTATAGGCAAGAAATGGTGTATATATATATAGTATATATATTTTCGTATCACAGACTATATCACATTCACTCTAATTACAATCAATATGTATTCTGTGCAGAGGTAGTATAACTTATCCTTCGACTACAACATTACAGCTTTGCAAGTAAGTGTGTTTCCCGTAAGTATGTCATTAAGTTTCTAACATTGGATTCGTCATTTGTTAAAACTTCTTCCATAGTTGTAGCTAGGTTAGATGTTCTCCGAATGTGTTCATGATCCCTGCAATTCAGTAAGATATGCTGCACTGTCAAGGGGACTCGACAGGTGGCACATTCTGGTCTGATTTCTCCACTCAGTAGATATAAATGTGTCATACGTGTATGACCAATACGGAGTCGACAGAAAATCACTTCTTCTTTACGTCTTAAACTTGATTGGTATATGCAGCCTTTGACAGATGGATTACTTATTTTTAATTTGTCTGTACTCTGGTCCCACGATGACTGCCATTTCGTTTCGCAGTTAGCACGTATTGAGTTTTTGATATCATATATCGTTATGGCATTATTGACATTTGGTGCTTTTTTACTTGCAAACTTAGCGGATTTATCTGCGTTTTTGTTGCCGGGAATACCGATATGACTTGGAATCCAGACAAATATTACTTTTTTCTGCTGAAGTGCAAGGCTATATAGTAGCGACTGTATGTTTCGTAGAATAGATTCTTTTGTAAATTTGTTTTTTAAGGACAAGATCGATGACATGGAGTCAGTGCATATCAAGTACGTTGAAGATATTGATTCCCGACAAACGAAAAGCGCTTGCAGAATAGCATACAGTTCGCAAGTAAATACGCTTGCAGCTTGAGGAAGGGACCAAGTAATTGAAACTTCTTTAGTGACTAATGCACTTCCAGTTCCTGAGTGAGTTTTGGACCCGTCAGTGAATAATACTTCACAAGGGTCATAGTCATGCATTATCTGTAGAAAATCATTCTTTATGAGAGACCTAGCACTATCTTTTTTGTCATATTTTTCGAGATCTAGACGACATACTACTTCTGGTAGAATCCATGGAGAGACAAGATGAACGTCATCTACTGTAAATAAATTTCTTTCTGGGATGTTCCAGCTCCTTGAAAGAATTTCTGATCTTATCGTAGCTGGTTTAGTATATGTTACTCTGTTAAGATATCGCTGCAGCAAAGGGGAGTTACCGAGCGATTCTTTATTAGGATTATCTTGTTGGCTCAGCACGGTAATCCGATAGTTTAATAAAAGACGTTCACGGCGCAACTGCAATGACTCCAGTCCCGACTCTACATACAAGCTTGAGACAGGGCTTGTATAAAAATCACCTGTGACAAGTCGGATTCCTGTATGATGGACTGAATCCAAAATATGTAAACGACTGGGCTTGGCAGATGAGTAGATGACGCTCCCATAATCAATTCTAGAGAGAATCGTAGTTTTGTATAACATTAAAAGTGTCTGTCTATCTGAGCCCCAGTTATAATTAGATAACGACTTTAAAATATTAAGAATATTGCTACACCTGGCTTTTAAATCATTAATATGGGAGGTCCAACAAAGTTTAGAATCTAGGATTATTCCTAGATATCTGGTGCTTTCTGTGTTGCGAATAGGTACAGCATTTAGTTGCAGTGTGTGATTTTGCTGACATGTACTTCGTTTACGACAGAAATGCATGCATACTGTTTTCTCCGTTGAGATACATAGCCCTGCTTTATTTGCTGCAACTGATAGTCTATTTAATGCCATTTGTAAAGATGCCTCAATATCTTGAAAGGATTGTCCGAATTGAAATAAGACTATGTCGTCTGCATACGCACAGTAATAGACCGATCCTTGAACTGCCTTCAAGACGCGTTGCAAAGCTACAAGAAATAATGTCGCGCTTAAACTTGAACCTTGGGGAGTTCCATTTTTTAAAGGAAGGCCGTCAGATAACGAGTTACCTATCCTAACTCTCATTGTCCTATCAGTGAGAAAGGAACCAACGAATCTGGTTAAATTCCCCTTAATGTTCCATTCACGGAGCTGGTCTATTATGTTTCGGCGTTTTACGGTATCGAAGGCACTATTAAGATCTATAAAAACGGTCGTCAAGAGTAAATTTGTGATAAAACATTTCTGTATGGCGTTTTCTAAGTATGTCAGTGCATCTATCGTAGAGCGATTCTTTCTGAATCCAAACTGGAACTTATTCAGAAGTTTTCTTGATTCTAACACCCATGTCAGTCTATTATTGACCATCCTTTCAAAAGTCTTACACATGCAACTAGTAAGTGATATGGGTCTGAAATTAATCGGTGTTGTTGGAGTTTTTCCAGGTTTTAAAATGGGAACGACAACAGCTTCTTTCCAACTAGCAGGTAATTCACCGTTAACCCATATATTATTGTATGCTCCTAATAGGACCGTTTTTGCATTTTCTGACATACGTCTTAAAAAGGCATTTGTAACGTTGTCGTTTCCAGGTGCTGTATCATCGGTATTATTAAGTGCATTGTTAAGTTCGTCAAGTGTGAATATAAGATTGTGATCAGCATCATCATTTGGAGTTAGGTTCAGATGTTCTCTCAGAAGTTCTTCTTCGTTGTCAGTATTGCAAATATTAGAGAAGTGTTGTGCCATCTGATTTGCAATTTCTAAGTCTTCTGACACGATTCTATCCGCTATTTTAAAGTTGATATCAGGGAAGGTGTGTTTTCCTGCAATACTACGGATTCTCCTCCATACTTCGCCTACATCAGAAGCGGAAGACATGCTAGAGACGTAATTTTTCCAAGAACTCCTTTTTGTTTCAAGGATTTTCTTTCGACAAGAGGCGCGAGCTTTTTTAAAGGCTATTAGGTTGTCTGTAGTAGGATAACGTTTAAAGACTCTAAGGGAATGTTTCTTATCACGTACACTGCGTGAAACCTGTTCGTTCCACCACGGTACAACCTTCTTAAGAACCTTTTCTTTTGATTTAGGAATATGTTTGTTTGCAGCTGTCAAGATGATATCAGTTATTTCAGATATCAGAAGGTCTGATTCTGCTGCAATCATAAGTTTATCTACCTCTTCTCGATAAGAATTCCAATCAGCTTTATTAAGCTCCCATTTAGATATAATTAATTTTGATTTACTTGTTGAATCTATCCTATTGATGATAATAGGGAAATGATCACTGAAATGAAGATCTGCCGTGGTTGACCACTCTAAAGAATTTAATAATGGTGGGGAGCACAGTGTAAGGTAAATCGCACTAAACTTTCCTGTGGATACGTCAAGGTGGGTTTTCTCTCCGTTGTTAAGTATAGAAACATTTATTCTGTCGAGAAAGCTCTCTAGGATTCTGCCTTGACGGTCATTTTTGTAAGAACCCCACGTGAGGCTGTGCGAATTGAAATCTCCACATACTATATATGGTGGAGGCAGCTGATTTAACAAAATGTCAAGATCATTAGTGTCCCATGGTACACTAGGGATGTACACACAACAGACCGTTAAGCTAGTAGGAAACGTGATTCGCGTTGCTACTGCTTGCAAGTTTGTAACTAAAACTATATTTGTATGTACAATCATTCTTAATGCAAATAGCGACTCCACCATGTAATCTGTCTCCATCCACTGCATCTTGACAAAGGATGCTATAATTCTTTAGGTAGTACTGACGATTTGCTTTGAAATGAGTTTCTTGCAAACAAAGACAAGCAGGGTCATACTCGCTAATGAGTAGTTGTATCGAGCTTAACTTGTTTAAGAAACCACGACAGTTCCATTGTAGAATGCACTTATTGTTCATAATTAATTAAAATAGTATTAATTTTTGACCCTTATTGTGATTAAGACTAAGTTGTTCAGGTCGATCTCTTACGAGGTCTGCCCTTCTTCCAACCTCTTTTGTTTTTCTTGGCGATAGTTTTAATTATATCGGTATCAATGGATTCCAGGCTGGTATCCATATCTACCGAAAAATTTACGTAAGAACGTCCGGCAGAAGAATCTCTATTAGAGAAATCATGACTAGGACAATTGGTTTTTGTAATTTGAATGAAAGGTAATGTTGTTTCCGCTGTAGTTTGATTTATTAATTCAATTTGGGATATTTGAGGTGTTTCTTTCGGAGGAACAGAAGGAGACATTCTTTGGGACATGGATGTATCTTGGGTGGGTGCAAAGTGAGTAATTCTTTGTGATAAAGGAAGGGGTGTAATGGGCATTATATTGAAAGGTTTTGCTTGTAGAATCTTGTAGCTTTCTAACGTGTTCTGTACTGTTTCGATAATAATTTTCTTTATTTCAGGTATTAAGGTGGACATAATAGAGGGCTGTTGTTGCGTTACTTTCGCATACGTGGTTTGGTGTGCAGGTGGTGATAATCTTAAGTATTCTTGTTTCGCTTCTAGATAGTTCACTCGCTTAAGGGTTTTAATCTTTTGAATAGCAACCTCTTGCTTGTAAACTGGGCAGTTAATCGATCTAGCCGAGTGCTCACCATCACAGTGTATGCATTTCTGGTTTTCCGCAAACGCATACTTTTTCTCTGCGGCAATTCATAGCAGTGTGGCCGAACCTCTGACACTGAAAACATCGAAGAGGGGCTGGAAAATAAGGTCTTACCGTAAGCGAGTAAAATGCAACGTTTATACGTTCAGGAAGACGAGTGCCAATGAAAGTCAAAAGATAGGAGGACGTATTTTGAATTTCTCCCTGACGCCTGGTAGTAAGTCGTTTAACTTCAACGACTTTTTGCTCTTTCATTTCAGTTTTAATTTCTTCGATTGAGCAATTATTTAAATCCCTGCATGTAACAATTCCTTTCGTAAAATTCATGGTTCTATGCGCAAATACCTTGACTTTAAACTTATCAAACATTTTGACTTGAAACAGACGTTTCGTTTGTTCTTTTTCACATGACTCTACTAATAGACCTTCCCTGATTTTTCTTACGTTTTTTACTACTCCCACCAAGTTTTTCAATGTACGTGAAATAACAAACGGACTGACATTTGTAAATTCTTCACCATCTTCTCTTTCTATTACTAAGTAACTTATTTTAGAGTAGCCAATAGCTACACTTTCTCGTAATGGCTCCACAATATCACTATCTGACGAAGATTCACCTTTCTTTCGTTTTGGATTAGACGTACCTGGGGTTGGTACAGGATTCAAAGGGGATAAAGGGATAGGGGGGTTATAGGGGTGGAGCCGGGAAGCTCCGGATTTAAAATTTCTTCATTTACAGCACTCATATAAATGAATCCCTAACTTAGGGGAGCTGCCCCGGTGGGGTATACCCATGACGGTGGGATCACCACCGACACCAGCAAGTTCCCCTGCTGCACCGAGAATATGCCCAGGTGGGAGGAAAATTCAACTCCCTAGGACTCCAGTCCCTTACAAGTTAAAAATAACCTTCGGGGATCCCACGCCTCCGACGACGTGGGCACCCCCCTAAGCGCTTGCCAGGCCGGGGGCCTACGGAAGCTTTAATTCACTTCAGGCGAAGTGAAACTACACCCCGCAGCGCCAGCTCTTGCATCTAAACCAAACCATAAACAATTGCGTAAGCCTTCACCATTGCGTCCGTCTTCAGAGAGTAAAAGAAGGAAACTTAAAAGGACCCCTAGCCCTCGAAGAATCTAATAGCGTCGGGGCCTGGAAACAACAAGAGTTGGTCAAGGGAGACCAGATAGAAAAGAAAGACAGAAAGGGACCTGTCCGTAAGGCTAGTTGAAGTATAGACAGGCCCAGCTAGGGTACCTCGGGTTGCCAGCCCCTGTACTCACTAGGTGTGAGCCCCTCAGGGGTATTATTATTATTATTTTTTTTACTTCATCACAGTCAGTATTTTTCGCTGACTGGCACTTTTGTCTACAACCGAGAATACTCCGTATTCCTTGGGTCGTAGAGCTACGCTATTACTCTTCGTATAATGTGTGCTGTACCTAATATAGCAGTTGTTTGTATTTGTTGTAGGTTGTGTTTTCCCTTAATCTTATCTAAATTTCCTTTTAGATGTTTGGAGATTGTGCCGGTCGCACCCACCACTACAGGTATTATGGTAGTTCGCATGTTCCACATTCTTGTTATCTCAATAGATAAATCGCGATATTTTAGAAATTTCTCCGCTTCTTTCTTTACTATGTTCGCGTCGTTTGGTACTGCGACATCTATAATCGTACACTCTTTAGCCTTTCGATCTTTGATTATGATGTTAGGTTTATTGGCTGCGATATGCCTGTCTGTATGTACTTGCTGATTCCATAGGATTGTAACCTCTTCATTACCAGCTACTGGTTCAGGAACATGATCGTACCAATTCTTTTCGACTTTAATTTGTAGGTTCTCGCAAATTCGGTAATGAAGTAATTTTGCAATTTTATCGTGTCTCTCAATGTATTCCCTTTGGGCTAGTACAGGGCACCCTGACATCACATGAGCTATTGTTTCTTCATAGGTTCTGCAGATCCTACATTTAGAGTCCGTTCCTTGTTTAAGTATATTCTTTGAAAAATATTTAGTTTTAATAGCCTGATCTTGGGCTGCGATAATCAGACTCTCTGTTTCTCCTTTAATCTCAGATCTCCTTAACCATACAAACGTGTTGATTCTATCTACATACTCTTGCTCGACACTTTCTCTTAAGAATTGCCCATGCATGATCTTGTCTTTCCAGGTTTGTATTAGATTAGTAGATATTTGTCGCTTCACTTTATGTTTGGTAGCGGTGTTGTTAGGATTGAGTCCGAGGCATTGTTGGAAATCAAGTGCCGTCTTTGTAATTGATCTTAAAGATGGTAACTGTTTATCATACTCTCTTATTATATGACGATATCTGTCGGGTGATGGTTCCTCTAGATAATTGGAGATATTTATCATTGCCGCTTTATAGGCTGCCTCTACCTGTTGCAGCCCACGACCACCTTCCTTTCTTGAGACATATAATCTGTCTACATCTGCTTTTGGATGATGCATTTTATGTATTGTAAGTAGTTTCCTTGTGCTTCGATCTATTTTCTTTATCTCTTCAAGCCGCCAGTTGATTATCCCAATGCTGTACTGGATTACAGGCAATGCATATTGTCCTATAGCTGTTATTTTATTCTTGCTGCTTAACTCAGATCTAAGTATCAATCTTATTCTCTTTCTGTACTCTTTTATTATCTGATTTTTGATTGTCTGGTGATTTATACCTTCTCCTTCGTCTATACCTAGATATCTGTAAGTTTCTTCTTCTTCAATTTGTCTGAAGTCTTGGTTGTGAACAATGTTATTCTTTTTCTGCAGTTTCCCCCGTTTAAAAATAGCTTTAGCACATTTGTCCAGACCAAACTGCATACAGATGTCATCACTGAACTTACGGACCGTTTCAATCTGTTCTTCTAAATCGGTTTCGCTTTTCCCCACTAGCTTCAGGTCATCCATGTAGAGTAAGTGGTTGATCTTTACATTGTTGATCTGATAACCTGCACTCATTGAGTTAAGTTCAGCTGATAGTGGTATCAGGCATATGCAAAACAGTAATGGGGACAGCGCATCTCCCTGGAAAATTCCCCTACGGATTCTTACGCTGGACGTTTTGATGGTTTCCTTCGTGGTGTGTAGTTGAGCGTGTGTGTTCCATACTCGCATCATTTTCTTGCAGAGCTCGATTATAGTTTGGTGTACACCTATTAGTTCTAATGTGCTAATTATCCAAGAGTGGGGAACGCTGTCATACGCCTTTCTGTAGTCTATCCAGGCAAGTGTTAAATTTCGTTTGCGTTGTTTGCAGTTCTCTAGGATGCACTTTGATACCATCAATTGATCTTTGCAGCCCTTTGATCCTCTGGCACAGCCTTTCTGCTCTTGAGGCATAATGTTATTGAGGTCAAGATGGCCTTGTATTATTGTTGATATAATAGTTGTAAAAATTTTATACATCGTGGATAAGCAAGTTATTGGTCGGTAGTTTTTAGGCTCATGTGTATCTTCATTCTTGGGTATTAAATAGGTGACTCCGGTGGCTAACCATTCAGGAAATGTTTCTGCCGTCATTAATTTATTATATTGATGGGCTAAATACGGGTGTACTGCTGTGAGGTGTTTTAGCCAGAAATTAGGTATCATATCGGGCCCAGGTGCTTTCCAGTTGGCTGCAGATCTTACACATTCTGCTACATTTTTTGTTTCTATGGGGGTCCAGTTCATTTGGTTATTTTGGTGATTATGTTTGAACCTATTTATCCATTCTGCTTCTTTGTTATGTTCTACTTCTGTTTCCCATAGTTCTTTCCAGAAATTTTCTACATGTTCTTCAGATGGATAAGACTTGCCTTCTATTTTCTCTTTCTTTAATAGTCTGTAAAATCCTTTAGGATCTGTCTCGAATTTTCTATTTGCTTTGAACTGGTTTTCTCTTTTTGTGTATCTGTGTATTCTTTGAGTTTTTGCTGTTATTTTCTGTTTTAGCTCCTCTCTTTTTATATTCAACTCTGTATTCGTTTTAATGCTGTACTTTTGTAGAATTTTCATTGTAGGGTATTTGTGTCTGCCGTCCACATTTCTTATCTCTGCTAGTCTTGATAAATCCACTCTCAGGTTTTTAATGGCGTCCTGAAGTCTCAATTTCCATGGTGCCTCTTTCTTTCTACCTTTTTTAACCAACTGTTTGCTGACTTTTTTATTAAGAGTGTGTTGGGTGATCGTAAGTCCTGTTGCATATATCAATGCGTTTAACTCGATTAGTTCTAGTTCTGAGTTATTAAGCTTTTCAGCTATGTATATATTAGCAGCTTCTATTAGCTCTTTGACCTTTTTATTAGGCCTTAATTTGATTAATTTCTCTCGTGTACTAAAGTCTGCTTGTAGAGTCTCATTATAGTTTTTTTCAATATCTACCACAAGCGGATGATTGTTATTTTCGCTCGTAGCATGGTGCGCTGGATTTTCTATTGTGTTCGATTGTTGATTAGCCTCGTCGTTATTTTCTGATTGTTCTACGTTCTGTTCTTCTGATATTAGTTGTTCTATGATAGTTGGTGGCGGCATCTGGTCTTCTTCAATAACTGCTTCAGCTCTTTCTGTCCTAACACGTTCTAGTGTCGATCTGATATCTCTCATTAGAGAGTCAATCTCTGTTTGTGTTACTTTGTTATTCTTCACAATATAGTTTTTTTGTGTCATTAACCTTTTGGCATCAATATTTAGCCGACTGGTGGGATTTCTTTTTCTCCATGTATCATACACCACTTTGTAATTAGTACTTGATGTTTCTTTACAGTACAGGTAGCACCGCATTAGCTCCTTAATCTCTTCTTTCGACCATGGTATTCTTTTTAGAGGTTGATTCACTTTTCCTTCTTCTGGTCGTGCACAGGTAGCCGTTGGAGGTCCATGTTGAGTTGCCTCATCTTGGTGACCTATAACGGGTGATAAAGTGCCGCTGGTTGTCGCCAAATGCAAACCAGTTCCGATGTTTACTATGGAGCTTGTATCAAGAGACGCTGTCCTATCTACAGGAGCGCTCAAAACTTCTTCAACTGTCACATTTTTGCCCTCCCCAGAATCCTCAGGGCAGACTGCCGAAACAGTGCAGGATTGTGAGTTATTATTATTATTATTATTATTTTTTTTTAATCACACTTAGTGTTTGGTTGTTACACGTAATCGGACCGTAATAGTCAAGATTTACGTGTGCGCTATTTGGAGAGAGTCTTTCGCACTATAGCTGTTGTTCCTAATAGTACCGCCTTTTGCATCCATAAAATTGCCTTTGTGTGCTCGGTTATGCCTATTTCTTGCAAATTTTTCCTTAGCTCTTTATGTACAATTCCATTCGCACTTATGATCATGGGAAGTATTCTCACAGTTCTGACTCTCCACATTTCTTTAATTTCATACGCGAGTGCATCATATTTACTTATTTTTTCCTCGTATGCTTTCGTTATGTTGTCGTCCAATGGGACAGAGAAATCGATTAGTGTAACATTTTTGTTGTTCTTATCCCATATTACTATGTCAGGCCTGTTGTGCATGACAGGGCGATCTGTTACTATAGATATATCCCATAACAGCTTGCATTTCTCATTTTCCAACACCGGTTCAGGTGAGTACTTGTAATATGGAGTAAAGTTATTGCTAAATTCCCATTTTTTTCGTAGGTACTGATGGACTACTTTTCCCATGGAATTATGCCTTAGTGAATAATAGGTTGGCGCCAGGTAAGTACAAGCAGATGTTATGTGTTGTATTGTTTCTTCCTCCTTTTTACATAAGCGGCATTTAGTTGTTTCAATGTCTTGTTTCAGGATATACTTCCGGTAATTACGGGTGGGAACTACTTGGTCTTGTATTGCACAGACCGTGCCTTCAGTTTCTGGAAACAGGTATCCTGTACTTAAGTAAATATTGGATTGAGTGAGGTCCGCATCCGGCTGGTGTAATCTGCCATAATATCTGCCATGTAGAGCCTTGTTTTGCCACTTTTCAACCATCGTTCCAAGGTTTGGTTTCTCTTCTTCTTCATCTAAATTAGCCAGGTTGAGGGCTGATAATTTTTGATCGAGGTTGACTAATTTTTGGTGCATTTCAAGGTTACTACTTGTAAAATATCGTCTAAGACTTAAGATTTGTTTATCATATTGCAGCTTGATATTGATAAGACCTCTTCCTCCTTCAGTTCTTGGTAAGTACAATCTCTCGATAGCCGAATTTGGATGTAGTAACCTATATTTTGTTAGATTTGTTCTTATTTTTCTATCAAGATTTTCCAATTCAGTGGTTGTCCAAGCAAGTACACCAAAGGTATATGTTACACTTGGGATAGCCCATGTATTTAGCGCAGCAAACTTATTCTTTGAATTTAGATGGGTTTTTAGCACCTTGACTACCCTATCTAAAAGTTCTTTGGTGGCGTTTTGTTTATTTTCCTTGTGTTGAATTTCAAATGACTGAGTTATGCCCAGGTATTTATATTTGTCTTCTAATCCTAAGCCTGGTATGTTCGTCCCATCAGTAAGGGGCATATATTCAGCATCAAGGATCTTTCCTCTTGCTGCGTGTAAAACTCCGCATTTTTCCACCCCGAGTTTCATTTTTATGTTGTTGCTAAATTGCTTCACTATCTCCATGGCTCCTTGCAGCTGTTGTGGTCCCTTAGTGTATATTTTAAGGTCATCCATGTAAAATAAATGAGATAACTTAGTTTGTTGGTCAATAGAATAACCATATGTACTTCTATTAAGCATTGCGCTTAAAGGGTTTAGAGCAATGCAAAACCAGGTTGGACTGAGGCTGTCCCCTTGGTATATCCCCCTTTTAATGTACACCTCTTGTGTACTATAGGAACGGGTTTCTCCTTTCATGTGCAGTGTGGTAATAATAATAATAATTATTATTATTATTATTTTTGCGTATCTCGTGACTTCGCACGGTAAGTATAACTTACTCACGGGTCTATTGACCAAGGTGAAAGTAAGTATTTATCTATTGTTTAGGTATTTGTATTGTTTAGATATAATTTATGATTCACCTAAAAATTTCCTAACCATATTGCAGGTGCTTAATATTACAGATTTTTGCATGTTCATGTACATAAGCGGTGGCATATCTAGTTTTCGTAGAGAGTCGTGGATTGTCTTTGGAATTACTCCAGTGGCTGATATGATAATAGGTAATATATAGACATATTCCATTTTCCACATTTTTTTTATTTCAATTCCTAATTCTGTGTATTTTCTTATTTTTTCAGCATGTGCATTTTGCAGGTTACCAGTGTTCGGGATAGTGATATCTATAAGGTACGTTGTTTTATTGGATTTGTTTACTAGAGTAATATCTGGTCTATTATGAATGATAGTCTTATCGGTGATTATTCCCCTGTCCCAGTACAGTTTTATATTTTCATTTTCTAATACTTTTTCAGGGTTGTATTTGTAATAAGGTATGTGCTCATGTATAAAGGAGTATTTATTGGCCAGTTTGTCATGTAATATTTTTGCCACATTATCGTGTCTGGCCTTATAGTCTTCTTTGGTTATAGCTTGGCACCCTGATATAATGTGCTGAATGTTCTCCACTGCTTGATTACAGCGTCTGCATATGTCGTTTTGCGTACCATCTTTAATAATGTGTTTTTTGTAATTTCTTGTGTTTACAACCTGGTCTTGTATGGAACACATAAAACCTTCTGTTTCTGGAAATAGACCAGCGTGTGTTAGCGTGTTATTATTTTTTTTTTTTTTTTTTTTTCCTTCACCTTATTGGGTTATGTCATACCTGTGTGCGGGACTGTGTCCAAGCAGTACAGGTGTTTTCTATTATTTACCTTTTTCGTAGTACTATTGTAGACTGAACATTTCTCTCACGATGGAAGTGCTTGCGAGTAAAATAGCTTTTTGTGCTATACTTATAATATATGTAGGCAGTCCGAGTTCTTTCACTGCTTCCACGGTCTTTCTTGGTATTACTCCCATAGATGATATTACAATGGGGATTATCTTAATATATTGAAGTTGGTATACATTTTTTAAGTATAGGGCTAACTCTCTATACTTAGTTTCTTTTTCTCGGATTGTTCGGTCGATATTGTTTGAAAGTGGTACAGCATAATCTATTATAAAAGCAATTTTATCTGTTTTGTGGATTAGTACCGTGTCTGGGCGGTTGTTTGCTATGGGAGTATCTGTGAGAATGGATCTATCCCAGTATAGTTTGATTGTATTATTTTCTATTATGGATTTTGGGTCATATTTATAATATGGAGTTGTAGAAGTCGCTAGTCCGTATTTCACTGTAAGATTGTTATGAATAATTTTCCCCATAATATCGTGCCTATGTTTATAACTATTTTGGGCTAGTAATGTGCATCCGTTAAGAATGTGATCTACGGTTTCTGACTGCAGTTTACATCTTCTACATCTGTCGTTGGCTATAGTATTATCTTTGATAATGTATTTTAAGTAATGTTTTGTGGCAATTACTTGGTTTTGAAGAGCAATTACGAAACCTTCCGTTTCTGGAAATAGTATTCCCGTAGTAAGCCACTTGTACGACATTTGTGTATCTATGTGATTTTGCTCGATGAGTGCTGGGTACTTGCCATGTAAACTTTTCTCTTTCCATGTATCTATCTGCTGTTGTATTGATATGATGTCAAGGTTGTATGCTTCCTCAGATAGATTCAGAGGGGTGTAGTGGTAGTCTGTATGTTTAATTGTGCAGTGGAGTGGTGAAGTGGTAGCTTTGGTATTAAAAAATTCTCGCATAGACTTTATTTGTTTGTTGTGAAGGTTAACTATGTTAATTATTCCTCGTCCTCCTCTATTTCGTGAAAGGTTTATACGTTGTATGGAGGATTTAGGATGATGATATCTAAATTTGGTTAGTGTTGTCCTTATTATTAGGTCTAGATTGTGTAAATCTGTTTGGGACCATTTAATAATACCAAAGGTGTATGTAAGCACGGGAATGGCGAAAGTATTTATTGCTTTTGTGAGGTTCTTAGCGTTTAGTCCGGTTTTCATCACAAGCTTCAGTCTCTTTTCAAATTCAGTTTTTATTGCTACCTTTGTTGTTGTGTGATTTATTTTAATTGTTTGTGCAATTCCTAGGTAATTGTATTCTTCATGCTGTTGCATTGGCTGTATTAGTTCGTTGTCCTCTGTTGAATAAGGAGAGTTGTACTTGTGCTTACCTCTTATGATTGTTTGCCTTTTGCACTTCTCTATGCCGAATTTCATCTGGATGTCCCTTGAGAAATGCTCTACTATTTTGAGCAGGTTGTTCAAGTTGCTCGCTGTACTGGCATAAAGTTTTAAGTCATCTACATAGAGAAGATGATTGATTTTATATGTTTCCCCATTTTCTGGTTTAATTGTGTATCCATAGTTGGATTTTCGCAGTAAGGTTGACAACGGGTTCATTGCTAGTACAAACCACAAAGGGCTGAGTGAATCACCTTGGTAGATACCTTGTTTAATGCATATTGAGCTTGATTTGATCATTCCCGTATTTGTTTTTATGTGTAGTGTGGTCTTCCAATTCGACATTAAAGCGGCTAGACATTTTATTATGTGCATATTTACTTTGTAAATTTTTAAGATTTTTACTAACCAGCTATGTGGAATTTTGTCATATGCTTTCTTGTAATCGATATAAGAAGTGTACAGATTTCTATTCTTCTTAATGGCTTGTTCGGTTATGACAGCATCGATTACTAGTTGTTCCTTACAGCCTAGACTTCCACTGCGGCAGCCTTTCTGTTCTTCGCAGATGATGTTGTTCTGTTCACAATGGTTTGTGATTAATTTAGCGATACATGATGTGAGTACTTTGTATGTACTGTTTAAGCACGTGATGGGTCTAAATTTTGCAGGGTCGTTTGTGTTATGTTCTTTGGGTTTTAAGAATGTTATACCTTCGCTTAAGTGAGGTGGTATACTATTCGGTTCCGTAATACAATTATTCATGATGTTTAGTAGTATCGGGTGTAAGCTAGACAGCTTTTTTATCCAATAATTGTGTACTTTGTCGGGCCCTGGTTGTTTCCAGTTATTAAGTTTGGTAATTACTTCTCTGAGTATGGATTCTGTGATAATACGGTTATCCATTTCATTTATTTGTGTTGCTGTTTCTTCCATGGTGGGCAGCCATGTAGCTTTTGTATTGTGCGATGTTTCATTACTCCAGATATCTTTCCAGAACCTTTCTATTTCTACCATTTGTGGGTGAGTTTCAGTGACGCTTTGTTGTGAAGTTCTTAAATTATTATAAAACTGTTTCTGATTTTGGTTGAATTGTTTATTATCTAAAAAGCGTGTTGTTGATTTTTTGTAACGTTTTAACCTTTTGGCATATTTATCTAGATTCTGCTGAATTGTGTCTTTTAGATCTTCTATGGTGTTGTTATATGGTTCGTGTCTTGTGTGTATTTTATATTTATACTTCAACCTATTGACTTTGTTACGCATTCTTCTTCTAGTGTTACCGTTCAGGTAGTTGATAATATAGCTTATATCTGTTCTAAGTTCTTGAATTTTATTTTCCAATCGTATTTGCCAGTGCTTCTTTTCGTGTTGCTTTTTGTTAGGGTGGCTGTTACTTTTTATTGTCCCTCCATTCGTTGTTATTATGGCAACCGCACTACAATATAACGTTGTGGTTAACTCATCCAGAGTGGTTATGTTCTGGGTTTCTAGTTTGCGTAATAGTATGTTTCTGTTAAAAATTGTAGTAAGCTTATTTAGTTTTCTGTTGTTTCTTTGTTGTGGTATGTATGGCCTGTAGGATGGATTTTGGCCTTCGTACAGAGCTACTGCAATATTATATTCGTCTTCTAAACGCTTTATAGTTTGTTCTAATGGTACTGATTGTGGTTCATTAGCGGTGTGTTCGCTGTTATTGTTGATGTTATCTGGGATATCCATTGCTGTTAATCTTGTTTCTGTGGTAGTCGATTCCTGGTTTTCCTCGGCATTGAAATCGTTACCTTCATCTGTCATGTTTGTTTGAATTTCTTCTTTTATTCTCTGTATTGTTATTTCGGGTAGCAGTTGGTTTCGGTATATCGCTGCCCTCCTATCTGAAATGTTCTGTTCCGTTAAATTGCTAAATTCTGGATATTGTTGTATAAATAAGCGGTGCATTTCCTGCCTATAACCGAACTTAATAGTTTCGGCGCGGGTTGCGTTCATGTACGCCTTTATTATAGACACATTCATATCATCTGTCCATCTTATTCTCCGTCGGGGCAGGCCCGATAGAGTGGTCCCAAGTCCAGCAGGTTGGGAAACAGTTCTAGCGGGTGATGATACAGTTGTTGGGTTACCATCTTCTAACGTTCTGTTGTTTTGTATCGTAAACCTGTTTTCATTGCGGTCGTCATCATCTGTATCCGGTCCGGCTTCTATTTCTCTTTTATTCTGACTCATATTTGGGGGTGTTTTTGGCTTTTATACCTGACGCCCAGGTTGCAGGGTGGTATATTGAAACGGCCTCTAACACGACAAACCAACAGCGGAGCCCTGCCGAACCACTACTTAGTTCATGGTTGCGCTGCTTGGCCTAGAGAATGGCGTGTCTTTCTTCCTACTTTCCTGGGAGAGTAGGGAGTCGGTTCCAGGTATTTAGGGAACATTTTGACTGAGGTCGCTGGCTGTACCGTCTACCATGCCTTGGTGAATCTTACGATAGCAGGCTGTTATACCTGGCCAGACAGTATTATTATTATTATTATTATTATTATTATTATTTTTATCTTTCTGCACAGGAATTATCCCGGGTACATCGCTCATCTTGACACGAAAAAACATTTCAGTTTAGCCCATGTTCAAGAATTTTCTTACTATGTGGCAGGTCCCTAATATTGCAGCTTTCTGCATTGCGGAGAGTAACCACATAGGAAGTTCTGCTTGCCTTTGGAATATGGAGAAGCGCTTGCTAACAATACCCTCTACAGAGATAACCATTGGAATAATCGTAATTGTTTCCAAATGCCATAAACGTTTAAGTTCAATGGACAGTTCTTCATATTTATTTATTTTTTCAGCTTCTGTAGATGTTACATTTGTGCTAAGAGGGATGGCCACGTCTATAATTTGTCCTGTTTTGTTTTCTTTATCAATTATGACAAGATCAGGTCTGTTATACCGTATCGTTCTATCGGTAATGATAGGTCGATCCCAGTATAACAAAGTTTTCTCATTTTCCAAAATAGCCGATGGTTCGTATTTGTAATAGGGCGGTAAGACTTTTGCTAATCCTTTATGTATGGCAATATGTCTGTGTATGATTTTCGCAACTTGATTATGACGACCGAGGTAAGCGTTACTTGCCATCTGCGAGCAGCCAGCTGTTATATGCTCAATAGTCTCCCCTATTGAATTACACTTTCTACACTTATCATCTACGTTCATCTTTAGCACATAATGTTCATAGTTGCGAGTCTTTAATATTTTGTCTTGGATTGAGGTAATAAATCCTTCAGTTTCTGTATGAAGTTCTCCTCTTTTAAGCCACACTAAAGAGTTTTCTTTGTCTATGTTAGTATCGTTAAGCATTTTTGGATACTTGCCATGCAAAATCTTATCTTTCCAGTTTTGAACAACGTCCGATTTGTTTGGTATATCCAAAGGAGCATTAATCGATGATAAGTTTAATGGTGAAAAGGCTTTATCGGCATTTACTATTTGTTGTATAAGTGGTTGATCGTGGTTATGGAAGTATTCTCGCATTTTTTTAATTTGCTTTTTACATAACGTAAAAATATTAATCAATCCTCTGCCTCCTTCTGATCTGGATAAGTAAAGGCGTTCCACTGCTGAATGAGGGTGCAAACATCGAAACTTAGTCATTAATCTTCTTGTAAGTCTATCAAGTTCATGCAGGTCCGTATTACTCCATTTAACAACACCAAAGCTGTACGTAAGAGAGGGTACTGCCCACATGTTTATGGCTAATGTTAAGTTTCTAGCGTTAAGTTTCGAATTTAACAGTTTGGTTAGCCTGTATTTGTATTTTTCAACCAATTCTTTCTTAATTTGCGAATGGTTGACTGCTCGTGATTGCTGAATTCCAAGGTACTTGTAGGTTTGTTCATTTGGAATTGTTTTTATGTCGAGTATCGCTCTTGGGTTTTCTTGAAGTACACCTCTTTTAAAGTGTAGTTTGGCACATTTATCTATCCCAAAATGCATGCCAATATCATGGGAATAAAGTTCAGTAACTTTGATTAAGGTATGAAGTTGTTGTTCAGTTTCAGCGTATAATTTCAAGTCGTCCATAAACGCAAGATGAGTTAATTTTGTTTGTTGGTTGATATTAATTTTAAAACCTGCTCTGGATTTGTTTAGGAGTAACGAGAGTGGATTTAAAGCGAGGCAGAACCAAAGGGGACTGAAGCAGTCTCCTTGAAAAATTCCACAACGCACAGGAATTTGACCAACTTTTGTATTTTTAATTAATAAATTAATACTCCAGGATTTCATCAGGCCCGTTAATAATTCTGTTATTTTGGGATCAATTTTATACAGCTGTAAGATCTTTAGTAACCAATTATGAGGAACAGAATCAAACGCTTTTGCGTAATCTATGTAGCATACATGCAGATTTCTCTTCTTTACAATTGCAGTTCTGGTTGCTATTGTATCTATTACTAGCTGCTCTTTGCAACCATATCCATTGCGAGCACACCCCTTTTGTGCATCATCTATTAAATTGTTATTGATACAGTGTGCATATACTTTCTCATTGATTAAAGCTGTTAACAGTTTATATATTACCGACAAGCACGTAATAGGTCTATAGTTTTTAGGGTCTCTGATGTCTCCTTTTTTATAAATTAAATAAGTATTGCCTTGCGTAAGGTAATTAGGGATTGTATGAGGTTCGAGTATTATTTTGTTAAATGCTCGAGCAAGAGGTTCATGGGTAGCCGGGAGATACTTTAGCCAGTAATTGTGTATGGAGTCTGGACCTGGAGATTTCCAGTTAATTGTTTTCTTAATAATTGTTCTTATGTGTTCAGTTGAGACTTGTCCAAACTCCATTTCGGGAATAGTACCGAGATAATTTTCCAGCGTTTTTAGCCACACATTGTTGAAATCTGCATGTTTTGTATCCCAAACCGTTTTCCAGAACTGTTCAAAACTCTTGTAATCAATATCATTATTGTTAATTTGATTACGTTCACCTTGTATCAGATTTTCGAGAAACCGTTTTGGAGAACTTTGGAAGTTAATGTTTTGTTGTTTACGTTTATGTGTTAAATTATACCTTTTCAGACGAGCACCTTTTGCTTTAGCTTTTTGCCGTAATAAGTCTCTATATTCTACTAGCTGTTTTTCCCAATCTGGTTGCAGCTGATTTATTTTATTCTTTGAACATATTGATTTTATTTTATAAACTACCTTGTTAGTCCTAATTCCTTTTTGATATTCAGCAATGAGATCGGCTTCAGATCTTAATTTATTAATGTCATTTTCCAGACGCTTTCGCCATGCTAGTTCTTGTTGCCCATTACATTTAAATCTACCTTGCGTTATTTTTATTTCTTGACCATTTTGTTCTAAAATTGTGGTTGCTGCTGCATATATTGCTAGATGAATGGAATTAATGTCATTAGTATTTTTCAAATGGTTATCTAAAGCTTGATTAATTTCCTTGACATATCGTGGCGTGTTTGGTTTGTTTATTAATTTAGGTAGCTTTGGCCTGTCGAGAGGATCTGTATCTTCATAAAATCTTATTGTTGTTATTAAACGATTTAAATTTAGTTGCAATTCTTCTTGCACTTCTTGAGGTTCAATATTAGGATGTGACTGATTATTACTTCGAAATTCATTTTCAGGATTCTTTGCGAAGCCGTGTTGTTCTTGCTGTTCCTCATTTTCTTGAGTTAATAGCCATCCAATTTCCCGTCGAATATTATCAATCTCAACCTTTGACAGATAACCTTTTTTGAATATTACATTTCTTCTGTCAACTATATTCTGTTCTGACAAATTTAGGTTAGGGTATCGTTTTGAAAATTCTTTATTATTATTATTATTATTATTATTATTATTATTATTATTATTATTATTATTATTATTATTATTATTTCATTTATTTCTCAATATAATACACAAGCTATTACATTGGTTTACATGTTATCATAAGAAAACTTACGTTTTATCTATGACAATGATAGAAATTTTCTGACAATTCTACAGGTATTAAGTATAACGCACTTTTGTAATAGAATATAAATATTTTTATTGATCTCTAATGTTTCTAAATAAATTTGTAAATTTTTGGTTATAACTCCTTCTACTGAGATTACGATAGGGATAATTTTAACTTCGCGTAATTTCCAAATATTTTTAATTTCAATGGCTAAATTTTGATATTTTGTTTTTTTATTATTTTCAACATTAACCAGATTATAAGAGATTGGTACAGATATTTCTATTATTACGGCTAATCTTTTATTTTTATCTATAAATAGTATGTCAGGTCTATTGAATTCTACATATTGATCGGTAAAAATGATTCTATCCCAATATAACAAGAATTCAGTATTTTCCAAAACTTTCTCTGGATTATATTTATAATATGGACTATAGCTATTGATCAAATGACATTTTAAGGCTATTTCCTGATGTATGATACTTGCTACTTCATTATGTCGTTGCATATAATCGTTATTTGCTAACTCTGAGCAGCTTCCTGTTATGTGCTCAATAGTTTCTTCAGGTTGTTGGCACTTCCTACAGTTATCAATTTGGCAGGTTTTTAAAATAAATTTTTCATAATTTTTTGTCCTAATGACTTTGTCCTGAATAGCCATTAAGAAACCCTCTGTCTCCGGATGTAAGTCACCTTTCATAAAGATTTTAAATGAAGCGTTTTTGTCGATTAATTCATTGTTAATTAATTTAGGATATCTACCGTGCAATTGTTTATCATTCCACTGTGAGAGATTACTTTGTAGAAAGGATGGAGGTTTCGTTACTACAGTATCTGAAAGGTTTAGAGGCGTAATCCCTACATCAAACTCAAGTATTTTTCGTATAAGAGGTTCATCGTTTTGAATAAAATAGGATTTCATATGATTTACTTGATTGAAACATAATGATTTTATATTGAGTAAATTCCTTCCTCCCTCCTTTCTAGGCAAATATAATCTTTCAATTGATGAATTTGGATGTAGCATTCGATATTTTGTCAGTGATGTTCTGGTTAACCGATCCAAATATTCAAGGTCCGTGTTACTCCATTTGATGATTCCAAAGGAATATATTAAGTAACTTATAGCCCATGAATTAATGGCTGTAATCAAATTTCTGGAATTTAGACTAGTTTTAAGAAGTTTCTGTAGTCTCTGTTTGTAGGTGTTGGTCAATTTATTTTTTATTTCGGTATGATTAAAGCCATTTCGCTGTTCAAACCCTAGATATTTGTATTTTTCATCTTTTTTCAGATGGTTAATACCAATAATATTTTCTTGTATCCCTGAATCCTTAGATCTGTTAAACAAAATAGCACATTTGTTGATACCGAATGACATTTGTATATCATCACTAAATATTTTAGTTATATTTATTAAAGATGTTAGTTTATTTTTTGATGGAGCAAATAGCTTTAAATCATCCATATACATTAAGTGAGTTATATTTAAGGACTCTCTTAAGTTATATTTAAAGCCAAAATCAGAATTATTTAGTAAGACTGACAAAGGATTTAGTGATAAACAAAACCAAAGAGGACTTAGACAATCTCCCTGATAGATACCCCTTTTTACCTTAATGTTTCCTAAAAACTGATTATTACAATGTAAATTTAATGTCCAATTTTTTATTAAAGATTCTATAAATGTAACCAATAACGGATTAATTTTATATAAATTAAGTACTTTCAAGAGCCAATTGTGAGGTACCGAATCATATGCTTTTGCATAATCAATATAGCAAGTATACAAATTTCGATTTTTTTGTTGGGCATACTTAGATGTAATAGAGTCAATAATCAATTGGTGTTTGCAAGCCAGCGATTTCTTGGTACAGCCTTTTTGCGTTGGAGATAAAATAGCATTTCTCTGACAGTGCATGAATATTTCATTACTAATTAATGATGTAAGTAATTTATAGACAGTAGGAAGACAAGTGATAGGTCTGTAATTTGATGGATCATCAAATTTGTTATTTTTTGCTATTAATTTAGTATACCCAACGCATAAGCAAGGAGGGAATTTTGTAGGATTTTGAATGATTTCGTTAAAACTATTTACTAACATTTGATGAACATTAGTAAATTTTTTCAACCAGTAGTTGTGTATATTGTCATATCCAGGAGATTTCCAATTTTGTGATTTTTGTAGAGCATGTTGTAATTTCTCTATGTTAAATTCAATAGTCTCCATTTGGATAATCTGAGATGAAGATTGCTGTATCTGGTCTAGCCAATCAGCATTTATATTTGCTTCAGTCTCTTCTTCCCAGATCTCTTTCCAAAAGTTCAAGAAAATGTTTTTATTTGAAATCTCTGAAATCTCTGTACCCGAATTTGAGTTACAAGAATTTTCTAGTTTCCTGTAAAATAATTTTTGGTTTGTCTGAAAAGTACAGTTGTCTAATTTTCTTTTGCTTATTTTATTGTAGCGCTTTAGCCTGGCTCCCTTAGCTTTATATTTTTGTTTTAAATCATCTTGGTATTCAATTAACTTACTTAAGAAATCTGGAGAGGAAAACTCAAGGTTTAAGCACTGAATAATATGTTTAACCTTTTTATAAAGTTTTGGAGATCGGTTGCCTTTAATATATTCTGCTAAAATATCTGCTTTGGATCGTAACTCATTAATTTGGTTTATTAACCTTATTCTCCAATGATGTTCGTGTTGTTTAGTGTATCTGTTAGTATTATTAGGTTCAAAAATCAACGATTGGTTATTCTCCTCAAGGACAGTTACAATAGCAGAATATAGTGCATTATGAATTTGTTATAATTGTTTATAATTATTATTATTATTATTATTATTATTATTATTATTATTATTATTATTATTATTATTATTTATTTATTTTTTAATGTAAGCAACTCGACTGCCAGGGTCATTTGTCGCTCTTGCTATATAATACTACAGCAGCAAACTGATGCAATAACATATAAATATAACTAACGAAGCGAGCACAACAATATATACAACCAACATGAACCAAAATACGTAATAGAATAAGACACAAAACACTAATAAGACGGTAACATGTATATAAATATGTAAAATAAATAAAACGAGATTAAAATTAGATGTGTAAATAAATAAACATAATTTAAATATATAAAATATCACAGTTAATAGTTTTTATCACAGACTAATTTGTATTTGTATAAATAAAATATAGAAAATTAATAAAATATAGAAAATATCACAGGTGTTTCTTAATTTTATACTATAAATCCTTGAATAGCTCTATTCTTTTTATAAATTCTAGGGCTTCTGTACTGCCATTAATCAGATTTTCAATGTCAAAGGAGGCACGTTGAACATTGTATTGGTGACATTCTAACAATATATGACGAATGGTTAATGGCACTTCACACATATAACAGATTGGTTGATTATCACCAGACAACATATATTTTGAGGTCAGGTAGGTATGCCCAGTTCTGATTCTCTGTAATACTACTTGTTCCTTTCTTGTAAGGTGGGGTGGATATGTAAATTCACCGACTTTAGGCTGTAAGCTTCTAAGGTAAGTATTACTTCGGTCCCAATAACTTTGGTGTTTCTCACGTATTTTGTTTTTAATCACCGTTTTCAGGTCCTGCAATCTAATTGTTTGCTGAATTTCCAACTCATCACTTGCAGCTTCCTTTACGGCTATGTCAGCTTTCTCATTTCCTTGAATATTGCAGTGACTTGGAACCCATACAAGTATTATATTTTTATTGTGACCTAACAGGTGACGACATGAGTGACGTATTTTTTGTATTATTGCATCTTGGGAGAAACGATCATTTATAGCTAGTAAAACAGAGAGAGAGTCAACACAAATTGCGAACTGTAAGTGGATGGATTCTAGACATATGTTGAGAGCATCCTGTACGGCTAATGCTTCGCAGGTAAATATGCTTACGAATTTCGGTAGAGAACGCTTCAAAACAGTATTATTATATACAACAGCATAACCAGCACCATGGTCCGTTTTGGAACCATCCGTAAATATCAGTTGATATGTGTTTATGTTATTCACTAAATCACGGTAGGCTTGCCTTATAGCTGCGGAACTGATCTCTTTCTTGTTTAGCTTAATTAAATCCAGTTTTATTATTGGAGAGTTACAGATCCATGGTTTTATATGATCATTTATTGTAGGACTTGCTAAATACTGATGGATATCCAAGTTATTTACAACAGTAGAGGAACGGAATGAAGATGATTGATGCCGACTGGGTTGCTCAGAGTAGTGATTAGCAAAGGTGTTTCTTTTGAACAGCTTCTATGCTTTATGCCTAGAATCACGACTTAAGTTAACGCGATATTGTGCTATGCATCGCTCGCGTCTTAATTCCAATGGTTCTAATCCTGAATCGGCATATAGACTGTCAACTGGACATGTTCTTACGGCGCCTATAGCATATCTAATTCCGCTGTTGTGAATTACATTTAAAGGAGCAAGCCGACTTGGTTTTGCTGATGAGTATGCTACACAGGCATAGTCAAGTCTGGAAAGAATAAGGCTCTTATGAATGCGCAGTAGAACTTCTCGGTCTGACCCCCAAACAGTGTGTGCTAGCACTTTTATTACATTTAAAACGTTTTTGCACTTAACTATAAGTTGATCGATATGGGATTTCCAGGTAAGTTTTTTATCTAATGTTACTCCAAGATATCTAATATTATCAACATTTTCTATTTCATTGTCTCCCAATATAAAGGTAGGTGGGTTTTGACACGTGCTACGCTTCCTGCAAAAATGCATGGATTTCGTTTTTGATAATGAAATTTCAAGATTTCTTTGTTTTAATAAATCAAAACCGTTTGTGAGTGCAGTTTGTAGTCTTTCCCGTATGTCATCTGCAGATTTTCCGACTGTGAAAAGCACTATATCGTCCGCATAAGCACAATAGTTGACCGAGTTCCCTATAGAAACTAAAACTGTGTTAACAGCAATTAAGAATAAAGTGGCGCTTAGCGGCGACCCTTGAGGAGTACCGTTTTTTAAGTGATATGTATTAGACAGCGTGTTATTTGCTCTGACATTTATGGAGCGATTCTCCAAAAATTGTTTTATAAAACAAGGTAGATTACCTCTAAAACCCCATTGATGTAGCTGCTGCAAAATATCGGTAGATTTTATCGCATTGAAAGCATTTTTCAAGTCGAGAAATACTGCAGAGGCGTGTAGATTAAATAGAAAGCAATTGTTAATAAAGTTTTCAATGCAAACAATTGCGTCCGTCTTAGAGTGGTGTTTCCTGAATCCAAACTGATAAGGCGAGAGCAGGTTTAAATCTTCGAGTGTCCAACATAGTCGATAGTTGACCATCTTTTCCATTAGCTTAGCAATACAACAAGTGATGGAGACAGGTCTAAAATGTGATGGTTCAGATGGTGTTGGAACTTTTGGTATCGGCATTATAATAGCATTTTTCCAGGATTCAGGGACATCTTCACCCTGCCATACCGCATTTAAAGCAAAAAGCAATTTAACCTTGTTTTCTACCGTCAACTGTTTTATCATCTCTATAGATAAATTATCTGGGCCCAAAGATTTATTCTTAGAATTGGCGATAGCATGATTTAATTCATCCATTGTGAAAGGGAGGTTATAAGAGAGTTCCTCCTCTATGTGAAAATCCGGATCTATTGCTGGTAGTGCTTCATCAAATTCTTTGTTATGTGACTGTGCAAAATGTATACCTAAGTTGCCCGCTATTTGTTTAGGATCACTAATCACAACATTATCAACAGTTATTGACAAAATGGATGATGAACAACTGACTCCTTTTATAGATTTGACCTTGTGCCAGATTTATTTCATAGGTGTGTTACCTCTTATGGACGAAACATACTTTTGCCAAGATTGTTTTTTAGCATTTGCAATGGTTTTACGACAGATGGCTCTTTTTCGTTTAAAAAGTATTAGATTCTCTTGACTAGGTTGTCGCTTGAATTTTTGTAACGCTTTTTTCTTTTCAGCAATAACTACTCTTACAGTGTCAGACCACCACGGAACCTTGCGACAGCTTTTAATTGTGCCGGATCTTTTTGGTATACAATAGTTTGCTGCCTCAAGGACTGCAGCGGTGAAACCTTCCATCGATGTAGATGGATTTTCTGATAATATTTCAGCTAATCGACTATTGAAATCTATCCAATCTGCTCTTTGGAACATCCAACGCTCAGTTAGATGTGTTACGTTTTTCTTTAAATTATTGAAATCTATAATAATCGGGAAATGATCGCTGTGATGTAAATCTTGCTCAACATGGCACGATAAGTTAGTTAGGATAGATGACGAGCATATGGACAGATCGATAGCCGAAAACGTACCATGTCCTGCTGAGAAATGGGTAGGTGTACCATCGTTCAGAAGTGTTAGCTCGATGCTTTCAAGTAAGTTCTCGACAACACGTCCAGTACCGCTAGTTTCTGCTGATCCCCAAGATGGATTGTAGGCATTGAAGTCGCCGACTAGCAGAAAAGGTCTAGGAAGCTGAGAAACCAAATTGGTTAAATCATCGAGGATCCAGTCGGGATTGGGTAAATAAATAGAACAGACAGTGACTTGAATCGGAAATTCTACTCGAACTGCTACTGCTTGTAAATCTGATTGTAATGGTACTATATCACATCGAAAGTTTTGTTTTATCAAAATGGCTACTCCGCCATGCGCCCTTTCACCATCTTGAACATCTTTACGATAGATGTTGTAGTTTTTATATTTCACGATTCTTGCTGGAGAAAACCTCGATTCCTGGATGCAAACACTGAAAGGTTGATATTTTTTAATGAGAAGTTCTAATTTGGGAAGCTTGTTGAAAAAAACCGTTGCAATTCCATTGTATAAGAACAGCGTCTGTGTTGATAATATTATCGTCAGTTAATTCAATAGTTTGAGTGGGGTCCATTATTAAAGTATTATAAATAGATGTAAACAAGGTTAAAACGGTTTGAAAGATTAAAAATAAACTATTAATTCACGCTGATTATTTGCTCCTCCGAGGCTTACCCGATCGATGGAACCTATGCTTGATTCAAAGGCTTGTTCGTCGTCTGACTTGTTACTAAGTTGAGAAAGTTTTCTTTTTTCTTTTGTATCAGGGTTAACATTAGTTATTGCGCTTGTAGAAGGATTTACTAACGGAAAATGATTACGGGGTGGAGGTGAATTTACTTTGGGAGTAGAAGTTTGAATACTATTTCCGTCTTCGTCACTACTGACAAGTTCCGGGGAACTCGGTTTTCTTGCTAAGAGAGCGTTAGTAAATTTTGCAAGTTCCTTTTTAATAATACCACGAATTTCAGGTATTAGAGTGCGTAATGAATTTGCTTCTAATTCGGTAGTTACTTGGGCATATGATCGGGATGGAACAGTGAAAGAGGTAGACATTTTTTTTGCTTCCGTATAAGAGACCCTATGGAGAGTTCTAATTTCCTGAATTTTCATCTCTTGTTTCAATACTGGACATGCTCTTGATAAGGCAGAATGGTTATCTTTACAATTAGGACATGTAAAGGGTTGTGTACAAGGTACTCCTCTATGTGGGGGATTGCCACAAATACATATATCAGGTTTTACACAGCTAGAAGAAACATGACCAAAAGATTGGCATTTATAACAGCGAACAGGAGGTGGTATATAAGGCCTTACGTTTAATAAGTAAAATGCGGCAGAAATGCTCCTGGGCAACTTGGTAGAGTTAAACGTAAGAATATGATTGGGAGTGTCAACCAGTTCTCCATTCTTCCTGCTTTTAATGCGTTTAACTTCTATTACTCCTTCGTGTTTTAGACCTTCTTTTATTTCTTCTAAAGTGCAATTGAGGAAGTCTCGACAGAAAACTAGTCCCTTTGATATGTTTAATGACAAATGAGGGTACACTTTATATACCTCATATTCACCAAAACGAGTAATTTCTAATAATCGCTGCGATTGAGCGTTAGATACTGTCTCGATCAATAACATTCCCTGCATTCTTTTAACTTGTTTCGTTCTACCTAATAAACCATATATAACTTTGGAAATAACAAAAGGACTGGTCATGTTAAAATCACCTTCTTTTTTCTGCATGGCTAGGAACCGGGGAAAAGAATCCACCGTCTCACTAAGTCTATAAGAATCTCTTAAAGGGGGGAAATCTATACTAGTAGGGGTTGGGATTGGAGGGTTGGGAGGGATTGGGGTAAAGGGAGTGGAGCTGTGAAGCTCCAGATTTAAAATATCTTCATTATCTATCATCTAAATACATCCCTGACTTAGGGGAGCTGTCTCGGTGGGGTATACCCATGACGGCGGGATCACCACCGACACCAGAAAGATCCCCTGCTGCACCGAGAATATGCCCTGGTGGGAGGAAAGCTCAACTCCCTAGGGCTCCAGTCCCTTACAAGCCGAAGCCTTCGGGGATCCCACGCCTCCGACGACGTGGGCACCCCCCTAAGCGCTTGCCAGGCCGGGGGCCTACGGAAGCTTTAATTCACTTCAGGCGAAGTGAAACTACACCCCGCAGCGCCAGCTCTTGCATCTAAACCAAACCATAAACAATTGCGTAAGCCTTCACCATTGCGTCCGTCTTCAGAGAGTAAAAGAAGGAAACTTAAAAGGACCCCTAGCCCTCGAAGAATCTAATAGCGTCGGGGCCTGGAAACAACAAGAGTTGGTCAAGGGAGACCAGATAGAAAAGAAAGACAGAAAGGGACCTGTCCGTAAGGCTAGTTGAAGTATAGACAGGCCCAGCTAGGGTACCTCGGGTTGCCAGCCCCTGTACTCACTAGGTGTGAGCCCCTCAGGGGTATTATTATTATTATTTTTTTTACTTCATCACAGTCAGTATTTTTCGCTGACTGGCACTTTTGTCTACAACCGAGAATACTCCGTATTCCTTGGGTCGTAGAGCTACGCTATTACTCTTCGTATAATGTGTGCTGTACCTAATATAGCAGTTGTTTGTATTTGTTGTAGGTTGTGTTTTCCCTTAATCTTATCTAAATTTCCTTTTAGATGTTTGGAGATTGTGCCGGTCGCACCCACCACTACAGGTATTATGGTAGTTCGCATGTTCCACATTCTTGTTATCTCAATAGATAAATCGCGATATTTTAGAAATTTCTCCGCTTCTTTCTTTACTATGTTCGCGTCGTTTGGTACTGCGACATCTATAATCGTACACTCTTTAGCCTTTCGATCTTTGATTATGATGTTAGGTTTATTGGCTGCGATATGCCTGTCTGTATGTACTTGCTGATTCCATAGGATTGTAACCTCTTCATTACCAGCTACTGGTTCAGGAACATGATCGTACCAATTCTTTTCGACTTTAATTTGTAGGTTCTCGCAAATTCGGTAATGAAGTAATTTTGCAATTTTATCGTGTCTCTCAATGTATTCCCTTTGGGCTAGTACAGGGCACCCTGACATCACATGAGCTATTGTTTCTTCATAGGTTCTGCAGATCCTACATTTAGAGTCCGTTCCTTGTTTAAGTATATTCTTTGAAAATATTTAGTTTTAATAGCCTGATCTTGGGCTGCGATAATCAGACTCTCTGTTTCTCCTTTAATCTCAGATCTCCTTAACCATACAAACGTGTTGATTCTATCTACATACTCTTGCTCGACACTTTCTCTTAAGAATTGCCCATGCATGATCTTGTCTTTCCAGGTTTGTATTAGATTAGTAGATATTTGTCGCTTCACTTTATGTTTGGTAGCGGTGTTGTTAGGATTGAGTCCGAGGCATTGTTGGAAATCAAGTGCCGTCTTTGTAATTGATCTTAAAGATGGTAACTGTTTATCATACTCTCTTATTATATGACGATATCTGTCGGGTGATGGTTCCTCTAGATAATTGGAGATATTTATCATTGCCGCTTTATAGGCTGCCTCTACCTGTTGCAGCCCACGACCACCTTCCTTTCTTGAGACATATAATCTGTCTACATCTGCTTTTGGATGATGCATTTTATGTATTGTAAGTAGTTTCCTTGTGCTTCGATCTATTTTCTTTATCTCTTCAAGCCGCCAGTTGATTATCCCAATGCTGTACTGGATTACAGGCAATGCATATTGTCCTATAGCTGTTATTTTATTCTTGCTGCTTAACTCAGATCTAAGTATCAATCTTATTCTCTTTCTGTACTCTTTTATTATCTGATTTTTGATTGTCTGGTGATTTATACCTTCTCCTTCGTCTATACCTAGATATCTGTAAGTTTCTTCTTCTTCAATTTGTCTGAAGTCTTGGTTGTGAACAATGTTATTCTTTTTCTGCAGTTTCCCCCGTTTAAAAATAGCTTTAGCACATTTGTCCAGACCAAACTGCATACAGATGTCATCACTGAACTTACGGACCGTTTCAATCTGTTCTTCTAAATCGGTTTCGCTTTTCCCCACTAGCTTCAGGTCATCCATGTAGAGTAAGTGCACTGTAAAAAATGAGGTAAAATTACCTTGGGAAAGAGGTAACTTTTCGCTATTATTTGCGGTATTTTTACCCTAAAATTAATTTTACCTATACATTTAGTAGTTTTACTATTTGTGGTAAAATGCCCTGTAATTATGTAAAATTATACAAATATAAGTAATTCTACTACATTGAACTGGTTAAAATCACTATCCATAATATAAATTTACATAACTCAGACAATTTTTTCCTTACAAATGTATAATTGCTCAATAACTTAATTCATTTTTAGTGTAATATTAAAGATAAGATGAACTTGAACAAGAATAGTGTAATTTTACCCTTAATATTTACCCTTAATTAATATTTCGCTGATCGCACTTGTTTGTGACCTTCGTTTCGTGAAAGAATTCAGGAATCCATTATGAACAGTCCAAATAGGCTTTTTGGGGAATGGTCGGAATGGTGTGTACCATTCTTTTATGATTTCGGCGAGGCGTACTCTATCGATATCGAACGAAGTGTTCATTGCTCATTAATATCTTGTTTTTCGTTGTAGTGTAGTGCGGATTTATTCAAGGCAAATATTTACACGTATGACCGAAGATGGGAAGAATTTTATTTTATAGTAGAAGTTAAAAAATAATAATCGGTAAGTACCTATATGTTAAAATTACAAATTTAAACCAATAAAATAAAAATATTTAATTTAATGTTTTTCTAGGATGAATCAAAAATTGAAGAATTCGAAATAAACTAGCATAACTGTAATTGAGAAAGGTACTCGTGTATAATTGTTTATATAATTTATAATTTTTTAATTTTCTAGGTGGAATCGAAACTTTATCTGAATGTCTTTGAGAGACCAAATATTTCCGAAAGCCCCTGAAAAGAAGTTCTGTTAATGTCTTATATTTTATATAAGTACATACGTTCAATAAAAATTACTTTGATTTTATTTTGTTTCATACAATTCCTTTACCTATGTAAGTAATATTCAGAGGAACGATTGAATTTGCAAGTACTTTCGCAAGTCATCGTTACATTCAAGAAGTATTTTCACATTTGTATTTTAACCCTGAAAAGTACTATTGCCATGAAATATTAACTTTGCCATGTAACTTTACACAGGAGTTTTAATGTTAAAATGTAAAATTACATTGTGATTGTAATTTTAATCTGTAAATTTACTTAAAAAGGAAACATTACAATGCAAATTTAACCTAATGTTGAAATTTCCCCACTTCCTATGAAAATTACACTTTGAAGTAAATTTACCCCAAAAAATGGAGGTAACATAGTTGCCTCCATTTTTTAGGGTATAATTCACCGGTAATTTTTTAGAGTGTGGTTGATCTTTACATTGTTGATCTGATAACCTGCACTCATTGAGTTAAGTTCAGCTGATAGTGGTATCAGGCATATGCAAAACAGTAATGGGGACAGCGCATCTCCCTGGAAAATTCCCCTACGGATTCTTACGCTGGACGTTTTGATGGTTTCCTTCGTGGTGTGTAGTTGAGCGTGTGTGTTCCATACTCGCATCATTTTCTTGCAGAGCTCGATTATAGTTTGGTGTACACCTATTAGTTCTAATGTGCTAATTATCCAAGAGTGGGGAACGCTGTCATACGCCTTTCTGTAGTCTATCCAGGCAAGTGTTAAATTTCGTTTGCGTTGTTTGCAGTTCTCTAGGATGCACTTTGATACCATCAATTGATCTTTGCAGCCCTTTGATCCTCTGGCACAGCCTTTCTGCTCTTGAGGCATAATGTTATTGAGGTCAAGATGGCCTTGTATTATTGTTGATATAATAGTTGTAAAAATTTTATACATCGTGGATAAGCAAGTTATTGGTCGGTAGTTTTTAGGCTCATGTGTATCTTCATTCTTGGGTATTAAATAGGTGACTCCGGTGGCTAACCATTCAGGAAATGTTTCTGCCGTCATTAATTTATTATATTGATGGGCTAAATACGGGTGTACTGCTGTGAGGTGTTTTAGCCAGAAATTAGGTATCATATCGGGCCCAGGTGCTTTCCAGTTGGCTGCAGATCTTACACATTCTGCTACATTTTTTGTTTCTATGGGGGTCCAGTTCATTTGGTTATTTTGGTGATTATGTTTGAACCTATTTATCCATTCTGCTTCTTTGTTATGTTCTACTTCTGTTTCCCATAGTTCTTTCCAGAAATTTTCTACATGTTCTTCAGATGGATAAGACTTGCCTTCTATTTTCTCTTTCTTTAATAGTCTGTAAAATCCTTTAGGATCTGTCTCGAATTTTCTATTTGCTTTGAACTGGTTTTCTCTTTTTGTGTATCTGTGTATTCTTTGAGTTTTTGCTGTTATTTTCTGTTTTAGCTCCTCTCTTTTTATATTCAACTCTGTATTCGTTTTAATGCTGTACTTTTGTAGAATTTTCATTGTAGGGTATTTGTGTCTGCCGTCCACATTTCTTATCTCTGCTAGTCTTGATAAATCCACTCTCAGGTTTTTAATGGCGTCCTGAAGTCTCAATTTCCATGGTGCCTCTTTCTTTCTACCTTTTTTAACCAACTGTTTGCTGACTTTTTTATTAAGAGTGTGTTGGGTGATCGTAAGTCCTGTTGCATATATCAATGCGTTTAACTCGATTAGTTCTAGTTCTGAGTTATTAAGCTTTTCAGCTATGTATATATTAGCAGCTTCTATTAGCTCTTTGACCTTTTTATTAGGCCTTAATTTGATTAATTTCTCTCGTGTACTAAAGTCTGCTTGTAGAGTCTCATTATAGTTTTTTTCAATATCTACCACAAGCGGATGATTGTTATTTTCGCTCGTAGCATGGTGCGCTGGATTTTCTATTGTGTTCGATTGTTGATTAGCCTCGTCGTTATTTTCTGATTGTTCTACGTTCTGTTCTTCTGATATTAGTTGTTCTATGATAGTTGGTGGCGGCATCTGGTCTTCTTCAATAACTGCTTCAGCTCTTTCTGTCCTAACACGTTCTAGTGTCGATCTGATATCTCTCATTAGAGAGTCAATCTCTGTTTGTGTTACTTTGTTATTCTTCACAATATAGTTTTTTTGTGTCATTAACCTTTTGGCATCAATATTTAGCCGACTGGTGGGATTTCTTTTTCTCCATGTATCATACACCACTTTGTAATTAGTACTTGATGTTTCTTTACAGTACAGGTAGCACCGCATTAGCTCCTTAATAGGTGTGAGCCCCTCAGGGGATTATTATTATTATTATTATTATTATTTTTTTAAATTCACACATCTTGTGGTGCATACTATACAACCGGATCTATAGATCAAGGTTTGTATAGCTAACTGTTGAGGACATGTCTAACTATAGATGCTGTTGCGAGGATGACCCCCTTTTGCATCCATGGTATTAGTTTGTCGGCGGCTATGTCAATGGCTTGCAGGTTCTGTTTTACTTGGTTGTGGACGATACCATTCGCACTGATTATTAAGGGTAGTATTTTTACCTCCTTTACTTGCCATAACTGCTTAATTTCGAATGCTAAAGGTATTATTATTATTATTATTATTATTATTATTATTATTATTTTTTTTTTAATTGACAGCATCGACTACAAAAGTCATTAGCTGCACACACAATTTTGAAACATTTAATAACATGGATAAGTTATAACTTATAATAAAATATGAAGTGATATATCATCTGACTTTTATTCAAGGTATTACAAAACCGTTGTTATACAAAAAGCTGTTATTTATTAAACAAAGTATTATCATTCACCAGTTATTATGATTAGGTAAGTAATTAAATTCTTGAGATTAGTTTTGTTATATTTAAGAAACGGATGACTTTGTTAGTTTTTATGTTGTCGTATTTTAGGATTTCTTCTAAAGGTTCATTTAATCCACGGTTATTATTATTATTATTATTATTATTTTTTTTTAACACAGGTTTCCCTGGTAGTATTTTCAACATAAGCCGGGTTTTAGCCAAGGCTTATATTGTTGGTTTATTGATTAAGGACCCTTCTTACTGTGCGTGTGGTGCCTAAAATCACAGATTTTTGAGTTGTGTATACTAGACTAGGTGGTAAGTCTAGTTTTTTAAGATTGTTTTTAAATTCTTTATGTATTAACCCAACTGCTGATAATATGAAAGGATATATTTCTACCTTTGTGAGTTGGTACATATCTCGCAGTTCATAGGCTAGGTCTAAATACTTACTTATCTTTTCTCTATATGTTTTTTCCATATTATCATCTAATGGCATAATTATTATTATTATTATTATTATTATTATTATTATTATTTTTTTTTTTTTTTTAATTTATTTAACGGCATCAACAGCTTAGGTTATTAGCCGTATTTCTACTTTAAGAAGATCCTATCGCCTATTTGCAAGGTAAGATATGTAATTGTGTGAAGTTACACAATACACATACAGTACGCATAGATAATACATTTCGTATCACACGTAGTACATTTTAAAACGAGAAACAAAAGACGATACAAACAAGATATTTGAAATAAAATTACTATAAAACGAATCTAAACCTACTCGCAATTGTATAAATAAAATATGTGTATAAATAAAATATGTGTAAATATATAACTATATAAATGTGTGTATAAATAGATATAAAATATAATAGAAAAATAAATATTAAATAAATAAATGTAAAATATAACTATCAAATAATCTTATATCTTGGAGAATAACCCAGTTTGTTTTAAATAACTCAATAATTTAGATGTGGCTTGTGGGTTAATCGCCAGTACATCTGCGATATGAGGGACCAGTCCTATTTGATTCCGTATCTGGTTATACAACGGACATTCCAGTATTACATGTGGGATCGTGAGTTCGACCCCACAATAGCATCTTGGTCTGTGGCGTTCTGTAGTTCTTAATAAGTGCCCTGTTGTTAACCTTGTATGCCCTATTCGAAGTCTCGTTAGGACTGTCTGGTCTTTTCTATCGCAATTTGCGGGATACATAATTTTTTGGACCGATGGCTTTATTAGCTTTAACTTTGACTCTCCCTCTGTCCAAACTTGCTGCCATTTATGCTCGACTTTTTCTTTAATTATGAAACGTAGATCATCTGACCGAATTCGTGATTCGTCTATGTTCAAATTATTTGCAGGTTCGCGTGCTATTAAATCAGCACGTTCGTTCCCTATAATACCAACATGACCAGGTACCCATATCAAAACTATATGGTAGCTCTTAGCAGTCAGCTCAGCTAATAAAGACTGAATTTCCCTAACAAGGTCATCTTTATTATAATTATTTGATATAGCTTTAATTGAGCTATTAGAGTCTGTGCAAATAACAAACTTCTTGCTAGTCTGACTATAGCAGTATAGCATGGCGTATTTGATAGCTGTGAGTTCCGCCGTATAAATACTCACGTATTCAGGAAGAGACAGAGGATACGAACTTTGGTTAACGACAAACGAGCTACCTACCCCCGTTGGGATTTTAGATCCATCGGTATATATAAACTGGTACTGTTCATATTTATGTTTTAGTTCTCTAAAACATGTAAGGTATTCTGTCTTTAAGATTTCTTTTTTGTTTGTATCTGGTATTAGACTTAACGGTTTAGGGAATTGTGAGGGAACCCACGGAGGAGTTTCGCTTATGCGCATGCCGAATAAGTGATAGGGCGACAGAGAATATAATGACCTAGCTTCTCTAATTCTTACTGCTGCCGGTCTAGTGATGGATGGGCGATTTCGAAACAGATCCGTTATCGTATGATCAAAAAATAATTCGTTCACCGGATGATCCGGCTGAGTACTAATTCGGGCTACAGAATTTAGCAACGCCTTATCGAAGATAAACTTTAGTGGTAGAAAACCAGCTTCGCAGCAAACTGAAAGGTAAGGACTTGTACGAAAGCCTCCTATTGCAAGTTTTAAGCCTGTATAGTGGATCCTTTCTAAGGGTGCTAACCATGATTTACGAGCCGCTGAAAATACTATTGATCCATACTGAAGCTTGGATAGGACTAATGATCGATAAATAGTAAGTAAAACTTCTCTGCTACTACCCCATCTAATATTTGCTAAAGCCCGAATGATATTTAGAGATTTCTTGCATTTCGTATCTAGGTATGAAATATGATCCTTCCAGTTAAGCTTAGCATCAAATAGCACTCCCAGAAAGCGTACTGATGTTGATACGCGAATTGTAACCTGATGTAAGTTAACATTAGGGATTATGTTGCATGACCTGAGACGACAAAAATGAACACATATTGTTTTGGTGGCTGAAAATGTAAAACCTAAACTTTTAGCTTTTTCAGATACTTGATCAACAGCTAGTTGCAGATCGTTTGTTTCATCATTGGGATGGGATGACATAAAAAGGCAGAGATCATCGACATACATGATTTTGTTCACCGAAGGTGTGTTAATTTCTAACAGTTTATTAATTGCTATGAGGAATAAGGTGACACTCAAGGTTGATCCCTGAGGAACTCCATTTTGAATTGTGCCCATCGATGAAATAGTGTTGCCTAGTCTGACTTGTAACATTCGATCTGCAAGAAAGCTAACTATGAAACAGGCTAATTCCCCTCTGATACCCCATTCATAAATAGTTTTCATAATATTGTATCTCCAAGTCATATCAAAGGCCTTCTCGATATCAAAAAATATGGCCGTTGTATGACTTCGTTGGGCAAATGATTTTTGAATCGTGTGTTCTAGCATAAAAAGACTGTCTTCTGTGCTTCTGCGACTACGAAAACCAAATTGGCAAGCAGAAAGCAAGTTCGATCTCTCGATAAACCACACCAATCTCTGGTTGACCATTTTCTCAAGAACTTTCCCCATACAACAGGTTAACGAAATGGGGCGGTAGCTTGAGGGTAGTTCTAGTTTCTTTTCGGGTTTTATTATGGGGATTACAGTGGCAATTTTCCATTTTGCTGGATAATACCCCGTTCTCCAAATGGTGTTATAAAGCTGTACCAGATATTCTTTGGCGTGCATTGGTAGTTGACGTAACATTTCATATGTAATCTTATCTTGACCTGGAGCAGAGGTACCACAGGATCTAAGAGTATGTTCGAATTCGTCTAGAGAGAAATTTTCATTGTAGACCATATAATCGTTTGTATGGAAATTTAACGGTGTTTCTAGAGAATTTTTAATTTCCCTAAATTCATCTGAATAGTTGTCGTCGCTGCTAACTCTCCTGAAATGATCTAGAAATGTTTCAACTATTTCAGATGGAATGCTGGTATAGTTGCCATTTCGCACTATTTGTTTTGGACGGGTTCTTGAAATGTTACCTGATATATTTTTAATTCTGCGCCATACTTCCCCAATGGGGGTTTCATTATTCATTGTAGACACATAACTTTCCCAAGATTTCCGCTTGCTGGCAACAATTAATCTCCTTACCTCTGCTCGACATCTTTTAAATTGAATACAATTCTCCATTGTAGGATTACGTTTAAACATGTTAAATGCCATTTTTTTTCTTTTAACACGTTCGGCGATTTCCTCATTCCACCACGGGACTATTCGTCTTCTATGATTTCCAGTTACTACAGGAATGCTGGCATTTGCTGCATCATTTATATTTGTAGTGATATCCTCTACACATACATCTACATCATCTTGAATTGTCATAACTCTTACAGTTGAAGGGAATTTTTCCCAATCTGCTCGCTTTGTATTCCAGCGTGGATAATATCCAAAATTACTAGGTGTAACCGTGTTCATTTCAAGATGAATAGGTATGTGATCAGTAAACACCTCGCCCGGTAGTGTGGACCAATTTATTCGTGTACTGATCATAGGTGAGCACAGAGTTAGATCGATTGAGGAGAACGAATTTGATCTGGAGTTTATATATGTGTGTTCACCTGTATTTAATAATATTAAATTTTCCTCCTCTATTAGTTGTTCTACTAGTCGCCCGCGTGCGTCAATGTTTTCTGATCCCCACAGAGGACTATGAGAGTTAAAATCGCCTACTAATATAAAAGGTGGATGTAATTGGTAGACTAATTCTTGGAGATCTTCAAGATGCCAATGAAAGTCAGGTAAGTATAAATTACATACAGTAACCTTAAAAGGGAAAGTAGAAACAACGGCTACTGCTTGCAGATTTGTATGTAGTCGAATCTGTTGGCTTGACACATCGTTTTTAATATAAATGGCTACCCCACCTTTCGCTCTCCTATTTGGTGGATCATCTTTTCGAAAAATGTTATAACCCCTCAGATTAAATATTTGTCCGGGTTTTAGATGTGTCTCTTGAATACAAAGTATAAACGGAGAGTATTTAGTTAAAAGTACCTTAATTTCTGGGTAATGATGTTTTAGACCGTTACAGTTATATTGTATTATGTTTTGTGTGTTATAATCCATTGGTAGATTGTTTATAAATGATTACCTAAGTATTGCTTTTTTTTCTAAATATATAAGGTACTTATAATATTAACTTATTTGGGTAGCTATAATAAGAATGGATAAAACAAAAGTAAAAGAGTTTTAGCGAAAGAAGTGTTAAATTTCACTCGACCGGGAAGTGGTTCTTGGGCCTCTTGGTTTGCCTTTAGGCCATCCTTTCTTTTTCGTTTTTACTGTGGTAAATCTTCTGGCCGCTTCAGATAAAGCTTCAGAGTCAGAGCATACTTTTGGGGATAGAATATCATCAACATTAACAATTTGGGAAATAGGGAAGCAAAGGGAGGATTCATCAGGAGGTGGTAGGTCCTCTGAATCTATGTTAGGTTGGGATTGTGTGGGAGATAAAGGGAAAAGTTGGGTTGTTAACTCTAGTGGCGATTTGAAAGTAGATGTAGAGGGCAATTGTTTGAAAGGATCATCTTGTAATAGTACAACTGACGCTGCTTTACTGTGCTTTGAACCCATTCTTGACATACGGACAGTTTCACTAAAGGATTTAACGAAGTCGTCGAACAACTTCCTGATCTCCGGTATAATAGCATTGACATTTTCAGATCTCGGAGCACTGCTTACAGCTTTTGCGTACGAGACGCTCGGGGGGTTCATTCCAACAACTTCTTTCTTGGCGTCAGCATAAGATAATTTTTTCATTGTTTTAATTTTCTGAATCGCCAATTCTTCTTTAAACACTGGGCAATTCTGCGATCTAGCCGAATGTTCGCCACTACAGTTTACGCAGAGAATTGGTGCTTAGCACGCTTGACCCTCATGCAGTGGCTTCCCACAAACACAAACTTGCTCCTTTGAACATCTGGCAGCCGAATGACCAAAACGTTGGCATCGAAAACACCTCAGTGGTGCTGGGATGTAAGCCCTAACTGGAAGAGAATAAAAAGCGACTTTTATCTTCTCTGGCAAGACAGTACCGGCGAAGGTTAGTAGCAAGGACCCTGAAGTATATAGTATATACTTCAGGTATATAGTATATTATTACATATCTGCGTATTTCGAAACCATTGAAAATGGATGATATATTGCAAAATAACGTTAAAATATGATTAAAATTTTTTTAATTTGAAATAAATTTTCATTTGGTGAAATTTATTTTCTTTTTGGCTGTAAACTTTTGGTTATAAAAATTTTCCAACCTAACGATTTCTACATATGCCTTCTTACTGTGTATAATTTTGCCCCCATGTAGATATTGGTCGTATCTATAGTAAACTCATATTTTAACTATAAATTTTTTTTTTTTTTTTGTGTAATGAGGACTAGCAGCCAATAATTAATAATATTAATAAGACAATTTTTTTTTTTAAATCTATTAAAGTGACGTTTCACCTAATCAATGTAGGCTTTTTCAAACATTTATAAAATTTTACATGATATATAATTAAAAACATTTAATCTGAAATAAAGAGTAAGATTAGGTTTGTGAACGTGTATACCATTTCTTTGCTATGCCTTACCTTAATATTTTCTTTTTTTCCCTATTTAATAAATTTTAGATATACAAAATTAACTTTTTGAACTTGTACATTTTGTTACATATAGTATATTCGTGAGATTTTTTTGATTTTTTCTTTTTTTTGGTCTCATGATGTTGTAGATTATAAGCGAAAAACAATTATTTATTGCTTAACAACTTCTTTAAGAAAGTATTTTTTTTTTGTAAAGATATGACAGGTAAAAGTTAGATGGCGTAGTTTTGTTATGTTTATGGATTATTTTCTGCGCAAGCGTATAAGTATTTGAAATTAAAGAACGGATATATATGTAAATTATATTGAAAATAAAAAATTTTTTAAAAACAGGTTATTATTATATTAGGTTATAGTATATTGAATTAAGGTTTTGTATATCAGTTCTGTAATTTATTGAGTTATTATGTTTTTTGATTTCAATCATTTCTAGTATTATTCTATTTTTATATTTTTTTTCCGTGTGCAAAATTTTAGGTTTATTGAAATTAAAGTTGTGATTATTGTTTATACAGTGTTCAGTTAAAGCAGTTGAGTTTTTTAAATTTTGTTTAATTGAATTTTTATGTTGTTGTATTCTTTTTTCTAACCATTGTTTACTTTGACCAATATATTGTGCATTGCAATTTTGACATTCTAATTTGTATACAGTATGAGTTTGTTTATTAATTGTTGTTTTATCTTTTAAGTTTGTGAAAATTTTTTTTGTTTTACTGTAATTTTTATATGAGGTATTAAAATTTGCTTTTTTTAAAGTTTTTTCTAATTTTTCGGATAATACTGGAATATAAGGTAAGGTGATAATTTTATTTACTTGTGTTTGGTTATTAGTAGTTTCTATTGTTGTGTTGTTAAAAATGTTGCCTAAACAGTTTGGTTGTAAAGTATAAGGGTCAATTTGTTTATTCATGAAATTTTCCTTTTTTATTAGTTTTAATCTTTTTTTGATATATTTTTCCATGTAATGTATTGGATAACTATTTTCTTTTAGTATTTTTTTAATTTTTTTTAAATTTTCTGTATGAAATTCTTTTGAGGATAATTTAATTGCTCTATCTGTTAAGTTATTTATTACTGATATTTTATATTTATTTGATGTGTCACAGTGAAAATTTAAATAACGACCGGAGTGAATTTTTTTTTTGTAATAATTAGTTTTGAAGGTACCATTATCTTGTCTGATTAATGTAATATCTAGAAAGTTTAATGTATTATTTTTTTCTTTTTCTATAGTGTATTGTAGTTTTGGGTGTAATTGGTTAAATTTTAGTAATATGTTATCGATACAATTTTTGTTTATTCCTAGGAAACAGTCATCTACATATCTTTTATAGATGCTAACATTTGGTGCAAGTGTGGGTATTAATTCATTTTCTAATTTTTCTAATACAAGGTTGGCAACTACTGCTGATAGTGGTGATCCCATAGCACAACCATAAACTTGTGAAAATATGGTACCGTTATATAAAAAGTAGGTTGATTGTAAAACAAATTTTGTAGCTTTAATGAATTCATCTTTAGGTATATTTGTATGTATTTTTATTTCATCCCATTTTTCATCTATAGTTTCAATAATTAAGTTGATAGGGAGGTTAGTATATAATGAAACAATGTCTAATGATATTATTATGTGATTAGGTGGTAATTTGCAATTATCTATATTATTTATTTAAATTTAAAAAAGATATAGATAATTGCAAATTACCACCTAATCACATAATAATATCATTAGACATTGTTTCATTATATACTAACCTCCCTATCAACTTAATTATTGAAACTATAGATGAAAAATGGGATGAAATAAAAATACATACAAATATACCTAAAGATGAATTCATTAAAGCTACAAAATTTGTTTTACAATCAACCTACTTTTTATATAACGGTACCATATTTTCACAAGTTTATGGTTGTGCTATGGGATCACCACTATCAGCAGTAGTTGCCAACCTTGTATTAGAAAAATTAGAAAATGAATTAATACCCACACTTGCACCAAATGTTAGCATCTATAAAAGATATGTAGATGACTGTTTCCTAGGAATAAACAAAAATTGTATCGATAACATATTACTAAAATTTAACCAATTACACCCAAAACTACAATACACTATAGAAAAAGAAAAAAATAATACATTAAACTTTCTAGATATTACATTAATCAGACAAGATAATGGTACCTTCAAAACTAATTATTACAAAAAAAAAATTCACTCCGGTCGTTATTTAAATTTTCACTGTGACACATCAAATAAATATAAAATATCAGTAATAAATAACTTAACAGATAGAGCAATTAAATTATCCTCAAAAGAATTTCATACAGAAAATTTAAAAAAAATTAAAAAAATACTAAAAGAAAATAGTTATCCAATACATTACATGGAAAAATATATCAAAAAAAGATTAAAACTAATAAAAAAGGAAAATTTCATGAATAAACAAATTGACCCTTATACTTTACAACCAAACTGTTTAGGCAACATTTTTAACAACACAACAATAGAAACTACTAATAACCAAACACAAGTAAATAAAATTATCACCTTACCTTATATTCCAGTATTATCCGAAAAATTAGAAAAAACTTTAAAAAAAGCAAATTTTAATACCTCATATAAAAATTACAGTAAAACAAAAAAAATTTTCACAAACTTAAAAGATAAAACAACAATTAATAAACAAACTCATACTGTATACAAATTAGAATGTCAAAATTGCAATGCACAATATATTGGTCAAAGTAAACAATGGTTAGAAAAAAGAATACAACAACATAAAAATTCAATTAAACAAAATTTAAAAAACTCAACTGCTTTAACTGAACACTGTATAAACAATAATCACAACTTTAATTTCAATAAACCTAAAATTTTGCACACGGAAAAAAAATATAAAAATAGAATAATACTAGAAATGATTGAAATCAAAAAACATAATAACTCAATAAATTACAGAACTGATATACAAAACCTTAATTCAATATACTATAACCTAATATAATAATAACCTGTTTTTAAAAAATTTTTTATTTTCAATATAATTTACATATATATCCGTTCTTTAATTTCAAATACTTATACGCTTGCGCAGAAAATAATCCATAAACATAACAAAACTACGCCATCTAACTTTTACCTGTCATATCTTTACAAAAAAAAAATACTTTCTTAAAGAAGTTGTTAAGCAATAAATAATTGTTTTTCGCTTATAATCTACAACATCATGAGACCAAAAAAAAGAAAAAATCAAAAAAATCTCACGAATATACTATATGTAACAAAATGTACAAGTTCAAAATGTTAATTTTGTATATCTAAAATTTATTAAATAGGGAAAAAAAGAAAATATTAAGGTAAGGCATAGCAAAGAAATGGTATACACGTTCACAAACCTAATCTTACTCTTTATTTCAGATTAAATGTTTTTAATTATATATCATGTAAAATTTTATAAATGTTTGAAAAAGCCTACATTGATTAGGCGAAACGTCACTTTAATAGATTTAAAAAAAAAATTGTCTTATTAATATTATTAATTATTGGCTGCTAGTCCTCATTACACAAAAAAAAAAAAAAAAATTTATAGTTAAAATATGAGTTTACTATAGATACGACCAATATCTACATGGGGGCAAAATTATACACAGTAAGAAGGCATATGTAGAAATCGTTTACAAGGGTAGTAGATATGACGAAAAAGGTTAAAAATCAGTTCAAAATTACATTACGTCTAGAAAAGTTGAAAAATTGGGGTTAGAATTGTTGAATATTTGCATTTTCACCATGTATCATAGGTTTAATTTTTTATCTCTAATTTTATATAAGGCATATAATCATGTTTCTTGGTTAAAAAGTTAATGAAGCGTACATCAAATCTATCTACATTGACAAAACAAGTGACTCCTTGAAGTTTCTTTATGACTAACTCACTAAATTCCTTTGAAATGTTCAGTAAGAGCGCTTTGTGTATTTATGGTTGAAAGCAGTTTTAAGGAATGTCGAAAACAACATGACTACTTAGTTTGTACGTATTTTCATGCAAAAACATTTAGTTTGAAAGTAACTTCTTAAACAGTTTTAGCTACAGAGAATGTTTTTTGAATTTTAAAAATAATGCTCTACAGTATTCTATATTCTTAAAAGTTTCATTTAAATAAATTTTTATGCAATAGAGATAATCCGACATGTGATTACATTGTATACTTGAAAGTAAATTTTCCTCGTTATATTATCCTAAATGTTTCTACGTGTTAATTATATTACTAGTATGTTAATCATATGACGTATAGATCTATATTTAAATATCAAATAGGAATGACAACATAAGATTTATTTTAAAATAAATTTATGAGAGAGATGAGATATATAAATGATACCGTGAATTAATTTAATTCGAGAGTGCATACGAGAAATGATAAATGTAAATGAGAGATGAGATATGCTAATGATACCGTGAATTAATTTAATTCGAGCATCCATATGAGAAATGATAAATGTAAATGAGAGATGAGATATGCTAATGATACCGTGAATTAATTTAATTCGAGCATCCATATGAGAAACGATAAATGTAAATGAGAGATGAGATATGCTAATGATACCGTGAATTAATTTAATTCGAGCATCCATATGAGAAATGATAAATGTAAATGAGAGATGAGATATGCTAATGATACCGTGAATTAATTTAATTCGAGCATCCATATAAGAAATGATAAATGTAAATGAGTGATGAGATATGCTAATGATACCGTGAATTAATTTAATTCGAGCATCCATATGAGAAATGAGTTATGTAAATGAGAGATGAGATATGCTAATGATACCGTGAATTAATTTAATTTGAGCATGCATATGAGAAATGATATATGTAAATGAGAGATGAGATATGCAAATGATACCGTGAATTAATTTACTTTAATTTAATTATGGCCGTTTGCACCGTACGTTTTAAGGTGGGCTTAATTACTAAGTGGAGTTTACATTGAAAGATTTGTTTGCACCGCTATGTAAACTAAACTTAAAATATGTTAAGAAAGCCTTAAGTTAAGCCGTCGTTTTCATAAGCTTAAATCTTAAGTGCCACTTAACGCATGCGAGATTTCGTTTTTTATTGGTGCAGAATAATATTAAAAGATCGGAATCGTCAAATATAAATCTAACCTATAACAATTTTATGATTGTTTGTTTAGTAGGTACTTTTTATAAAAAAAATAACATAAAATGGACTTGGAGTTAATAGATGGGTTATTAGAAGCGTATGATGATGATTTAGAAATCTTAGAAATAGTAGATGGTGGATTTCCAAGACAGATTTATACGCGAGCTAATTATTTTGAAAGTTTAGATAATTTAACATTTTTCCAGAGGTTTAGGTTAACAAAGCAAACAGTTCTAAATATTTTGCAGCAAATAGAGGAGCAACTGGAGTATCCTAGTGATATGTATGTAAAAATATGGCTATATGTCCTGGAAGATTGTATCAAACAAAATCTTTTAGGAACTACAGCATATCACCTGTAAATCAATTGTTGACTTGCTTAAGATTTTATGCAAGTGCCGGGCATTTAGCTGCTATTGCAGATTTCATGGGTATGCACACATCAACTGTATCAAGAATAATAAGAAAAGTATCACAAGTACTAGCTGGTTTAAATAATTTATATATCAAAATGCCAGAACAACATGAAGTGATAAATGTGCAAAGACATTTTTATGGGATAGCTTCGTTTCCGAGAGTCTTAGGTTGCATTGATGGGACTCATTAAAATTCAATCACCAGGCAAGTTGTGTCTCAAACAATTAGCACTATTTCTATGATTCTCCATTAATAAGAAAAATATTTTACAGGAGGTGAAGATGCTGAGGTATTTAGAAATCGAAAGTCATATTTTTCTGTAAATGTGCAAGTGGTGGGTGACAGCGATTTAAAGGTACGAAATATAGTAGCACGGTGGCCGGGATCTACACACGATGCAACAATTTTTGCAAATAGTAGAGTGAGAGCTGCATTTGATGACTATTTTAGCCAAATTAACAGGGGAAGGTTAACTAATCCGTCCAATTTAGTCATATTGTTTAAATAACGTAAGAATGTTTACGAATATGATTTATATACCTATTATAGGTTATGTTTATTTTGTGAATTTTAGTATAAGCTAATATGTAATTGAAAAATGTCCATCAGCCATTAATAACCTGTTGTTTTCTAGACCACAACTCAAACCTTCTTCGACTTAGGTGGACTGGGAAATATTAAACTTACACTGATTTATACCTACTATATAAATAGGTTAATTTCATAATAAACTTATTCATTCTTATTAATAAAATATCTTAAATATAAATTTGCATTTTTTATTTGTACGATTTTTAAAATTTTACAAGGCATAAACACTAATCCAGAGATATTCTTAATTTGCATAGGCACAGGTCTATTAGCTACTAATACTTCTTAAGAAGATAGCACGGTGACAGTTGTTTGACATTATTCTAACCAAGATTTGAAATGTCAACTTCTGTTTTGTATGTTTTTGAAATAAATACAATCTAGTGCTCCTTGAGAATATGGGTAAAATTGCAGTGTTGCTTTTTTACAGCTCCTGCCTGGTACACTAAAGTCTGCCATGGTTTAGCTAAGTGTTGCTCATATGCAAGCGGTGCAATTAGAAATAGTTTAAGAGCTACTTAAAATTTAAGTGCCCCTTAGTTAAGCTTTATTTAAATTAAAAACGGTGCAAACGGCCATTAGATCAATTAATTTAATTCGCGCATTTAATTAGACCACGCCTTATTTGAATCTTAATTAGATCGCGGGTCATTTGCATAATAGGAGTGGGGGTGGACTCAACTGCCCGAATACCTACTAATTATGTTTACCAAATTACCTATTCTTTCTTCTATCTTTTACCCCCAATTTTTGTTTACGATTTAAACCAATCAAATCGAAACGCGGATTATTGGTAATATTGGTGTATTTTCCTTGAAACTGGATGTTTCTTTATTAGACAGGTTTATTTTGTCGAAATTTCTACATTTGGCCACTTGAAACATGATAGATAGAGATAGTGATTACTAAAGAAAAATCAAGGCTTGCCCTGTTACGTAAAGAGGAAGGATTAGACAGCATTTCGCCCATAAAAGAGATATACTTTTAAATTATAAGAATTCAGATACATTTTTAAGTGTTTATACTTTTTACATATTATATACCATTTTGTTTGGCTGCCAGAAGAAGTGGAAAACCAGGATGAGAATGAAATTTTAATTATTCAATTCCGATTGTACTAAAGGAAAATGTTAGGTTAACAAGATAAACATGCATTTTATTTAAAAATACATCTCCATTAAGACTAATAAATATGGACATTCTAAAAGGTATTTTTAAAATAAAATTTCATTAAATAGCAGTAATTGGCAAATTCCTACATAATGACTAGCGAGAAAAGCCCTTAGGTATCGTTTAACAATTGAGTAGGTAATAAAAAATGAGAAAAATTATAAATGCAAGTGTATAAATACGGGGGCGCGTACGTTTCCACAACAGGAAAAATACACAACCGTATTTATACCGAAAATAAAGTTTACAACCAGTATTTTAACACAACCGTATTTTTCCACAACCGTGTATTTCCACAACTCGAATTATCACGTTCCGGAAAAATCCACAAAAATATTATTTAGATTCTTTTAACCCTATAAAGGGCAAAAATAATTAACCCAAAAATGTATACAACCGTACTTTTTCACAACCATCGATTTTATATTCAGTAAAAATCCACAAAAATAATTTCCTACAACCGTATCTTAACACAACCGGAAATTTATACAACCGTACTTTTTCACAACTATCTAATGTTTAACTCGCTTTCTTTGCTTTAGTTTTATATCTTACAGGGTTGTGAAATAATATATGCAATATAGACGTAATACATAACTATATCTTTTAAATCCAAAACCAGCGCTTTTGTACAATTAAGATTATGTTTGTTTAAATTTCTTAAACAAATTATTAATCAAAAAAGACAGTTCTTTTACAGTTTTTTAAAGAATCTAGTAGGCAGTCATTTGAAATACATACAAATAATGTGAAACCTGTAAATAATCAATAAAAGTTATGGAAGATTAGTTTCAGTTAGAAACTACTCTTAGATACGTCACTTGTACTTTATATTGTACTTGCACTTTCTATTCAATTATATCCAAAAGGGTTTTCACCCGGAATTTTATATCTTATTTATAAACAGCTACTCATATTTTAACTAGAGGCCTTCTTAACACATGATAAATTTGGATAGTTCTTGCAAGTGATCTAATCGTCGATTCATTAAGCGGGCGTTACACATGCGGTATTTGCAAATTTCAAATAAGGTACCGAATGTTTGGACTTGCCAAATACAGGGTGTAATGATTCGATAGGTAAAACTCCCCAGTACGGTATTCTACGACGAAAACTGAGTTAAAACTCTAATTAATTTTTTTCCGATGGCTCTTTTAGGAGATATAATCACTTTTTGATATTTAAAACCGGCAACAATGTTGGTTCTTTAAAGCTAAATGATCTCGATCGACTAGGTGTTGACCGCATAATGATTAACTAAACGTATAGCCCCTCTATTTCAAATAGTAGCGACATCGTGGAGCAAACCTGACACAAACTTTAATAAAGAAAAAATTACTACATGCATGTCGTTGCGATAATTCAGTAAAAAGTGTTCAAAAATCACAATTACGAAAGTATATATCATATTAATATGATCGTTTTTACAGAACATGAATGTCCATTATCAAATTAATGTTAAATTGTGAATATTTATATGCATGATTATTATTAAACCTAAGATTTATTTAAAGACGGAATATCAAATCTAGTAATATTCAATGCCGCCAACATCGTTCTGGTGCTTTTGCTCCAGCGGCGAGATCAATCGTTGTCGCTACTATTTGAAAACAAAGGGGCTATACACTGACATATAGCCCCTCTATTTCATATAGTAGCGACATTGTGAAGCAAACCAGGCACAAACTTTAATAAAGAAAAACATCACCAGATGCATAGTGTTTCGTCATTTTAACAAAACTTGTTTAAAAATTACAATTTCGTAGTTGTATATTACATTAATATCATCGTTTTTACATAACATGAATGTCCGTTATCAAATTCATGTTAAATTGTGAATATTTTTGTGCATGATGATTATTAAACCTAAGATTCAGTGTAAAACGAAATGTCAAATCAGGTAAATTCAACGTCACCAACATACAGGGTGATCCAAATTGACTGAGGACTGTTTGAATTTCCCGCCGCGGTAAATTATTGTCACGTTGGCAACATGAATACTTTTCGGATATTTTTATCCTTCTTTTATTTTACAGTGGCTCCTGAAAAATAATATAGCTTATAAACTTAATTGATTTTAAATAATAAGCTTACTTGATAATAAAATCGTCTAACAAACCGTAGTTCTGAAAACAACTGTTTTGTAAAATAAGAAAACAAGCGAAATAAAGCAAAAATTCAATGAAAATCCAGAACAACTTGGCAAAGCACAACGCTGTAAACGGGAAGGTGACGAGTTGCCGCTATAATCTGACGCTACATATTTCAATAGTGCTACACTAACAACGTGAAATACACTAAAACCCAAGGCGCCAAATTCAAACCATCTTCACTCAATTTGGACCACCCTGTACTTTCGCTCCAGCGACGAGATCAATCGTTGTCGCTACTATTTTGCTGACACTGACACAACTGACTTTATTGACAAGTGGCAAGCAATAGTATATTATATACCCAGGGACTAAAGTGCATCTTTTAATCCCGAATGTGAGTATTTATAAATAAACACATGAGGTATTAAAAGGCACTTTAGACCAGTGGTATATACTCTATTTTTTGCACGTCCTAAAGGACTTAACCGCAAAAATTCAAAATTTCGAAAAATTTTTCCGAATATTTCGTTAATGTCATTCTGACAATTGAACTCTGCAAACGCCACAATCACATAGTTTCAGGATAATAAATCCTAACATCAACCGCGATTACTTTTTTTTGTTGTTTACTTGTTGTTGTCATCATGGAAACACTTTACTCCCTCAGGGAGTAAAAGTGCTACTTTACTCCCTCTTTTGGGGGACTAAAGTAGAGCCTTATATATAGGACGTGCAAAAAGATGATTATTTACAATTATCAGTGTTACTAGTAGAATTAGCAATTTTTTGAAAACTGTGATGGAGTTATGGGAAATTTTCTCTTTTCTCTTACCTTAACGTAAAAACTTTTACTTTCTCTGAATTACTTTACATTATCTTCCGACTCTTGGTTTAGGATTTTTGTATACAATGCGGTAGACAGCTTGATGAACGAGATATAATGGAAGTTCAGGAGAAGCTAAAATTAATAGCAACAATAATGGTAACTGCTACAAAGAAGATGACGATAATGCGAAGTTTCTTTGATCATCTGCAGGCGTTGATCACGGGTGCTAATAAGAGTGCTGCTAAAAGATGAAGTACATTTTACGGAACTAATAAATTAACTAGACAATTCAGATTGTAAACATATCTACCCTACAATAGTAAGAAGAATATAGTAGTGAGTTAATAAGGTACAATGATTTTCTCTAAATTAGTAAGAAGAATACCGAAATGCTTGGAACAATTTGCTACTTCACAAAGTTGGAGTAACAACTGCAGAGTAATATTAGGAGAGAGACAAAGTGATGTCATTTAACTATGCTCGTGTACTGACTCTGGATGACAGTCTGGGCATAAACTGGATGACTATCAACCAATGCCACAACAATAACTGTTGACTGCAATGTTTGTACTTTCATCGAGAGCCGAGATCCTTACTACTATCATTAGTTGAGATATCTTTCAAACGACATTTGCAACGCATGGGAGAACAAAAGAAAGAGAAATAAGAGGAAACAGGATTAGCCTTATCATGATGTAAATTTCCTCACTATACCCAGCAGCTGATGAAATACTAGTTTCATTTTGATGATATAACTATCACACGTGGTGACGCTGTAGTATTTTTAATTGGAACCCGTCTAATTCAGTCCATTCTGTGCCAATTTTGCAATTAATTATCATGCATACTAGAATAGCGTATTAGGTTCTTATACCTGATCATTGAAGCTACCTGCGTCAAGAGGCCGCAAGAGCAAAAACTTTAAGTGAGTTTTGGGACTACTTGGAATTGCTGGATCATAATATCTCCAAACATAAGTACCTGGTGGACTATTCTGTTAAGCACCAAAGCTATCGCATCATCTCAATTGGTACAGAAATGACCGGGTTGGATGTGATCCACGGAATCAAGTTTTTTCCATTTAAATACATTGGAGATTTTTTAATTCTTCTCGCCATAACTGCCTTAATGGAAAAATTACAAATATTTCTACACATGTAGTACTTTTTGCTTAGTTAACCAAATAACTTATGTATTATTTACGTAAACCAACTTTCAAGATTTCCAAGGATTAAATTTTAAGAAATTATTTCTTATTAACAAAAACGATACCTTTCATCTCGAGCGCTTCCATCATTGAAATGCAATATATGAATAGATACTAATTTGCAACTGACCATCCATGATAAACCATAAAATCAAATAATCAAGGTACAGATACTAGCTTTTAATAATAGAACTCTTATTGCCTGTAGTTAATTGGGGAAACCTGTTGGCAATAAATGCTATTATTATTATTATTATTATTATTATTATATTGTTGCCATAATTTTAAAAAGTATGATCACTTGAATTCTTACGCATTGAATTCTTGTGATTTAAAGCAGTTAATACTTCAAAGACTGCTTAAAAGGTTTATGTCCAGTAGTACGGTTTAATAATGTAAGTTTAATCCAAATATCCGTTACTAAAAGTCGATAAATTTAAAAATTTTAACACAATGTTGGTCAACACTTTACTGAGGCTGGTACCTCAGAGCCATCGGAGAAGAAAATGGCATGGGTGTTTTTAACTTTGTTTTCGTTATAGTATACCGCACTCTGAGGAATTTTACCTATCAACATTACGCCCTGTATATTAGATCTATACACATGCAAATAGGAAAATGTTTGCAACCTGCCAAATATCAGTTATTTCTCCGTCGGTAAACAAGCAAATCAAAGAAAATTAATGTCCATCCCCTTTCTACACCTCTATTGTCGTAAACTTTTTAATAACGTCCTAGTTTCCCTTCCAGTCGCACACTGGATCGAAATGGGAAAAACATGGACATTTGACGAAACGATCAAATGTTTAAAATCAATGAGATTTTAATGTAGACGTTTAAAAGACTGTATATAGATTATAAAAATGTAAATTTGTTTGCTTCACATTTACGTTATCACCCTCTTTCTAACAATCGAAGTTGACTATTTGAGAACGGATTTTATGAAACAAAAATGTGGGTTCACTTAAATTAACTAAATTATTTTCAAGAAATGTTTTTTTAAATCGATTTTTTCTTTGCTCGTTAGTATGATGTTTCTTCTGTAAATTACATATTTTTTGATAATAATTATTATTCATCTTCCTTCCCCCCAAAAAAAACTCTAAACGTAACTCGTAATTTTTAAAAAATTTTGACTTCCGGTTGACTGCCGGTTAAATGCCTAAGAAAGTCCAAATGGGGACTGACATATTTCGAATCCGTAACATATTTACTTTATATATTCATTTTTATCTAGTACAAATAGGTTACAATTAAGACAATTATCCACCGTTTTATCTATAAGTGCTGAGTACTACATTAAAAACGGTGTTGCATAGAACGCGTCTATTTTGACATCAATATCAACAAATATAATTGTGGACATTTTAATGTTCACTTGGTTTCTCAATCCAAATAGTGATAGAGGAATCAAAATAAAAATGGTATATACTTTTACCTTCTGTGTATATAAGTAAGTTTGTTTAAGTACTTGGCTAATAGCGACTACTTCTAATAGAAACCTGAAAATATTAGCATGTAAATGTAAAATATCTTTTGTTGTTATTATTATTAATTTAGAATATGAAGGGGTATATTTTCAGAATAGGAGTAATCGTGAATTCTTTTCTCATTGATTACTATAGTAGGGATTGTATATGTCCATATAACTTAAGTAAGCTTTACAGGAAGCAGTTAAATACATTTTTGCCGAAAGTAGATAATTTAGTTTGTTTACCGTTATTTAGTATTTTCTAACAAAGAAATATTTTAGGATTTGCCGATTTTGCAAACATCTGGATATTCCATTAAGGGATTATTGTAGCTGTAAAGCTTATGTACCTTTTAGGTATTTTATTTTTGTCGATAAGTTTTCAAATGTAATATTTGCATTCCGAACAGTCGGATATTATACCCTCTTTCTAGAAATTTAGGAATTTATAAATAATATATTGACACTGTACACAAAAGTAGCCGTACATGTGTTGCCGTGTTTACTCGTTATATTCAGTACATTCCATTATAACCAATATAACTGACCGTATCGTTTCGTTATTTTGGACGTTTTCTATTGTGTTAGCAAGATGTTAATATGGAAAATGTGTATACCAACAATATTTTGTATATCATGCTTCGATCTCCAAAGGCAAGCTTCAAAGATCGTGAAATAAATAAAGATTAGTAAAAGTTTCACAGTTTTATTAAAATACAACCTGACAATATTGTTTCGACAGCTATGCTGTCATTATTGTATTATAACATTATTGTCAAGATTGTAACAAGTTGTATGATATCACTCCGTATAGTTTTACATATTTTGCGAAATGATATATCAGCATCATATATGTATGTAAAAAAGCTTGTCTATAACAACTGCAATAAAAATTGCATTAAATATCACAAAATAAATGCCAATGTCCATCGTTTAGCTATTTCGTCCTACTGTGCGTCGCTAGTTTTCTTTTCTAAAATTTTGAATGGCGTTTTTAGCCTGGACTGGAAAAATAAAAATGCCATTCTAAAAGAGATCCAACTTTATATAAAGCTATTCTATTAAACTACCGAAGTTTCATTATCAAAACAAATATCTTTTTGCATACAATATTTTTATGTAGAGTTGTGTATTCTTAAAGAAGAATTCATTTCTTTTTTTGCAATTTCAGACATGGCAGAGAAAAATTTAGCCAATGTAATTATAAATAATTATTATGTATAGGTTTAATTATAAATAATTTACGTGGAAAGGCTATGAACGCATCGCCAATATGTCTGGTTCTCAAAACATTCGGCCCAGAGCACTGTATACTCATTGTAGCAGTCACTATTTAAATTTGGCTATTTGTAAGGCATTGTCGATACAATCAGCTAAAAATGCCATAGGTACTATCCAGTCTATATTACAACATTTTGTCGTGAATCGCAAAAAGAATGGTCTTAAAAAAAAGCTCAAGAATTAATTATGTGTATAACATGCTGGATATAAGAATACGAAGCAATTTTAGAACTATACGAATTATTGCAAGCAATATGATTATTTCTAGAAAAGTAGTTGGTGATGCTAAATTAACATCAAGCTTTATTAGTACTGCCTATATTTCCGCTTTTAAAAAATCTTATTTCGTAACTTATTAACACAGGTAACACTCCGATACCATGCCCGATACCACTAATTATGATAATTATATGATCGAAGAGTTAAAATGATTTCTGATTCTTTATGTCACTAGTTGTGAAGGTTAGCCAAGTTATACAAAGTATTATTATTTTGCAACTAGTTGTAAAAAGAAACATATTTTAACCGATTGATTTTGAAGCGAGATTTAATAAGTTTTAAGTTATTGTAATACTAGTAATGTAAAATTGTGGAAATTCCCGGATGTATAAAAATCTAGGTTATATCATTTTATTTTTGTCGGTATTTAAAGAATATGAAATCGATGGTTGTGAAAAAGTACGGTTGTATAAATTTCTGGTTGTGTAAAAATCCAGTTATAGGAAATTATTTTTGTGAATTTTTGCAGAATATGAAATCGATGGTTGTGAAAAAGTACGGTTGTATAAATTTCCGGTTGTGTTAAAATCCAGTTGTAGGAAATTATTTTTGTGGATTTTTACTGAATATAAAATCGATGGTTGTGAAAAAGTACGGTTGTATAAATTTCCGGTTGTAAGAAATTATTTTTGTCGATTTTTACTGAATATGAAATCGATGGTTGTGAAAAAGTACGGTTGTATAAATTTCCGATTGTGTAAAATTATTCCTTGTAACATTTATTTTTGGGTTAATTATTTTTGCCCTTTATAGGGTTAAAAGAATCTAAATAATATTTTTGTGAATTTTTCCGGAACGTGATATTTCGAGTTGTGGAAATATACGGTTGTGGAAAAATACGGTTGTGTTAAAATACTGGTTGTAAACTTTATTTTAGGTATAAATACGGTTGTGTATTTTTCCTGTTGTGTATTTTTCTAGCCCCCCTATAAATACTGTTAGGCAGTAAATTAAAAATGCATTCGACAAACGAATTTATTCTCTTGCATCCATACATCCGCACTGCTTAATTGCTAATTACTGACTAATCTTAATATTGCCACTCTTTTACAACATCCAGCCTCAATATATAAATCATTTTCCCTTGTTATCGATACATGTTTCTGATGACATCATTCACTGACCTAACTACAGCATTTAGAACAAAACCATAAAACTAATAGTTCTAGAAACTAACCAGTAAATTACAAATATAAACATTGTGCTAATAGCACCAGTTTTATAGGATACATTTCAACAGGCTTAAAAAGAATTAGATCATAACTAATCAACTTAATAATAATCATCAAACAGATTATCACACGTAATCATCCCTGATGTTATGCGTCCAGACAAATAATCGGCTTCCCGATAACATTCGGCCATCCTGACCTCAGGTGCACCCTCGCACGCGTTCTTCTCTGGTGTCTGATACTTGGTCCAGTTAACAACCACTATTACCAGAGGTAACAACTGTTACCTTAAAAAAATATGAACTAATCATGTCATAAGGAAAAGTTAATGAGTACTGAACTCAAAACATAAAATGTGAACTAATACGTCATAAGGAAAAGTTAATGAGTACTGAAGTCAAAACATAAAATGTGAACTAATCACGTCATAAGAGAAAGATAATGAGTACTAAACTCAGAACATTTAACCAATATTCTCTTCCTTTATAATCTGGATATCCACCTAGGCAACATATACTTATGCCTACAGTATAATATACAAGGAAATATTCTCACTAAAAGTAAGAGACATTCCCAGATCCATTCGAGCACATGGCAGATGCGTTCAGAGACACATGCCCTCGAACTGATTGTCATAGTGCATCTAGCTGAACAACAACATATCGTAGGTCGCAAAAACGCCAATCATCGACGTCAAACACCATATTATAAGCGACAACACCATGTTGTAGACGACAAACGCCATCTCTTCGGTAACAAACACCTTATGTAGGCGACAAATGCCGTGTCATAGGTGACAAAAATCTTCTGTAGGCGACAAACGTCATGTCATAGGTGACAAACGCCTTGTGTAATAATAATAATAATAATAATTGCTACAACCCATAACCTGCAAAGCAGGCCCCAGAAGCTATACGCTTGTGCGGGAGGGAGGGGGCGATTATTATTATTACGTAGGCTCTATGGGTGGCTGCAGCCGACTTACAGATGGAACAGCGCAAATCCCACATTTGTGTCACAGCTAAGGAAGACTTGCAGAAAACCTTAACCAGATCTGCCGGCTCCGGGAATCGACCCCGGGCCGCCTGTGTGAAAGTCCGGCACGCTAGACATAACACTACCAAGGCTGTAGTTTTTGTAGGCGATTAACATCGTCTCATAGGTGACAAACACTTTATATAGGCAACAAACGCCATCTGATAGATGACAAACACCTGCTGTAGGCGAATAACGCCGTGTCATAGGTGACAAACACCTTGTGTAGGCGACTAACGCCGTCTCTTAGGTGACAAACACCATTTTCATAGGTGACAAACACCTTATATAGGCGACAAATGCCAACTCATTGGTGACAAACACCATTGTCATAGGTGACAAACACCGTTGTCATAGGTGACAAACACCTTATATAGGCGACAAACGCCATCTCATAAGCGACACACGCCAACTCATAGGTGGCAAACACCATAGTCATAGGTGACAAACACCTTATATAGGCTACAAACGCCATCTCATAGATGACAAACACCTTATACTATAGGCGACAAACGCCATCTCATAGATAACAAACACCTTACATAGGCGACAAATGACATCTCATAGGTGACAAACACCTTATAAAGGCGACAAACGCCAACTCATGGGTGACAAAAATCTTATATAGGCGACAAACGCCAAAGCATGGGTGACAAACACCTTATATAGGCGAGAAACGCCATCTCATAGGTGACAAACACCTTGTATAAGCGACAAACGCCAACCCATAAGTGACAAAGACCATTGTCATAGGTGACAATCACCTTATATAGGCGACAAACGCCAACTCATAGGTGACGAACACCTTATATAGACGACAAACACCTTATATAGGCGACAAACGCCATCTCATAGGTGACAAACACCTTATATAGGCGACAAACGCCAACTCATAGATGTAAAACACCTTACATAGGCGACAAACGCCATGTCGTAGGTGACAAACACCTTGTATGGGCGACAAACGCCATGTCGTAGGTGACAAACATCTTGCGTAGGCAACTAACACCATGTTATAGGTTACAAACACCATCTCGTAGGCGACAAACGCCATATTGTTTGTCTCTAAGATTAGCTTCCATAGCAGCTTGTACCAGCTTTGCAATTATCCTGATGGTAGTGGTGTGTGGTCTTTTTTACCTTGAAAAAACTTACAGCCTTGGTAGTGTAATATCTGGCGTGCCAGACTTTCACCCAAGCGGCCCGGGTTCGACTCCCGGCGCTGGCAGATCTGGTTAAGGTTTTCTGCAGTTTTCCTTAGCTGTAACACAAATGTGGGATTTGCGCTGTCCCATCTATAAGTCGGCTGCAGCCGCACATTGAGCCTACATAATAATAATCGCCCTCTCCCTCCCGCACAAGCTTATAGCTTCTGGGGCCTTGGTTTAGGTTATGGGTTGTAGTAATTATTATTATTATTATTATTATATATTATTGAAAAGTACTTGCTCACATAACATAGGCCTTTAGATTGATAGCGCTACGCTTACATCATCACACCTAACTTGACGCCTCACACGTCTATATATGCTTTGATACGACACACGCAGCAAAGGAAAAGCTATAATAAACCATTGCATTATATTAGTACAAGATAACAACTAAAATAAAATTCTAAATGAACATATCATTTATTCTTCTGAAGGTTGAAGATAAACCTGTGGTTAGGAATCTCCAACAGTTTGTCGTCTGAACTTCTTCAGACGATCAGTGGCTACTATTCCCTTCAACCTTCTTTTGCCCTTGGAAAACGATTACCTTCTATATCGATCGTTACACATAACGTCAGTAATTCGAACAGGTCCAACGTATTTGGGCACTAATTTTCGCTTTCGAGTCCACGGGCTAAGACAGACTTTTCTCTCAATACCAAATCATTTCCATGAAATTTCCGAGTACTACCTCGATCTAGACTCTCGTTGCAGCGTCGGCATATCTTGCCTTTATTTTTCTCAGAGTCATAACATCTTTTGGTTCTACGGTACACAACCGTACTTCATTCTCTACACCTGGTCTCAATTCACACACCAATTCACCTGGGGACACACCCACAGTCACACTTCTTGTAACATTGATTGCCTTTTGGACCATAACTATTTATTGGTCCCATAGTTCGTAACCTCCTTCCACTCTAGCGGAGTGGACTCTAGTCAAAGCTTCCAAAATGGTGCGATTGACCGAAGGGTTAAGGGTGTAAATGATCTAAAGAACAACATTTTAGTAAAAGTTGACAAAGTAGAAGCTAACAATATGAATTTACTAAAGAAGGTAGAAGAAACTCACTGATAAAATATAGGTTATACGTGAAGCGTTTGCTGCTACACAAACGTTAATAACTTAACCAAGACAGGAATATAGGTATTAGACCATCAAATTTTAAAAGTTGAACAATTATAAAAATGAAAACGTATATTGGAATAAGGCTAACAAACTAATCGATAGACTAATCAGCAGCATGTTCCTTCACTAATCTAGCATTTAAGCTATACATATTATAGCATATCGATCGATATCATTCAAGTCCAGCTTACGATTAGTAGCAATTTATTTTTATTTAATATATCATTCAGATATGTCGTGCTATGTGTCTAAATACGAAATATAAAACATGTCTAAATCTATGTAAAGCTTAGGTTATGTAGGGTTAGCAGAAGACATGAAAATTGAATAATATATTCATATCGCAATACGAATAATACAAGCTCACCACTAGGTGTATGATAAACGACTGCAATTGTTTGAAAAGAAGCTGACGAGAAAGGTGATCAGTCGTGTAAATATTTAGGATGTGATAAAATAAGATTATTTTTAATATTTTAATAATGTTGTATTTCAATGATATATAGTTATATTTTATAAGGAAATTGAAAAACATATTAAGAACATATTTTGATGTACTGATTACATATTAATTAAACATATATAGAAGTAAACAAGGGTTAGTTTAAACGATAAATTACATTATTAAATTTTCAAATCAAATCGTCAATTCGACACAACAGTACAAATTTTCATTGTAATGACTACAGATACATAGAGCGAGGTAAAGGATCTAAAGAACAGCATTTTAGTAACAGTTGACAAAGTAGAAGCTAACATTAAGAATTTACTAACGAAAGTAGAAGAAACGGGTGTCTTAGTAATCGACAATTCTAAAACTTCATAGAGAGTTTTAAAGATTCTACTGTAGACATTAGATTAGAGCTCCGATTTGTAAGCAATATTTGATCAGATTAACTATAATTTGGTCAAAAGTGGAAATTAAAAGGTTAAGCTAGTGACAGATCGAATTCAATAGTCATCATTAATAAAAGTAACTTTTTCAGTCAGTCATGTATTTAGCTACTATACTATGTAACGTTTATAAATAAATAATACATAATTATAGAATAGTCTTTGATTAATGTTCATAAACTGTTAACAATCTAACATTTCCTTTATATGAGCTGTTGATAATATTAAACCTATGCATCGCCGTTACGAATTTTTGATATTCGAGTAATGTTTTAAGAAATTCAGAACCGACTTACAACATACCATTTTCTTTATGTACTCTCTCGTAATCTTACATCGTAGTTATATCGTGTGTATAATGTATTCATGAATTTAGAGATTAGAGCTTGAGTCGGTCAACCCACTTTCTGATACAACTAAATCATACTGCTTAAGTTTACATGATTTGTTAATAGAATACAATGCGTTTGCTGAAACTGTGACTAGACATATACACATACCATAATGAAAATTATTAAGCAAAAGAAGTCGCTAAATATATTTAACTTAGACGATAATGTTTTTCGATAATATTCCGATGGTGATAGAAAGCATGGTAAGCTTTTACCTGTTTCCTGTTGAGCAATTTTGAGTGTACCTTCTTCTTGTGGTAAAACTAATACCTTGTTAGGTCTACTAATTAATGAAAACGGATTAAAATTTGAAAATATCTACCTATACGCCAAGTCTTTATTTCAACCTAAATATGGCGAAAACGATGATGTAATAACACCTAATGATGTGAAACCTAATTCAGTATTCATTTTGATGATATAATTTCTGATAAACAAGAAAAAAAATAGACAATATTTTAGCATGGGTAGACATAAAAAAGTGTTGATTCATTTTATTTAGGTCAAACATATACGAAAATCCCCAAACATCTGATTAGGGACAACGCTAACTTACTTATTCTCTTTAAGCAAGATGAATTGAATTTCAAACATGTGTATAACGCTCATATTTTAGGAGATGCAAGCTATGATGAACTTAAACATTTAAACGTATAGTATAATTATTTCTCAACGCAGGATATATATCGATATTTTTCTAGTTTGATTAAATCCTATAAGTTATATTCATATCGCCCTTTTTATTCTGTTAAGATGTTTATAATAATCATGGTGAGCTTGGTATGAACATAATCCGATCGTACCTATTCTTTTCTCTCCGTTTGTATAATATAAAATATATATTCCGCGTCAGACTGATTAGTATCGTCATATGTACCGATTGTTATATTTCCGTGAATATTTGAGTTTTCGCCAATACACAGGATAAATTTTTATCTCTAATTTTATATATGGCGTTTTATATAGAGCAGGAGTCTCACGATAATCTATACATATATTGTCTTTGAATATTCTAAAACAGATAAAGAACCCTGAACCCTTGTTAGGAATTTTAAAAATAACGAAATTTTTATTGAATCAGCTAAATAGATAGTGTACTTATAAGTGAATCTCTAAATAACGAATGCGTTAACAGAACTCCTGCATTAATATACATAACGTTTCATCGTGTTTTTTCAAAACCTGTTAACTTTTATGTACTTTATTTTGCTATTCAACTTGACCCTAATTACGATTAAATGAGAAAACATGTTATCAATCTGTTCAAAATTCGAATGTCTAGAAAAAATAGGTAGCTCTTACTGAATATACAAAGAATACGTTTTAGGTATGTATTGAGATACATAACATTTCTCTCATATATGAATTTGTATATATCGAGTTAAAGTTAATGAAAGAATACAACATAAATCATTACTCTACGTGTTCCGTGATTAAGACTTCAATAATCCAACGAGTTATTCGTACAATTAAGCAAAAGCTGTATATGATTTAGTTGATAGCTCTGTATGACATTCGGAATGAGATGTTGACTCTATCAAGATTTTAATTTGCTGATCTGAAGCTGCTGAAGACCTTCACTTCTGAGGGGTAGGAGCATTTTAGATCTTGCTACCGTATATATTTAACATAAAAATAAATGAAAAACTATAAACTTGTTTTATCGTTTTATTTATAAAATTTTAATAATAATATTAAATGTATACATTGTACGACATATTGATAGGGTAGGTGAATTGCAGGCATTTAGCAGGTCCGTGTTTCTAACTGCGGATTCATAGGCTAGAAGAAGAATCAGAAAAAAAGTATTAGGCAATGTTCATTGAATGGACTACCTGTTACATTTGATACCTTATTCGTTTCGATAAACATACAGTCAGCATACGGTTGATATCTTTCTGTCTTTACTTTACCTAGGTAAACAAATCCTAGAGACAGAGTTTTATTCGCTATCTTCTGGTTGAGATCGACCACTTTATCTTCGGTAAGTTTGGAATCAAGTTGTCGACAGGCTTCGTCTACTGTACACTTTAAAACAGACGGGTAGCAGTAGTTTAGAAAACGAGGATGAGATTATTTCAATTATTTCTGAGCTTAAAGAAGAAGGTATTATAGAATAAAGATAATGTTTATACAAAATGTTACCCTCAAGTATACTTTTCTATTCTGTGGATGTATATTTGTATGTTAGAATATAAGTTAACTAGTTTCAATAAAAAGTAAAATATTTATCTGTTTTTATTTCTCCAGGTTAAGTCTTCAGGGTTCTCATAACTGTAGATATTGCAAGAGGTAACTACCCTGTGTTTCAAAGTTATAAAGACGTATTACAAACATATGTTATAGAATTATATTTCGAAGGTATCGAAAATAATTACAAATTAGTATTAATTATACGAGTTTACTATAGATACGATGAATATCCTACAAGAGTATATAGTATATTATTACATATCTGCGTATTTCGAAGCTATTGAAAATGGATGATATATTGTATAAATAACGTTAAAATATGAGTTTACTATAGATACGACGAATATCTACATAGGGGCAAAATTATACACAGTAAGAAGGCATATGTATAAATCGTTTACTAGGGTAGTAGATATAACGAAAAAGGCTAAAATCTGTTCAAAACTACATTATGTCTAGAAACTAGAAAATTATTGTACATAAAATATATATAGGTCATTTGTTGCATGGCTGTAACGTATATCCTATATTACTTTGTACAACTGCGTTCATCAGGTATGCAATCACCAGTAGAGTATCATACGTACCTGGTATAATATAACGCTTATCAGTAGGTCCCTCGTAAATATATTGCGACCCTTGATACCATAATAAGAATAATTTCAATTTTATTTATCAGGCGATATACATTATATTATTTTCATATATTAGTATGCAAAGTTATCGTTTCAATAAAAAGTAAAATATTTATCTGATTTATTTCTCCAGGTTAAGTCTTCAGGGTTTTCATAACTGTAGATATTGCAAGAGGTAACTACCCTGTGTTTCAAAGTTATAAAGCCGTATTACAAACATTTGTTATAGACTTATATTTCGAAGGTATCGAAATGGTTACAGAATATTATTAATCATACGAGTTTACTATAGATACGATTAATATCCTACAAGAGTATATAGTATATTATTACATATCTGCGTATCTCGAAGCTATTGAAAATGTATGATATATTGTAAAATAACGTTTAAATATGGCGACGAATATCTATATGATGCATAAACAATAAGAACACATATGTAGAAACAGTTTACATGGTAGTAGATATAACGAAAGAGAATTTTAAAAATAATGCTATACAGTATTTTAAAAAGTTTTAATTAAATAAATTTTTAAGAAATCATAACGAACGACCCTAATTGTTTTCTTTCAAATTAGAATTTACGTTCCTGAGAAATAATCAACTAAATAGTTGAAAGCAGTTTTAAGGAATGTTTGTCAGTCGTATGAAACAATACATTTTTTACTAGATAATTGTAAATGAAAAGATGCTAAGATAATAATTACATGACCATTATCGATTTACTTGTAGACTGTATTTTAAATGTTTATGGATTTAAACATGTCAAAATCCGACAGATGATTGACAGTAACCTTTAGAGGTATTTGTATACTTGAAAGTAAATTTTTTCTCGTATTATTACCCTAGATGTTTCTACATGTTAATTACGTATAGATGTATATTTAAATATTAATTAGGAATGACAACATAAGATTTACTTTAAAATAAATTTATGAGAGAGAGAGATGACAGATGACAAATGAGATAGGAGAGAGGTGAGATGACAAATGAGAGATGAGATATGCAAACGATACCGTGAATTAATTTAATTCGCCCATGCATATGAGAAATGAGCTAGGCAAATGAGAGATGACATATGTAAATGATACCGTGAATTAAATTAATTCGCTTATGCATGTGAGAGATGATACATGTAAATGAGAGATGAGAGATGACTAATGAGAAATGACAAATGAGAGAGGAGAGAAGTGAGATGACAAATGAGATATGAGATATGTAAATGAGAGATGAGATATGCAAATGATACCGTGAATTAATTTAATTCGCGCATGCATGTGAGAAATGATATATGTAAATGAGAGTTGAGATGTGCAAATGATACCGTGAATTAATTTAATTTAATTAAATTAGATAAATTAATTTAATTCGCGTATTTAATTAGATCAATTAATTTAATTCGCGCATTTAATTAGACCACGTCTCATTTGAATATTAATTAGATTGCGGGTCATTTGCATAAAAAGGGAGGGGCGTCAGCTCAAGCGTGGCAATACCTACTACTATAGTCAGTATGAACGCCATATTAGTTTCACACTTTAGAATTTTCAAACTTTGGTTGCAAATCTAAAATCAGCTCCTTCAAAAACCCTCAGATGCAATGTCACATGCAAATAAACCATACATTAGCCATTATGGACGTCATATTTGTTTCACCCTTTAGAATTTTCAAACTTTGGAACTAAATCTAAAATCAGCTCCTTCAAAAACTCTCAGTTGCCATGTCTCAAGCAAATAAACAATACTTTATAATTTTCAAACTTTGGAACTAAATCTAAAATCAGCTACTTCAAAAACCCTTAGATGCCTGGTCCCATGCAAACTAACAATACTTTAGTAATTATGGACGTTATATTTGTTTCATTCTTTAGAATCTTCAAACTTTGCCAGCAAATCTAAAATCAGCTACTTCAAAAACCTCAGATGCAATGTTTCATGCAAATAAACCATACTATAGTCAGTATGAACGCCATATTAGTTTCACCCTTTAAAATTTTCAAACTTTGGCAGCAAATCTAAACTCAGCTACTTCAAAAACCTCAGATGCAATGTTTCATGCAAATAAACTATACTATAGTCAGTATGAACGCCATATTAGTTTCACCCTTTAAAATTTTCAAACTTTGACAGCAAATCTAAAATCAGCTACTTCAAAAACCTCAGATGCAATGTTTCATGCAAATAAACCATACTATAGTCAGTATGAACGCCATATTAGTTTCACCCTTTAGAATTTTCAAACTTTGACAGCAAATCTAAAATCAGCTACTTCAAAAACCTCAGATGCAATGTTTCATGCAAATAAACTATACTATAGTCAGTATTAGTTTCACCCTTTAAAATTTTTAAACTTTGGCAGCAAATCTAAAATCAACTCCTTCAAAAACCATCAGACGCCAGGTCTCATGCAAATACACAATATTTTAGTCATTATGGACGTCATATTTGTTTCACCCTTTAGAATTGTCAAACTTTGGAACTAAATCTAAAATCAGCTACTTCAAAAAATCTCAGATGCCAGGTCTCATGCAAATAAACAATACTTTAGTCATTATGGACGTCATATTTGTTTCATTCTTTATAATTTTCAACCTTTGGCAGCAAATCTAAAATCAGCTCCTTCAAAGACTCTCAGACGCCAGGTCTCAAACAAATAAACAATACTTTAGTCAGTATAAACGCCATATTAGTTTCACCCTTTAGAATTTTCAAACATTTGCAGCAAATCTAAAATCAGCTACTTCAAAAACCCTCAGACGCCAGGTTTCATGCAAATAAACAATACTTTAGTAATTATGGACGTCATATTTGTTTAACCCTTTAGAATTTTCAAGCTTTGGAAGCAAATCTAAAATCAGCTACTTCAAAAGCCCTCAGCTGGAATGTCACATGCAAATAAACCATACCTTAGCCATTATGGACGTCATATTTGTATCACCCTTTATAATTTTCAAACTTTGGAACTAAATCTAAAATCAGCTACTTCAAAAACCCTCAGATGCCTGATCTCAAGCAAATAAACAATACTTTAGTCAATATGGACGTCATATTTGTTTCATTCTTTAGAATTTTCAAACTTTGACAGCAAATCTAAAATCAGCTCCTTCAAAAACTGTCAGATGCCACGTCTCAAGCAAATAAACAATACTTTAGTCAGTATAAACGCCTTATTAGTTTCAGCTTTTAGAATTTTCAAACTTTGACTGCAAATCTAAAATCAGCTACTTCAAATAACCTCAGATGCAATGTTTCATGCAAATAAACCGTACTATAGTCAGTATGAACGCCATATTAGTTTCACCCTTTAAAAGTTTCAAACTTTGGCAGCAAATCTAAAATCAGCTACTTCAAAAACTCTCAGATGCCAGGTCTCAAGCAAATAAACAATACTTTAGTCATTATGGACGTCATACTTGTTACACTCTTTAGAATTTTCAAACTTTGACAGCAAATCTAAAATCAGCTACTTCAAAAAACCTCAGATGCAATGTTTCATGCAAATAAACTATACTATAGTCAGTATCAACGCCATATTAGTTTCACCCTTTAAAATTTTCAAACTTTGGCAGCAAATCTAAAATCAGCTCCTTCAAAAAATCTCAGATGCCAGGTCTCAAGCAAATAAACAATACTTTAGTCTTTAAGGACGTTATATTTGTTTCACTTTTTAGAATTTTAGTAGGTATTGGGTCACTTGAGATGACCCCCACTCCTTTTTTTTTCCCACTCCTACCCTCACTACTCCCCACTCCTATCCCCACTACCCCCTACTTAGGCCCCCCACTTAGCCCCCCACTTAGCCCCCTACTTAGGCCCCCCACTTAAGCCCCACTCCTATCCCTACTCAGCGGCCATTTTGAATCGCCATTTTGAATCGCCATTTTGAATAGCCATTTTGAATAGCCTTTTTGAATCGCCATTTTGAATAGCCATTTTGAATCGCCATCTTGGATCGCCATTTTGAATCACCATTTTCAATTTGTCATCTAGGATTTACCGCCCTTTGATTTGAATTTTTAGTATTATTACTGCCATCTATCGGTGACGTCATGTGATCGGTATAGTAGATTCTATACGCCTGTAGATAGGCAACCTGCTACACTTTTTTATAAAAATCAATTTTGGAGTAACCGGGGTTCGAACGCTCAACCATCTGATTAGAACTCCATAGCTTAACCCCGAGACCACGGAGCTTGTCTTTTAAATTACTACATACGAGTTATTTATAAAAATGCTTTCACGTATTTTTGATTAAATCCAATTTATTTAAAAATAATTCCCGGAAAATATTTATAAATATTGTACATTAATAATATTAAACTTTAGGATTCAAAAATTATAAGCCAATTATGATTATTATCATGAGTCATTGAGATGAGACAATTATTAACCTTATATGAGCCAATCGTGAAGAAACTCAAGAAATTTTTCTTGATACATCTTAATATAACAATTTGAAAACTATATACAGATATTATTACTACATGAGGCCCGTAACATCAGTCGATCCGCGGCTTTTTATATCAGTACAAAATAATTAGATATAGTTATATTTACTATCTATTCTTTTAAACAGCTGTTATACTTTCCATGATTACTTTATAGTCGGGTATGTAGTACCATTATTATCCTACATTAACTTATATGAAAAATGAGATCGGTAAGGTAAAAACATGACGTCTTGATTGTAAAATTTATTTTCTGTAACGATGATTTCACCATTGCTAATGAATTTCCAATTAGCGGGTGTAGAAAGTTAAAATTCAAACATGAAAGACTATTGGTTTAATCGAAATATTTTAAAAGTTGCCGACGGCTAATTATTATTTAATAAGAACCGTAAATTCTGAGTAAATCTGTTTGGATATTTCCTAAAGCCTAAATCAATTTTGTTTGTATTAAAATCTAGAAATTTCAGAAAAACGGATTTAAAATAAATTGTATGTAGTTATACATTGTGAAATAAAAAATGCAAGAATAAAATACATACACGGATTAAACTAAACTATATATATTAAGAAATATTAATTACGGCTTTTATAGGATCTTACAGGGAAAAGATTACAGTCAATCAAGATCACAACATATATCATTAACTAGATATCATAAATAAATATATTATATATTGAAGGTAAAGACATGAGGATATCCATCGTTTGACTAATGTCTATTTATTAAAACAAATAAGGTATGAAATGTAACAGGTGGTCTATTCAGTGAACATTGCCTAATACTTTTATGATTTTTCTAGCCTATAGATCAGCAGTTAGCAACACGGGCCTGCTAAATGCCTGCAATTCACCTACCCTATCAATATGTTGTACAATTTTAGATATGTAATGTATACGTTTTGTTTCTTACTTAAGTCTATTTTGTTTGTATGTTTGTAATATTTAGACATTTACGAAAATTAAATCAAGCTGAACAGCAGATTACTATTTTAAATTTAATAGATCATACGAATTATCTTACCCTGTTCTGAATGACTGCTTTGTATAAATTGTGCATTGTTTGTAAATGCTCTCTGAACTAAAATATTCATATATGAGAGAAATGTTATATAAGTTAATACAGCCCTATAACTATCATTTATTGAGCTATACAAAGAGATTTATATCTACGCTAAACTAAAGATTAATAGAAGTATTGCATTCCTGATATCATAAGATAACGATAAAACACATGATTATTCTTAGACTAAGGTCTAATTTAGGTAGTCAAAATGTAGGTAATCGAATTGTAGGTACATATCATGATGTGATATCATACAATTATATTCTAGTAAGAATTGTAATAAAGTCACTGCTATAAATAACAACATTCTTTATCACGATCATCTATCATTATCATAATCATCTAATGTCATGCAGAGTCAGCAGCTAGCTCCTAAGTTCGTATATGCGAGAATCGGTATTATATAACACACACATCAGTCTACATTCATTGCTCTAATATTGATAGGAACTTTCTAGAATCTATAAAGTTGTACTACATATATTCAACTAATTTGAATATACGATAACTGATACCCATTATACTTCTATGCACACAATCGAGGTATCAGTACACTCCAACCGCGTGATCAAGATTGTAGTATTCAAATCAAGTTTCCTAGCCCCTATACAAGTATTCTAGAACACAGAGTATTCATCACTAAACGTATTCTTCATATATGAAATCATAAAATTCGAGTCTAACTACTGACGAGGTGAAAGAATAGGTGCAATCGGTTTATGCCCATACCAGGCTCCCTATGATTATTATAAATGTCTTAACAGAGTAAAAAGGGTGAAATGAATATAACTTATAGGATTTAATCAAACTAGAAGAATATCGATATATCCTACGTTGAGAAAATAATTATACTATGTAAGCATCGATACGCTACATATGATTGCGAGCCTGAGTATAAGCATAAACCCTATACTACAGATTTTTATCCTTTTTCATTATATCTACTACAGACGAGGTAAATGAATAGGAACATTTAACATGCGTATGCTACAATTATCTAATTTTCTAGTTTTCTAGACGTAATGTAATTTTGAACAGATTTTAACCATTTTCGTTATATCTACTACCCCTGTAAGCGATTTCTACATATACGTTCTTATTGTTTATACACCATATAGATATTCGTAGCATCTAAAGTAAACTCTTATTTAAACGTTATTTTACAATATATCATACATTTCAGCAACTCCGAAATATGAAGATATGTAATAATCTACTGTATACTTTTGTAGGATATTAACTCGTATAATTAATACTAATAAGTCTATAACATATCTACCCAAAAGATTCGCCGACAAACTTACTGAAGATAAAGTGGTCGATCTCAACCAAAAGATAGCGAATACAACTCTGTCTCTAGGATTGGTTTACCTAGGTAAAGTAAAGACAGAAAGATATCAACTGTATGCTGACTGTATGTTCATCGAGACGAATAAGGTATGAAATGTAACAGGTAGTCTATTCAATGAACATTGCCTAATACTTTTTTCTGATTCTTCTTCTAGCCTATGGATCCGCATTTAGAAACATGGACCTGCTAAATGCCTGCAATTCACCTACCCTATCAGTATGTCGTACAATGCAAACATTTAATATTATTATTAAAATTTTATAAATAAAAACCATAAAAGAAGTTTATAGTTTTCATTTATTTTTATGTTAAACATATACGGTAGCAGGACCTAGATCGATGTATACAAATTCATATATGACAGAAATGTTATGTATCTCAATACATACCTAAAACGTATTCTTCGTATATTCAGTAAGAGCTACCCATTTTTTTTTCTAGACATTCGAATTATGAACAGCTTAATAATATGTTTTCTCATTTAATCATTATTAGGTTGACTTTATATAGTATTGTTCAGGAAAACCTTCTTCAGAAAAACCCTAATGATTCTTTAATTTACATAAAAAAAAAATTAAAACATTTGATTACACAATAATCCCATTTTCGATACCTTCGAAATATAAGTCTATAACATATGTTTGTAATAGGTCTTTATAACTTTGAGACACAGGGTAGTTACCTCTTGCAAAATTTACAGTTATGAAAACCCTGAAGACTGAAGAAATAAATCAGATAAATATTTTACTTTTATTGAAACGATAACTTTGCATACTAATATATGAAAATAATATAATGTATATCGCCTGATAAATAAAATTGAAATTATTCTTATTCTTTTACAATGAAATGTGTTTTGAAAAAACACGATGAAACGTTATGTATATTAATGCAGGAGTTCTGTTAACGCATTCGTTATTTAGAGATTCACTTATAAGTACACTATCTATTTAGCTGATTCAATAAAAATTTCATTATTTTTAAAATTCCTAACGAGGGACCTACTGATAAGCGTTATATTATACCAGGTACGTATGATACTCTACTGCTGATTGCATACCTGATGAACGCAGTTGTACAAAGTAATATAGGATATACGTTACAGAGAAGTTTAATTTTCCGTGCAACAAATGACCTATATATATATTTTATGTACAATGCTGACATTAACATATTTAGCGCATACCTGTTGAACATAGCTCTACAAAGTAATATTTAAAAGACTTAAAAGGCTTATATTTTAGAGATCGGATACAGGCGCATATATTCCTGTATATTACCTCTAAATTTTACTTTAACAATACATGTAGTCAGGTTTGGCGTAAATAACAATTAGGGATATCAAAGCCATACTAACTGAACGCTAACATAATATGCTCTACAGGTCAAACTCAATTAATTAACCCTGGGGCTATACATCCTTAGGCTAGAAACAGTCTTGAAACAAAAAAATGGCTGAGTCCACCCTGTTAGACAAGAAATCAGAGTATGGGCGTGATAAATAAAACATATAAAGTTATTTTACAAACATTTATTTAGTATACATAACATAATACAAGAATATAGATCATAAGTTGTTTTCTATGACGACTGTTGTAGTTCTACGGGTTTCTGAGTCGTCGTATACCCTCGCAGCAATACTAATACGTATAAAGTCCGACGACTGACTCATTGGAACTGTACCGGTAGCCCTTTCCTTGTTCAACTCTTGGTACTATCACAGTTGGTAAACGAGGAATCACATTCATCAATACCCAAATGCATGGCTGAAGTCATATATTCTTCTTCTTCTTCTGTCTCAACGATATCAGTAGGTCCATTTGCTTCCTTTACCAGAGCTGTCTTTACAACATTTGCGTTATTATGTACGTTTTTTAAATGCCTTTTATAGCTGTCGATGCGTGAAAGATATTTGAAGCAATTAGAACACCGGACTTTGATTGATTCGTGAACGCTTTTCGTATGTCTTTTTAGTTGTCAGAGCGTGAAAAAGTTTGACACAGCTAGAACAGCAGATTCTGTTTGAATCGGGTATGGTTTTTACGTGTCTCTTGCAGGTGAATGGCCTCGCGAAAGACTTGAAGCAAACCGGACACTGTATTTTGCAATCCTGTCGACCAGAGCCATTCTTCTTCTTACGCTGGTCCGTCTCGACTAATGAAGGAACAGGAACACTACCCGTCTATTTATACTGATCGACCAGAGCAATCGGTTGTTCTATCCTACGTTGAGAAAATAATTATACTATGTAAGCATAAATACGCTACATATGATTGCGAGCCTGAGTATAAGCATAAACCCTATACTACAGATTTTTATCCCTTTTTCATTATATCTACTACAGACGAGGTGAAGAATAGCTACATTTAACATGCGTATGCTACAATTATCTAATTTCTAGTTTTCTAGACGTAATGTAATTTTGAACAGATTTTAACCCTTTTCGTTATATCTACTACCCTTGTAAGCGATTTCTACATATACGTTCTTATTGTTTATACACCATATAGATATTCGTAGCATCTAAAGTAAACTCTTATTTAAACGTTATTTTACAATATATCATACATTTCAGCAGCTCGTATGATTATCCGTCTCTATCGTAACTCAGTATGTAAGGACATTATGTTAAATACTATCTCATACATGTAAATAAACATTTCTTTAAAGAGTTTGTTAGGTCACCTAATTTGTTATAATATTACTATGATATTAGATGTCGTCGATTACAGTTTTACCATTAGGACATACTTAGTAGGTTATATGTGCTAAGTAAAATAATAAACAGATATTTCGAAAATTTTATGCATTCTTGAGAGAACGGGGTATAATATTTAAAAACACACTGTAGAAAACATATCAGCAGAGAAAGGGAATACATAAATACAGTATGTTTTGTATGATGAGTTGTCGTCAGTTTGAAAGAAATAAGTTCGTCGTCATATTTAAACGTTATTTTACAATACATCATACATTTTCAATAGCTTCGAAATACGCAGATATGTAATAATATACTATATACTCTTGTAGGTTATTCAACGTATCTATAGTAAACTCTTATGATTAATAATAATCTGTAACCTTATTGTTTTTTATTACATCACAGGTTAGAGCATACGAATATAATTTAGGTTAGAGCCTACGAATACATTTTTAGGGCAGAACGTAGGGAGCAGAGTAAGTACAAAACAACATACTTTCATACAAGAACGTTTATTGATACGTGTAGTTTTGACGCTACTTAAAACATAATACATAACTTATATATATAATATCTATTAAAATAGTACATTTCGTATACACTAATAATGGTACTACATACCCGACTATAAAGTAGACATGGTAAGTATAACAGCAGTTTAAAAGAATAGATAGTAAATATAACTATATCTAATTATTTTATAAAATACTATGTTAACTAAGAGGTTATATACAGAATATATACCCCTGTATTCGACCTCTAGAGGGTTCATAAGACTAGACTAGACCAGACCAGACCAGACCAGACTAGACCAGACCAGACCAGACCAGACCAGACTAGACCAGACCAGACCAGACCAAATCAGACCAGACCAGACCAGACCAGACCAGACCAGACCAGACCAAACCAGACCAGACCAGACCAGACGAGACGAGACCAGACCAGACCAGACCAGACCAGACCAGACCAGACCAGACCAGACCAGACCAGACCAGACCAGACCAGACCAGACCAGACCAGACCAGACCATACCAGACCAGACTAGACTAGACTATAGATGATAGACAGTAAAATCATGAACAATTATACCACCTGTAATATAATAGAGCTTACTTGATATTTTAAAATTAGTGGCTGAATCTAATTATTACAGAAATTCAATTGTAGAAACTGAAGATGTAATCGTTAAAACATCTAAAGTTAGAAGCTTTTAGTAGACAGGTTAGATTAATAGAGGATGTTATAATCAAATCGTTTTTAGAAACTATTTGTTTTGTAAGATTGGCGCCGTAAGGAAAAACAACATAGCTGTAGTCTTGATTTTGAAATTGAGATAGCTCGGAACAAAATGATGAATACAAAGTTTAGAATTTCTTCTAAAAGCTTATCATCATAATCTAAAGGGAGATATTCCTCTTTCAAAAGTTTAACCAAAGAATCCCAATCAGATACTTCATTTCTTCTAGACCTATAAAACAAAAGTGCTTGGTCTTTAAAAAGATCCAAAGCAGATGCAAATAACTGGGTCTTTGATACATTCCGAGCAATAGACAACTCATCCACTTGTTGCAAAAAAGCATTTAAAGAAATCTTAGATTCATGTCCTGCAAATTTATCAAGTCCCCATTTAAAGACTGGTACAGACTTCGGCTGACCACATTGAGGATCAGGAGCAGCAAGGGTAGAAGAAGCTGCTGGGTTGCCCGCAGGAGAATTAACAATAGCTTCCCCAACGCTTAACCCTAACCCTAACTGAACAGCTACTTCATCAGTTACCTGTGGTACTGAAGCTTTATCGTGAATATCGCTCATTAATCCAAGAATGGATTGAATGAACTCGGCCCGCTTTGATGCAGAAGCCTCATCTTTGGCTTTCATGGCCGCAGCCCTACCTAATAGGTGACTTAACCTACTTTGTAATTTTTTATACGGATTAGAATCCACAGTATCATCAAATGACTCCAAAGCCGTATTAAGTTCAATAATAGCTGTAGAAATAGCATCTGAATCTTCTTCAAAAGTAAACGGATGAGCTGGTAACTCAAGTACGGACTGATCTTGTTCCATTTTCATCAACTGTCGAAGAGACTTTCGCATACTATCAACATTAGAGTCTGGAAGACCTCTAATAGCTAACTCATAAGATAGTTCTGATTTACTTAACCTATCTATATGGATCTTCCGTTCCATAATGAACTAATTAATAATTAAGGCTAACAAAACAAATAACCAATTTATAATAAGATTAATAATCAATACTAATCAAATAACTTGTAACAAGAATACAACAAATTATAAAATCAATCCTGGAGTTGGTTCTTTATCCTAAATTACTAAATACTTAATCTATCAGGCAAAATATATTCCCCAAAAATATCCTAACATGCAAGAACAACAAATGGTTTTAACAAAGTGGAATTTCCACAAAAGGCCTCACGCATGGGCGCTAATTTACTATAACCTACAGAAACACAAAGGCTATTTTTATATAAAGAAACACTTAACCAACCAAAATGTAGCTGTGCTGGAAGTATCAGCTTGATCCAAATAACACTGCTTTAGTTTTGCCAGCTAGCCCCCAATAAGTCGGAGAGGGGCGGGGTAATACAAGATATAAAAGATAAAAAAAACAAGCGCCACTTCGTTTAAAAACAATGCTTATTACTAAAGCTTCAAGCTTATCAGGAAAACGAAGAAATAGATCTTCTACTAAAATATGGGCAACTTCCAATATTTTGGTCGTACCGTACATATATACTTACAAATGACGAACTGGAAAGTAATATTAAAATCATACAAATAAATAAATAATAAATAAATAAAACGCACGTAGTGAAATGTAAACGTTCTAAGTAGGGCTTTATTTTACTTGCAACTATTTTCTATTGTGCAGATAAAAAAAATGTAATGTTTCAATAAAAAAAAAGGTGAATGGTGATTCACCACAACAATTCCACTATTCGAGATCTCGTTTTATCCTTAAAATTAACATGCATGCATAAATTGTAAACACATTGAATAAATATATACATATACATAAATAAAATGACACATAATACATACAAATTTAGACAAACATCCCACCATTCGAAGACCCACGGCTGTATGTTTAAAGCCTTGCTTAGGGGGTTTTCGCTTCACCCTTCGATATTTGGTTGTTTTTCTCCGACCCGGTATATGTATAGATGTAGGTACGGACACAAAGGGGAAGAACCTTCCAATTAAAATACACGGTCAGATGGGCAGGAACAAGAATACACCAACGAACAACAAAACCCAAAACAAAAAGACCTACAAAGAAATCACCCTGTATATTGTATTATTTTTAAATATTTGAAGATTTTTACCTTTCTATAAACTGAAAGGTCTTTTACAATACAATTCCCTCAAGGTGACGGCTAGGGAAATAATATTACCTAAAATAAAAAGATATTTGTGAGATTTAGCGCAACGAGGTTTTAACGAACAGAAGTTACCTAAAATGGTTAGCACCAGAACCTAATCCGTCCAATTTGACGACCGATCGCACACAAATAACCAAGCGATCGTTCTGTTGAATGTGAGATTTATTCCGCTAAAGCGAATTAATATTTTAAACCAATTTCTAATATATCTCGTACATCCAACTTCTACTGCCAAAAAGCCATTTTGTTACTTCCACTCGCCTATTGAGAAGGGAGCTCAAACGCGCAGGAGCGACTTCACGATAAACCGAAAGAAAGGGAAAACCAGTGACAACCAAACAACGGAGAAGCTTGGTTTTAAACAGTGACCATCAAACAAATAATGGGTTGTGAATTTCAACGTTATAAGTTTATTTCAAAATTCTGTGATAAAAAACATTAATTCTTCTTTACTTTACTTTAAAACCCAAAATTGCATGATAAATCAATATAATATTAATATAAATGATTAAATTAAATGAAGCAATATAGGTTAGACCCCCAAAAATTATTTTAAGGTTATAGATTTTAGACTCCGGTTGTTGCAAAGATTCAAGAATCTCTATTAAGATTAGTTCATAAAACATTTATTAGGTTAGAGCATGTAGCTACTTACAAAAAATCTCTATTAAGATTAGTTCATAAAATATTTATTAGGTTAGACCATTGTAGCTACTTACAAAATCGTCATTAACATTCGAAAAACTTACATACAATATTAGTTGGGTTACAGTCTACGAATATATTTTAGGTTAGATTTAGGTCGCGCGCGACACAATGGCCTAACCTAATAAATGTTTTATGAACTAATCTTAATAGAGATTCTTGAATCTTTGCAACAACCGGAGTCTAAAATCTATAACCTTAATATAATTTTTGGGGGTCTAACCTAGATTGCTTCATTTAATTTAATCATTTATATTATTATTATATTGATTTATCATGCAATTTTGGGTTTTAAAGTAAAGTAAAGAAGAATTAATGTTTTTTATCACAGAATTTTGAAATAAACTTCTAAACTTTGTATTCATCGTTTTGTTCAGAGCTATCTCAATTTCAAAATCAAGACTACAGCTATGTTGTTTTTCCTTACGGCGCCAATCTTACAAAACAAATAGTTTCTAAAAACGATTTGATTATAACACCCTCTATTAATCTAACCTGACTACTAAAAACTTCTAACTTTAGATGTTTTAAAGATTACATCTTCAGTTTCTACAATTGAATTTCTGTAATAATTAGATTCAGCCACTAATTTTAAAATATCAAGTAAGCTCTATTATATTACAGGTGGTATAATTGTTCATGATTTTACTGTCTATCATCTATAGTCTAGTCTAGTCTGGTCTGGTATGGTCTGGTTGGTCTGGTCTGGTCTGATCTGGTCTGGTCTGGTCTGGTCTGGTCTGGTCTGGTCTGGTCTGGTCTGGTCTGGTCTGGTCTGGTCTGGTCTGGGTCTGGTCTGGTCTGTCTGGTCTGGTCTGGTCTGGTCTGGTCTGGTCTGGTCTGGTCTGGTCTGGTCTGGTCTGGTCTAGTCTGGTCTGGTCTGGTCTGGTCTAGTCTAGTCTTATGAACCCTCTAGAGGTCGAATACAGGCGTATATATTCTGTATATAACCTCTTAGTTAACATAGTATTTTATAAAATAATTAGATATAGTTATATTTACTATCTATTCTTTTAAACTGGTGTTATACTTACCATGTTTACTTTATAGTCGGGTATGTAGTACCATTATTAGTGTATACGAAATGTACTATTTTAATAGATATTATATATATAAGTTATGTATTATGTTTTAAGTAGCGTCGAAACTAATCGTATCAATAAACGTTCTTGTATGAAAGTATGTTGTTTTGTACTTACTCTGCTCCCTACGTTCTGCCCTAAAAATGTATTCGTGGGCTCTAACCTAATCTAACCTAAATTATATTCGTATGCTCTAACCTGTGATGTAATAAAAAACAATAACGTTACAGATTATTATTAATCATAAGAGTTTACTATAGATACGTTGAATAACCTACAAGAGTATATAGTATATTATTACATATCTGCGTATTTCGAAGCTATTGAACATTTATGATGTATTGTAAAATAACGTTTAAATATGACGACGAACTTATTTCTTTTAAACTGACGACAACTCATCATACAAAACATACTGTATTTATGTATTCCCTTTCTGTGCTGATATGTTTTCTACAGTGTGTTTTTAAATATTATACCCCGTTCTCTCAAGAATGCATAAAATTTTCGAAATATCTGTTTATTATTTTACTTAGCACATATAACCTACTAAGTATGTCCTAATGGTAAAACTGTAATCGACGAGATCTAATATCATAGTAATATTATAACAGATTAGGTGACCTAACAAACTCTTTAAAGAAATGTTTATTTACATGTATGAGATAGTATTTAACATAATGTCCTTACATACTGGGTTACGATAGAGACGGATAATCATACGAGCTGCTGAAATGTATGATATATTGTAAAATAACGTTTAAATAAGAGTTTACTTTAGATGCTACGAATATCTATATGGTGTATAAACAATAAGAACGTATATGTAGAAATCGCTTACAAGGGTAGTAGATATAACGAAAAGGGTTAAAATCTGTTCAAAATTACATTACGTCTAGAAAACTAGAAATTAGATAATTGTAGCATACGCATGTTAAATGTAGCTATTCTTCACCTCGTCTGTAGTAGATATAATGAAAAAGGGATAAAAATCTGTAGTATAGGGTTTATGCTTATACTCAGGCTCGCAATCATATGTAGCGTATTTATGCTTACATAGTATAATTTTTTCTCAACGTAGGATAGAACAACCGATTGCTCTGGTCGATCAGTATAAATAGACGGGTAGTGTTCCTGTTCCTTCATTAGTCGAGATGGACCAGCGTAAGAAGAAGAATGGCTCTGGTCGACAGGATTGCAAAATACAGTGTCCGGTTTGCTTCAAGTCTTTCGCGAGGCCATTCACCTGCAAGAGACACGTAAAAACCATACCCGATTCAAACAGAATCTGCTGTTCTAGCTGTGTCAAACTTTTTCACGCTCTGACAACTAAAAAGACATACGAAAAGCGTTCACGAATCAATCAAAGTCCGGTGTTCTAATTGCTTCAAATATCTTTCACGCATCGACAGCTATAAAAGGCATTTAAAAAACGTACATAATAACGCAAATGTTGTAAAGACAGCTCTGGTAAAGGAAGCAAATGGACCTACTGATATCGTTGAGACAGAAGAAGAAGAAGAATATATGACTTCAGCCATGCATTTGGGTATTGATGAATGTGATTCCTCGTTTACCAACTGTGATAGTACCAAGAGTTGAACAAGGAAAGGGCTACCGGTACAGTTCCAATGAGTCAGTCGTCGGACTTTATACGTATTAGTATTGCTGCGAGGGTTTACAGCCTTGGTAGTGTCATGTCTGGCGTGCCGGACTTTCACCCAAGCGGCCCGGGTTCGACTCCCGGCGCTGGCAGATCTGGTTAAGGTTTTCTGCAGTTTCCCTTAGCTGTAACACAAATGTGGGATTTGCGCTGTTCCATCTATAAGTCGGCTGCAGCCGCACATTGGGCCTACATAATAATAATAATCGCCCCCTCCCTCCCGCACAAGCTTATAGCTTCTGGGGCCTTGGTTAAGGTTATGGGTTGTAGTAATTATTATTATTATTATTATTATACGACGACTCAGAAACCCGTAGAACTACAACAGTCGTCATAGAAAACAACTTATGATCTATATTCTTGTATTATGTTATGTATACTAAATAAATGTTTGTAAAATAACTTTATATGTTTTATTTATCACGCCCATACTCTGATTTCTTGTCTAACAGGGTGGACTCAGCCATTTTTTTGTTTCAAGACTGTTTCTAGCCTAAGGATGTATAGCCCCAGGGTTAATTAATTGAGTTTGACCTGTAGAGCATATTATGTTAGCGTTCAGTTAGTATGGCTTTGATATCCCTAATTGTTATTTACGCCAAACCTGACTACATGTATTGTTAAAGTAAAATTTAGAGGTAATATACAGGAATATATGCGCCTGTATCCGATCTCTAAAATATAAGCCTTTTAAGTCTTTTAAATATTACTTTGTAGAGCTATGTTCAACAGGTATGCGCTAAATATGTTAATGTCAGCATTGTACATAAAATATATATATAGGTCATTTGTTGCACGGAAAATTAAACTTCTCTGTAACGTATATCCTATATTACTTTGTACAACTGCGTTCATCAGGTATGCAATCAGCAGTAGAGTATCATACGTACCTGGTATAATATAACGCTTATCAGTAGGTCCCTCGTTAGGAATTTTAAAAATAATGAAATTTTTATTGAATCAGCTAAATAGATAGTGTACTTATAAGTGAATCTCTAAATAACGAATGCGTTAACAGAACTCCTGCATTAATATACATAACGTTTCATCGTGTTTTTTCAAAACACATTTCATTGTAAAAGAATAAGAATAATTTCAATTTTATTTATCAGGCGATATACATTATATTATTTTCATATATTAGTATGCAAAGTTATCGTTTCAATAAAAGTAAAATATTTATCTGATTTATTTCTTCAGTCTTCAGGGTTCTCATAACTGTAAATTTTGCAAGAGGTAACTACCCTGTGTCTCAAAGTTATAAAGACCTATTACAAACATATGTTATAGACTTATATTTCGAAGGTATCGAAAATGGATTATTGTGTAATCAAATGTTTTAATTTTTTTTATGTAAATTAAAGAATCATTAGGGTTTTTCTGAAGAAGGTTTTCCTGAACAATACTATATAAAGTCAACCTAATTATGATTAAATGAGAAAACATATTATTAAGCTGTTCATAATTCGAATGTCTAGGAAAAAAAATGGGTAGCTCTTACTGAATATACGAATAATACGTTTTAGGTATGTATTGAGATACATAACATTTCTGTCATATATGAATTTGTATACATCGATCTAGGTTCTGCTACCGTATATGTTTAACATAAAAATAAATGAAAACTATAAACTTCTTTTATGGTTTTTATTTATAAAATTTTAATAATAATATTAAATGTTTGCATTGTACGACATACTGATAGGGTAGGTGAATTGCAGGCATTTAGCAGGTCCATGTTTCTAATTGCGGATCTATAGGCTAGAAGAAGAATCAGAAAAAAGTATTAGGCAATGTTCATTGAATAGACTACCTGTTACATTTCATACCTTATTCGTCTCGATGAACATACAGTCAGCATACAGTTGATATCTTTCTGTCTTTACTTTACCTAGGTAAACCAATCCTAGAGACAGAGTTGTATTCGCTATCTTTTGGTTGAGATCGACCACTTTATCTTCAGTAAGTTTGTCGGCGAATCTTTTGGGTAGATATGTTATAGACTTATATTTCGAAGGTATCGAAAATAATTACAAATTAGTATCAATTATACGAGTTAATATCCTACAAAAGTATACAGTAAATTATTACATATCTTCATATTTCGGAGTTGCTGAAATGTATGATATATTGTAAAATAACGTTGAAATAAGAGTTTACTTTAGATGCTACGAATATCTATATGGTGTATAAACAATAAGAACGTATATGTAGAAATCGCTTACAGGGGTAGTAGATATAACGAAAAGGGTTAAAATCTGTTCAAAATTACATTACGTCTAGAAAACTAGAAAATTAGATAATTGTAGCATACGCATGTTAAATGTACCTATTCATTCACCTCGTCTGTAGTAGATATAATGAAAAAGGATAAAAATCTGTAGTATAGGGTTTATGCTTATACTCAGGCTCGCAATCATATGTAGCGTATCGATGCTTACATAGTATAATTATTTTCTCAACGTAAGATATATCGATATTCTTCTAGTTTGATTAAATCCTATAAGTTATATTCATTTCACCCTTTTTACTCTGTTAAGACATTTATACTAATCATAGGGAGCCTTGTATGGGCATAAACCGATTGCACCTATTCTTTCACCTCGTCAGTAGTTAGACTCGAATTTTATGATTTCATATATGAAGAATACGTTTAGTGATGAATACTCTGTGTTCTAGAATACTTGTATAGGGGCTAGGAAACTTGATTTGAATACTACAATCTTGATCACGCGGTTGGAGTGTACTGATACCTCGATTGTGTGCATAGAAGTATAATGAGTATCAGTTATCGTATATTCAAATTAGTTGAATATATGTAGTAGAACTTTATAGATTCTAGAAAGTTCCTATCAATATTAGAGCAATGAATGTAGACTGATGTGTGTGTTATATAATACCGATTCTCGCATATAAGAACTTAGGAGCTAGCTGCTGACTCTGCATGACATTATATGATTATGATAATGATAGATGATCGCGATAAAGAATGTTGTTATTTATAGCAGTGACTTTATTACAATTCTTACTAGAATATAATTGTATGATATCACATCATGATATGTACCTACAATTCGATTACCTACATTTTGACTACCTAAATTAGACCTTAGTCTAAGAATAATCATGTGTTTTATCGTTATCTTATGATATCAGGAATGCAATACTTCTATTAATCTTTAGTTTAGCGTAGATATAAATCTCTTTGTATAGCTCAATAAATGATAGTTATAGGGCTGTATTGACTTATATAACATTTCTCTCATATATGAATATTTTAGTTCAGAGAACATTTACAAACAATGCACAATTTATACAAAGCAGTCATTCAGAACAGGGTAAGATAATTCGTATGATCTATTAAATTTAAAATAGTAATCTGCTGTTCAGCTTGATTTAATTTTCGTAAATGTCTAAATATTACAAACATACAAACAAAATAGACTTAAGTAAGAAACAAAACGTATACATTACATATCTAAAATTGTACAACATATTGATAGGGTAGGTGAATTGCAGGCATTTAGCAGGCCCGTGTTGCTAACTGCTGATCTATAGACTAGAAAAATCATAAAAGTATTAGGCAATGTTCACTGAATAGACCACCTGTTACATTTCATACCTTATTTGTTTTAATAAATAGACATTAGTCAAACGATGGATATCCTCATGTCTTTACCTTTAATATATAATATATTTATTTATGATATCTAGTTAATGATATATGTTGTGATCTTGATTGACTGTAATCTTTTTCCTGTAAGATCCTATAAAAGCCGTAATTAATATTTCTTAATATATATAGTTTAGTTTAATCCGTGTATGTATTTTATTCTTGCATTTTTTATTTCACAATGTATAACTACATACAATTTATTTTAAATCCGTTTTTCTGAAATTTCTAGATTTTAATACAAACAAAATTGATTTAGGCTTTAGGAAATATCCAAACAGATTTACTCAGAATTTACGGTTGTTATTAAATAATAATTAGCCGTCGGCAACTTTTAAAATATTTCGATTAAACCAATAGTCTTTCATGTTTGAATTTTAACTTTCTACACCCGCTAATTGGAAATTCATTAGCAATGGTGAAATCATCGTTACAGAAAATAAATTTTACAATCAAGACGTCATGTTTTTACCTTACCGATCTCATTTTTCATATAAGTTAATGTAGGATAATAATGGTACTACATACCCGACTATAAAGTAATCATGGAAAGTATAACAGCTGTTTAAAAGAATAGATAGTAAATATAACTATATCTAATTATTTTGTACTAATATAAAAAGCCGCGGATCGACTGATGTTACGGGCCTCATGTAGTAATAATATCTGTATATAGTTTTCAAATTGTTATATTTAAGATGTATCAAGAAAAATTTCTTGAGTTTCTTCACGATTGGCTCATATAAGGTTAATAATTGTCTCATCTCAATGACTCATGATAATAATCATAATTGGCTTATAATTTTTGAATCCTAAAGATTTAATATTATTAATGTACAATATTTATAAATATTTTCCGGGAATTATTTTTAAATAAATTGGATTTAATCAAATATACGTAAAAGCATTTTTATAAATAACTCGTATGTAGTAATTTAAGGTGGCTCCCCCAATCACACCGGAGTCGTTGAGAGAGAAAAAAAAAGTTTTCGATTCACTTTTTCTCCTGAAATAAAATTAATTAAAAATCACTTTACTAATTGAGCTACCGATTTAAGCACAAATCATCAAAGATTTTTTAATGCAAGAAAAAAATGTGTCTCTCAAATGACTAGTGTCCGGAAGACATTTTATTCTGCTATCTGTCAAATTGCGGCGGTTTGCAATGGAGCCGAATTCAACGTGTACATAATTCCTTCACGTTCAATATCCAAGTCGGCTTCTGATGTTACAGGTTTGCGATTGATGAACGGGGAATTGTATTTACACAATAAACGCTTGCACGCTGTTTCAGCTCGTGAAGCGTTTACACAATTTATAATTTTTTGAAATCTGTCAGTGACACTGGAGTTATTTTGGTAGCGCATAACGGGATGAAATTTGACGTTCCTACAATTATAAGATTAGCTAGTAGTTGATTCCTTGGGGTCAAACTAATATGGCGTTGATACTGACTATAGTATAGTTTATTTGTATGGTAGTGGGGGATAGGAGTGGGGAGGAGTGGGGGTAGGAGTGGGAAAAAGGAGTGGGAGTCATCTCAAGTGACCCAATACCTACTAATTTTCAAACTTTGACAGCAAATTTAAAATCAGCTACCTCAGAAACCCTCAGATGCAATGTCTCATGCAAATAAACTATACTATAGTCAGTATAAACGCCATATTAGTTTCACCCTTTAAAATTTTCAAACTTGGCAGCAAATCTAAAATCAACTACTCAAAAACTCTCAGATGCCAGGTCTCAAGCAAATGAACAATACTTTAGTCATTATGGACGTCATATTTGTTTCACTCTTTAGAATTTTCAAACTTTGACAGCAAATGTAAAATCAGCTACTTAAAAAGCCCTAAGGTGCCAAGTCTCATGCAAATAAACAATACTTTAGTCATTATGGACGTCATACTTGTTTCACTCTTTAGAATTTTCAAACTTTGACAGCAAATCTAAAATCAGCTACTTCAAAAAACCTCAGATGCAATGTTTCATGCAAATAAACTATACTATAGTCAGTATGAACGCCATATTAGTTTCACCCTTTAAAATTTTCAAACTTTGGCAGCAAATCTAAAATCAGCTTTTTCAGAAAATCTCAGATGCCAGGTCTCAAGCAAATAAACAATACTTTAGTCTTTATGGACGTCATATTTGTTTCACTCTTTAGAATTTTCAAACTATGACAGTAAATCTAAAATGTTGTTTATTCCAAATTCCAATATATGCTTCAATAACTTAATCTATCAACAGAAATTGCTTAATTTATTTTCCTACATTTTTTGTGTTGTCAAATGACAGATTGAATGGACTGTATTGCTTATTTATTTACATAAATAACAAGGGGTGCAGAATTGACGTTTTTGTTTTACACGGCAACTTAAAAATTGTTGTAAAGTCAACAATTTGATAGATAAGAAATGTGAAGTTTTATAAAAATCGACATTCTACGTATTTATTTTAAAGTTTGTTCAAATTAACGTAATATAGTAAATGCCATAAAATTATAGTTTAATTATATATTTTGATTTATTATTATCTAACAGCATCAGTGATTGATTAAATACTGAATGATAATATAATAATGCGTAATGTTTGTTTAATTTAAATAAATAAAGCTTGGAATTACGTGTAAATATCCCACACGTATTTTTAGAACGAAAGAATATCCTAAATTCTTATCCATCTTATTAAATCTTACAATTTTATTAAAATTATGGCCCATTTGTAATAGCTAGTAAACCCGTTTTAATAACGAAATTTACATGACGCATAAATGAAATTTATTAAAAGTGTTTACTAAATAGCTTTAACAAAATATAATATGAAAGAATTTTTGTCACCTTAAATGACGAAATCTTTACTCAGAAATACAATACATAAAGTGAAGTGCCGTTGAAATGACGTCACTGTCTAGCCACAAAGCCATCAGTGTTACCAACAAAATTACTGTTAAGAATGGGGACGCAGGGTAAACCTATGCAAATTTGTATACAAGTGTATACAAATCGCGCGCTATTAGCGCTGCGTGTTGCAAGCGCTCGAACTACGATTTTATACGCGAACCAGGAATGAGGCGAATTAGGCACAAGTTACTCAGCATCCGTATATCCGGACGCCGAGTGTCTTCGGACGCTGCTTGAACCTAAGATTTTATATAAAATATATCTAAAACTCTAGAGATATAATTTTCAATGCTTTCCCAATACCTACTGCAAATTTCAGCATCATCCGCCTTCCTATCTTACCACAGAATGCGTTTTTTGTGCCCCACCCGGTATATAGGACGTGCAAAAAAGTCTTTAAAGGTCGTTACCCTTAGTAACGTCCTTGACATTTATGTTCGCGTCCTGTATGGGATACGCGAAGAGCCTAGTTCGCGTACGGTTGCATATTATTTAATAAAACACATCTCAAACGTATCTTATTTATTTTATTTTGATGTAACAAGAATTATCAGCATAACTAGTTTTTATTCAGTTTTAAAGTCACATTCACCCTGAAAAATATCCATATTTACCACCAACGATATCGTTGGTAGTAAATTTGGATTATTTTCTGTTTGATGTAATTTGCAATAATATTATTGCTTTTATTAACCATAATAAATGTTTTGCAGTTAAATTATAAAGATGACAAAAATGACAATAATTAATGAAAATAACTTTGAATCTATAAAATCATTTTGATCTAATTTTGGTTTTATCTAATACGAAATCAATCTCTCATCAATCAATCTCGTCAATTTTAAAAATCATGTAAAATGATAATAATTTCATTTTGGTGTTAATTGATAAGAATCAATCTTATCGATTAATTATTGGGTTATAATAAATAAATTTATTGCGTAGGCTCCACGTTATTCCAAATTGCATTTAAACAAATAAAACAAACATTTTTCCTCTCCATACGTCACCGCGTGGTTAATACGATAAGATTAAAATGTTCTCATCATTAATCATTAATTAAATTTCTCTTAAATTCTATATGTAGCGCACTCTGTTGAAAAATAGTGTAATTAAATAAGCAAGCGTATTTTATTTCATTTGGCTGTGCATCTGCTACGTTTATCTGTGCTTTCGACTATAATCGGGTATTTGTTCAGCACGTTGTTCTGTAATTCGAAACGGGCTAAAAATTTATCAGCCCGGGAAGTTGAAATTTACCCAATATGTAATTTTAATTTTGCTTGGTATTTTTGGAAGCTATTTAATTAATGTCTAAGTTGAAAATATAATGTAATGTTTTTTTAATTAATACATGAACGAAATTACTTTTTGGTTTTGACTACCGCTAATAACTTTTGTAAAATTTATTCAGTGCATCCCTTCTATATCAGCTGCCACTGGCGGAAAAAATACATTATTCCCAATTATGAAATTTTTTTAAATAATTTCCTTTGTTCTTAATAATGAATCATCTAATAGTAGAATTGTTTGTCGGTTTATTTTATCACTTTGTTATCACTTATAATCAGAATTACTACTAAAACAGTTACTTGTTATGTTGTACTTACTTTTGCGGTGTGTAAACTTAGTTTAATAACTTGATTATCTACTACATTTATTGCGATAAACAGTCTCGAGTTGGAAAATAAATTTTCTTTGTCCTGTGACGACGAGCGGTCTGTAAAGTTTGTGTATTTATTTATTTTACCTTATCACACCGCCTGATGAGTCTAACAATGTCAAACATCTACGCTTACGGAATCATTAAATCATCAATTTTCCTGTTTATTAATGTGTTAGGTCAATAAAATCTTATTGCACAATAGTAATAATTAAAAGAAAATGTATCAACGTAATATTAGTACTTTTGGATTTACAAGCTTATTGTTTGGCATTAGTTGTAATTGTAAATAGATTGTCACTCACTGGTATTGTGTATGTTTGAATATACAATAGTTCGTCCTAAATGAAGACAAAAAAATAACATAAGAATTGATAAGTACTTTATCAAAATAAATTCAAATCGGATTTTAAAACTTATGAGATCTTTGAGTTTATTTTTAGATTTGCGGTTTGCTTGTTTTTGCGTTAAATCATTATCTGTATATGCATTACTCAACATAGCTGTCCGATTGCGTGGTAAATAGAAATAGGAAATCAATAAGTTTATCGCAGTAGCCGATATCCTCCAGAAAATAAAATGTGTAAGTAACCTCGAGGTTTTTACCATCGTGCAGATTTTCACCTTGATCATAGCTTCCTTCATCTTCCACGTGTGAATGTAATCGTGATTGCTGCTCATTGCATTTCCTTGTTACGTCGTTTATCTGTTACAAATTCAAATTGATTGCTTTATCAATAATATTTTATTTTATAAAGTTCTATAATTTATGCTACTATGCCTTTTGCAGTTACGAATTGTAACATCAGTAACGTTTTTAGTGTACTACCGTTTCGCGGAAGATTTTCGTGGAAAATCGTTCAAGCGATACACATTATCCAACTGACATCTTTTGTATTGGGAAGCTTAAGAAGTTATCCTTTAAAGAGCTTTTTGTGACTGAAAGAAACGGAAAATTTCTCAACGATAAAATAATTAATCCAAAATTCCACATTACTTTTCTCATATTTAAGAAGATATATATTAAAAAACAAGGCCGTACTAGCGCTTTCAGAAATCATTAAAAAATAACAAATAAGGAAACTTTCTTTTATTTATTGCAATAGTTCCTAGCGTTCTTGTAAAGCAAGAAACGACCCCTCGTAAAAAGATGTACTTGAGGCAATAATCTGAAATCAATACTTCAGTAAATTCCGCTGAAATACAAGTGGTAGAAATGGATACCAGTCTGGAATCTATTGATACCAGTATAATAAACCTTATTCACAAAAAGAATAGGAGAGGTTGGAAAAAGGGAAGACCTCGCAAGAAATCTTAACAATAAGGGTTAATAGTTTATTAATAATAAATAACTCCAATTATGAACAAGTGCATTATACAATGGAATTGTCGTGGATTCTTAAATAAATTGATTTCGATCCAACTACTTGTCAGCAAATATGTCCCTACTAGTTTCTGTTTGCAAGAAACGCACTTTAAAGCAAACCGTCAATAACATCTAAAAAACTACAACATTCTTCGTCATGATGAGATGGATGGAGACAGAGCTATATGCATTAAAAGTGACATTTTACATGCAAATATAACTTTGAATACTAACTTGCAAGCTGTAGCAATACGCATTACGCATCCTACCAGCTTTACAATCTGTAGTGTATATTTCCCTAGAGTACCGTGTGATGTTACTGACCTTCAACCCTTGCTAGACCAGCTACCTCCACCATATATAGTATGCGGAGATTTTAACTCCCACAGTCTTACGTGGGGTTCATACTAAAATGAACGTCAAGGCAGAGCTCTAGAAAGTCTTCTAGACAGAATAAATGTTTGTATACTCAATAACGGAGATAAAACTCATATTGACACATCTACTGGCAAACTTAGTGCGATTGATTTAACTTTATGCTCTCCGCCCTTATTAAATTGTTTAGAATGGTCAGCATCATCAGATCTATATTTCAGTGATCATTTTCCTATAATCATTAAAAGTATAAACTCCATTAATAAAACCAAAGTGGTTCCATTCAAATGGTCGCTGAATAAATCCGATTGGAAGTAGATGAGCTTATACTTGCAGCAGAATCAAAATGTTCAATATCTGAAATAAGTGATATACTAGCAGCTGCAGACATATATGCACCTAAAACTAAAGAAAGGATGTACAAGAAGGCTGTTCCATGGTGGAACGAAGAGATATCGCGCTGTATTCGCGAAAAGAAGCATGCTCTTAAACTTTACAGACGTATTCCCACCATGAACAACCTAATAGCCTTTAAAAAAGCTCGCGCTTTTTGTCGAAGAAAAACTATTGAAGCCAAAAAGAGTTCCTGGAGAGAGTATGTCTTTAACATGTCATCTGCTTCAGATGTTGGGGAAGTATGGAAGAGAATACGGAGCATTACAGGAAAACAGGCTTTCCCTGATATTAACTTTAAAGACGGTGATGAAACTGTGTCAGAAGACACTGAAATCGCCAATCACATGGCACGACATTTCTCGAACATATGTAATACAGACGACGGTGAAGAAGAACTTCCGATAGAGTATTTAGACTTACCTTTTAACGATGATGCTGACCATTACCTTCTATTTATAATTGACGAACTCAATGATGCACTTGACAATGCCCACGATACTGCACCTGGTAATGATAACATTACAAATGCTTTTTTAAAACACATGTCAGAAAATGCTAAAATAGTCCTATTGAGTGCTTACAACAAGGTATAGGTTAATGGTGAATTACCTGACAGTTGGAAGGAAGCAATCGTGATTCCTATTCTAAAACCTGGTAAAACACCAACGACACCTGTTCATTTTAGATCTATTTCACCCACAAGTTGTCTTTGTAAAACACTTGAAAGAAAGATCAATAAAAGACTGACATACATGCTAGAATCTAGAAAATTACTAAGCAAATTTCAAATTGGATATAGGAAATACCATTCAACCGTGGATGCGTTGGCGTACTTAGAGAATGCCGTACAGGGATGTTTTAATTCAAATATGCATATGTCCTCTATTTTTGTAGACCTTAAAAGTGCCTTCGATACTGTGAAGCGCCGAAACATAATAGAACAACTGTATACTTGGAATATAAAGGGGAATTTAACCAAATTCATTTGTTCTTTTCTTAGTGGAAGGTCAATGAGGGTTAAAATCGGTAACTCCGTATCTAATAGCTTCCCGTTAATGAATGGAACTCCCCAAGGTTCGAGTCTAAGCGCAACACTATTTCTTATCGCACTACAACGTGTATTAAAATCTGTTGAAAGGTCGGTCTATTACTGCGCATACGCAGATGATATAATTTTATTTAAGTTTGGAAAAGATTTTAATACAATTGAAACATCCCTACAAACCGCATTAAACAAATTGTCTGTAGAAGCGGAAAAAGCAGGTCTGTGTATTTCAACAGAGAAAACTGTATGCCTGCATTTATGTAGAAACCGCAGTACATGTCAGCGTATTCACGATCTACAACTCAATGCTATGCCTATACGCAACGTAGACAGCACTAGATATTTAGGAATGGTTCTAGATTCAAAACTTGGGTGGACTGCACATATAGAAGACTTAAAAGCCAGATGCAGCAACATTATTAATATACTAAAATCTCTTTCCAATATCAATTGGGGCTCAGATCGACAAACACTCTCAATGAAATACAAGGCAATGATTCTGTCCAGAATTGACTATGATAGCATCGTATATTCATCTGCCAAACCCAGTCGTTTACGAGTATTAGATTCGGTTCACCACTCGGGAATCAGACTCGTTACAGGTGCCTACTATACAAGTCCTGTCTCGAGTTTATTTGTCGAATCGGGATTTGAGTCACTACAATTACGCCGTGAGCGCCTTTTGTTGAATTATCGAGTAGTAGTACTTAGTAGAGAAGATAGTGCTAATAAGGAATCATTCTTTAGTTCTACCTTGCTGCAGCGATATGTTAACAAGGCGTCATCTACTAAGCCAGCTGCAATAAGATCGAAAATACTTTCGATGCACTGGAACATTCCAGAAGATAGCTTATATTCAGCAGATAATACTGATCTTGTTGCTCCGTGGATTATTCCAGACTTGGTTTGCCGCTTGGATCTAAAAATACATAATAAGGACAGTACCTATAGTATACTTATAAAACAGGACCTACTACAAATAATTGAAAGTTATAGGCCTTTTGACGTAATATTTACTGATGGATCCAAAACTAATTCAGGTACAGGAAGTGTAGTAGTAACTCGAGACTCCACAATGACTTGGTCGCTCCCTGGAGCTGCAAGCGTCTTTACTTGCGAACTGTACGCTATTCTGCAAGCGCTACTTGGTTACCAGGAATCATTAACAACAACGCTCCTGATTTGCTCTGACTCCATGTCATCACTTCTGACATTAAAAGATAAGTTTTCGAGACACCCTATAGTGAAGCGAATACATTCTTTGTTAAATGAATTTGTAAATCAGGGAAAAATAATAATATTTGTATGGGTGTCAAGCCACATAGGTATTGCTGGCAATGAGAACGTAGATAGAGCAGCTAAATTCGCAAGCAGACAACTACCAAACGTTATCAAAGTCATTACATAACGAGATCTTAAGAATTATATTAGAACAAAGTGTCAAATGGAATGGCAGTCATTGTGGAATCAAAGTACAGATAAGTTAAAAGCTGTAAATAATTCAGTTAACTACTGTACGTACAAGACAAAATTAACACGCAGATAAGAAGCAGTCTTCTGTCGACTACGAATTGGCCATACACGTATGACACATTCCTACTTGCTAAGTGGAGAAGAAAGTTCAGAGTGTACCACCTGTCGAGTTCCTCTGACAGTGCATATCCTGCTAAACTGCAGGGAGCATGAACAATTCAGAAGAACATGTAACCTACCTGCGTTAATAGAGCAAGTACTAAGAAATGAAGAATCTAGTATCCAACAATTACTAAGATACATACGTATAACCCACTTGCTACCAAAGCTATAAACAATAGACTTGTGATATTTGATCTTACACATTTTATAAAATAAGTACCGACTGTGATAGTTAACTTCAAATTCGTTAAATCTGTCATTCAAAGCAATTAATCTGTTATTTAACATGTTTGTCTTCATGTTTGCTTAGTTATTTATATTTTATCTGCATATTTTATATTATTTATACAATGGTTTTTATATATACATACTTATTTTATTTATACATTAATTTTATCTTATATTCGTTATACTCGTAAATGGTTATTATTTTTATAATATGTTTTCCTCGGTGTGTTTTATTGTGTATCGTGTGTACTATTAGATAGATTATTACTAATTAGTACTAATTCATGAGTATAGCGGCAAAATGACCATAGCAGTCGAAACCGCCTAATTTAAAAAAAATATGACATATCGTTCTGATATTATAAACTGAGTTACATAATAAGCGCAAACATATGTTGTAGTTGAAATTAAGCTATAAGAGTATCAACACAGCTGAAAAAGTATGCTGTATTGTATAATAGTACATGCAATATGGTACTTTTACATATAGGAAATATATCTAATTGTTATTTTGATTGTATAAACGACTGTTAATTTATATACACACTCCATTTTGTAATATGATCAGCGAGTAATATGATCAGCGAACTATTTTATTAAAGTTTGCTTTACAACAGAAAAGTTAATTTATTAGTGCCATTAGATTATTCGAAGATATCAAGGCCATACTAAAATGAAGCTTATAAACTATTTCAATCAAGGTTTAAAAAATTACATCTTTTTCTACGTAATCGTACTTCTACTAAAACTTAGAATATTGATTTATCGTCGTCGTAAGTAAAAATAATTGCAAAAGTTTCAATATTTTCTACATAGATATCCCCAAATCTATTCAATGGTATGGATGCTTTCCGTTTAATTACAGGTAAAAATTGCTATTTTAAACGGTAATATCTTAATAACGATTTAGTTTAGCTTTATTAAATTTTGCTTCTTAGAAGTCCTAGAGATATTACGTATGAAAAATATTTCTTTATGTTTTGATTTCATCAAGGTGTAACGGTTAAAGCATTATTACGCAATCATGAACGTACATACTGAATTCATGCAACAAATTTACATATTATTCAACAATCAGCCCCGTTTTCGAACAAAATCAATCTTGATACCAAAATTAGTTAATAATATTGAATTTGATGACTATTCAAATACGAGTAATGGCTGCCGTTGAGCGATTTAAGGAATATTGGAAACATAGCAAGCAAAAATTAAGTTTTAGTTTAGGATATTCGAGGTTAGGTGGACATTTTAAGATTGTTTCAGTTTAGGTTCGGTTGATTTTAAGTCCCAATGAAAATATTATGATCGAGTTCAACAACATATGCAGAACTGCTCAACACCAGGACCGAATCAAAGCCTACGAATATGTATCTTAGACGCTGACAGCATACCTATTTCAGTAGCGGCGCTTGTATGTTATGAATATGGCAGTTGCTATCTAACGGTGAGATATACATATTCGTAGGCTCTAACGTAACTAATATTATATGTACGCCTAACCTAACAGAAATCGATATATTCTAACCTAAACTACGCTGTGGTTGACTGTCGACCATCTTGGACCACGCTTACTGCCCTGCGCAAACATATATATTTTTATTGTGATTTTATATAAAAGACGGGAAAGAAAATATAAAACATTTGCTGAACTTTAAAAAATTTAAACAAACATCTATTTTAAAAGAGTTCCTGATAGTCAAAGACGTGAAAAACAAGATATTTACTATATACAAAACATATATAACAACTCGAGTAAGATATGAAAAGTCTCCAGATTCGAGAGAACCATTCCTATGGTCTATTCCATGTTCTATTATTTCTACATGTTTCATATATGGGATATGTGTTAGATTGTTTCAAATACTAAGTATAGCTGAATGCTTGTAAATGTTGCTGTTTCACACCTTAGAGCGCATATAGTAACGAAGAGTTGAGCAAGGAAAGCGTTACCGGTACTGATCTAACAAGTCATTCGTCAGACTTTATACGCGTTATTATTTCCATTTCTTCGAGGAAATACAACGAAGAGATCCAGAGGAAAAATATGACTGAACGTATAGTATGTACGTTCATGATTGCGTAATAATGCTTTAACCGTTACACCTTGATGAAATCAAAACATAAAGAAATATTTTTCATACGTAATATCTCTAGGACTTCTAAAAAGCAAAATTTAATAAAGCTAAACTAAATCGTTATTAAGATATTACCGTTTAAAATAGCTTTTTACCTGTAATTAAATGGAAAGCATCCATACCATTGAATAGATTTGGGGATATCTATGTAGAAAATATTGAAACTTTTGCAATTATTTTTACTTACGACGACGATAAATCAATATTTTAAGTTCTAGTAGAAGTACGATTACGTAGAAAAAGATGTAATTTTTTAAACCTTGATTGAAATAGTTTATAAGCTTCATTTTAGTATGGCCTTGATATCTTCGAATAATCTAATGGCACTAATAAATTAACTTTTCTGTTGTAAAGCAAACTTTAATAAAATAGTTCGCTGATCATATTACAAAATGGAGTGTGTATATAATATTAACAGTCATTCATACAATCAAAATAACAATTAGATATATTTCCTATATATAAAAAATACCATATTGCATGTACTATTATACAATACAGCATACTTTTTCAGCTGTGTTGATACTCTTATATATTAATTTCAACTACAACATATGTTTGCGCTTATGATGTAACTCAGTTTATAATATCAGAACGATAAGTCATATTGTTCTACCTGTAAAGAGACGAAAGCTCTTACATACCGTTTAGTTAAAGTTAGGTCTTATTTTTAGTTAATGATTGTAGTATTGTTCTGCTACATTTAGTAACTACATATACTGATTATTAAACTTCTCTCGTAATAAGGTTTTCAAAATCTTAAAATGATTGTATATGTTTTATGAGAACTCGATAAATGTTTTAATGTTTTTATTTTTTCGTATAAAAGAAAATGAATATGTCAAGATGGTAATGCCTAGGATCTCTGACTCAAAAAACCAAACATGATAACATAGGCAGCAGCAGCAATAGCAACGCAGGTAGTGTTCTGTCAAAAGGAGCTATTGATACAGAATATAACAAGATGATTGTAAATTGTGCGTGTATATACTTTATAATGTACGTGTCTGTGCGTGAGAATACTTGAAATTGCGCGTGTATATACTTCAAATTGCGCGTGTATATGCTTTATAATGTACGTCTGTGCGTGAGAATGATTGTAAATTGTGCGTGTATATGCCTTATAGTAAAAATTAAAAAACGTGAATCTGAAACGTACGCATACCGATGAACCCTGTGATACGAATAAAGAAATAACTGATAAACGCTCGTAATAAACGTAATAAATTAGACTACTTTTACCGTGATGTATAGCAGAACCTCGGGATATTCCAGTTAGACCTCAACCGGGGACCGTTAATCTCTAACCGAAACTTGAACAAGCATCTCCAGTTACATACGTTGATGATGATGATGAAGAAGAAGAAGAATTCGATTCTGACTTAAAGGTTTATCACGAATTCTCTAACTACTATAGAGCATTATTAGATAATGGAGAAAACAAAAACGTAGATAAAAACTAGGTTGTTCACGAGTACAGTTTCAGGGGAAAAGATATTTTAATTAAAAGCAAACTTTTCAATGGAACATTCAGCCTGTTTAATTTACTAACGCTGAAATGAATAAGTTCTCCTAGTCCAACTGAGGAAGATATCGACAACTATATGAAAATAATCTCACTTACTAATGCTCATAAGAAAGGCTATAGCTAATAATAAAAATAGCCAGTGCTTACTCTAAATTCTTCAAGTCTGGAAAAATTTTTGAAATTCTCATCCGCTGCAGAGCCCAGCAGTCCAGGAGCGTCTTGGGGTAGGTTCCTGCAGCACGCAGCATTCCAGGCCAGCATCCGTCTCTTCTAGTTTTTTCTTGAGAAGGTAGGAGAACTGTGTTGTGAAATGTTTCTAGTTTTTTTTAGTGCTGGTGATTTATCAACGCACAACGTATATACTTTTTTTATGCATTTCATGATTCAAACCAATGTGAGATCTGATTGTTCTCGCATTGTTAACATATAATAATAATAACTACTACAACCCATAACCTAAACCAAGGCCCCAGAAGCTATAAACTTGTGCGGGAGGGAGGGGGCGATTATTATTATTATGTAGGCCCAGTGTGCGGCTGCAGCCGACTTACAGATGGAACAGCGCAAATCCCACATTTGTGTCACAGCTAAGGAAAACTGCAGAAAACCTTAACCAGCTCTGCCGGCGCCGGGTGTCGATCGCGGGCTGCTTGGGTGAAAGTCCGGCACGCCAGGCATTACACTACTAAGGCTGTATATGACCATTTATTATTTTTCATAATTAATTTTCTGAGAACTTTTCATTACATTTTGCCCTAAGATAATTTTTTTTACAAATCCTGTACATAATGAATGAATGAATTAGCCGGCACATCGATTTTGATATTATTAGTCGATATTTTTTTATATAAATCGACAGATTTCACTACATTTTTATGGCAGCCTATGCACGTGGGTTTTTTAAGGCCTTTCTTAAGAATAATTGATATTTAATTATAATATTTGTTATCATTGATATAATTTTATTTAATTCTTACATAGATAAACACAATAGTGTTTTTTGTTTTGAAAATTTGTACATGAATACACAAAAAGAAAAGATGTTTTTCGTTTGAGATTAAAAGTTTTCGCACATTTACATTTGTAAATTTAAATATGCGTTTTGGGTACATGTGACCTTGCTTTAAGGAAAAAGATAATTTCTTTGTGCTTTAAAAATAATTTTATTTGAATTATTATTTATGATTTTGAATAATAATCTACAAGAGAAAGAAATTTTGTTTTTCTTAATAGTAGGTATTGCGACACCTGACCGTGGGAAAATTTTGATGACCGTGAACCTAATTAGCATAATTAATTGCTCTAATTAAATTGATTGATCTAATAAATATGCAAATGAGGCGCGAATTAAATTGATTGATTTAATAAATATGCAAATGAGGCGTGAATTAAATTTATTGATCTAATTAAATGTTCGAATTAAATTATTTGATCTAATAAATATTCAAATGAGGCGCGAATTAAATTTATTGCTCTAATTAATATGCAGGTGAGGCGTGAATTAAATTGATTGATGTAATTAATATGCAGGTGAGGCGTGAATTAAATTGATTGATCTAATAAATATGCAAATGAGGCGCGAATTAAACTGATTGATCTAATTAGTATGCAGGGGCTCCTCCCCTCGCTTCTTATTGGCTACCCCCGCTCCTGTAGTTCCTCCCCTTGCTTCTGATTAGTCGCCCCCAGCTTGGATAACACGTCTACTATTCTCTGATTGGTTGATAGCGGCCATTTTGAAAACGCCTACTATTCTCTGATTGGCTGACGACGGCCATTTTGGAACGTATGGCGCCATTCTACCACGCCCGCCATTACGGGAATCTGTATTACCGGCAACCAGCGTATTGTCAATAGATGGCGTTATGAAGAAATATTGGCATACTGTGTACTACTACTGCTAGAGGGCGTCATGAAGAAATCTGTATTACCCGTATGTAGAGGCAGTTATTTTATATCACAACATGTGGTGCTAAATTTGAATCTTTACTGAATCTGTCAATTTTAAATTTGTTATTTTTGCATCTGTCATTTTAAATATGTCAATTATGCATCTGTCATTTTAAATCTGTCAATTTTGCATCTGTCATTTATGCATCTGTCAATTTTTGAAATCTGTCAATTATGCATCTGTCATTTTTGCATCTGTCATTTTAAGAGACAACCCGTCACTAGAGGCATAACGAAGCTAATAAATTTCTAGTCTAGTTACCCCTCGCTCGATCATTGTATAATACACATTTCAAACATTCACAGCTGCTGTTCTTAGAAAATTGCTCGATAGACGATATCAGAGATTTAGAAGAAATAATGCGAAGTGTAGCGTAACAATATCTCTTCTGTTAATTAACAGTACTGATAAACTCTTTCTAGGTACCTAGAAAAACCAAGCCTTTCAAAGATAATATCTGGTTTTACTGCCCCAGAGAGAAAGCATAATGAAAAGGGTTCATATTCGTTAAATTGGTGGTGTTTTAACCTGTCAAAGAGAGAGAGAGTCAACCGGATACATTTTATTTACAAACTTTGCTTACGTCGATTCTTGTCCCCATTTTAAAATCTAAAATTATTACTTATTTTAAATTTTTAATACTTTACTTTAAAATTCTTTATTAAATACAGGCATTTATTCTTTGTTAGTTACTTATATTTTTATTAGTTTGTTAGGGGAAAACCTTAATGAAATGTATATTGTTGAGCTTTACTAGTGAGCGAGCTTAATTTTAGAAAACATAAATTGTTAAATAAGTTACTTGAATTCATTTGAATTGTATGTTTTGGTCGTGTAAAAGGTGATCCCGTTTAAAAAGACCATGAGAACAAATAAACTTTTATTAAATTATCACTTATTAGTAGCGATTGGATATATTGTAGAGGGCAAAATATTCTGATCAATGACATATGTATTTTCAGGGTTGGTAGGTTTACTGGTTTTCAATCTGACTTCTATTAAATTTTATATCTACAGCTGATTTCAAATAAATCTAGCACAGTCATCAGTACTTTATAGTGTAAATGCTGCTTTTTGTTTTTCTTGATATCGTTTTTTGTTATAAAAAATTCTTTTTCTCTCAGGTAAATCTTTATTGATAGGTCGATCAATACCTTAATTAAGAGTTTAGATTTTATACGAAGATAAAGTGAGTATTTACTGCATTTAGTTAAATAATAAATTGAAGTCATTCTCTTATTTGACTACATATCTACGATGAATTTAGTTCTAATAAAAAATAATACATTATTGACCGTTTGAAAAAGGGTTCTGAAAAAGAAAGAAATTTTATCTTTTATTCTGATCTGAGTATAATCATTACCGACGGCGTACGGTGATGCGCTGTGTAGATCATATTATTAAACAAGATGAAACAGGCATAAGCGGTCAGGACGGTTTATGACATCCGACTGATTTATGACCTAATAAAGGCTTAATTAACAGTGCCTTTGAACAGGTTCATTCTTGTTTATTTCGTAATATTGCGCAATATCTCGCAATACGTAAACGATGTTTTAATGACAACCAGAGGGCGCTACGATTGTTTTAGAACGTATAAAGGCAAATCCTGAACTTCCAGGTATCACTTGTCTACGTCCGCTATCGCTGTTAATAGTGCTTTTCTAGCTCTTATTTCTTGCTATTGTGTGTGTATGTGTGTATTTGTTTAGTTGTGAATAAAACTAATTTTAAATAAAACTTTGAGTGTTTACGTCAGACGAACCAAGCCAGCCAACAAAGGTAGGAATTTATTAATTGTTTATTACGTAGTTACTTTTTTCTGTACCTTATTTATTTTTGTTTTCTCACCTGCTATAAGGGACACTAATTTACATTATTCAGGTAAAATATTATGAAGTTTTACACTTTTCAAGCAAGTTTAACTTATTTGTTATTTATAATAATAATAATAATAGTCTGCCAAAGGGTTTTATTAACAATTTAAACTCTACTTATAATATTTGCATAAATTAGATTGCTATTAAAGTTTTAAGACTGGTTAAAAGGTTTTATTAATTTGTATTAAAACGGCTCTTTCTTTAACTTTGTACAAAGCAAATAATTAATTTATAATATTTAATATTACATAAAAATTTGAATAGCTTATGTTTAACGTACTCGTTGCTTAGTAGCTTGCATTGCATTCAGATGTTATTGTTTATTTAAAATTAACAACATATAATCTGATTTATTTTGCGTCAATTTTTTACCGTCATGTAGCATCCAAGCTTTTATTTTTAAATTAAGGGTTAAGAGAGAGTTCGTGAATGGTATTTGAGAACGTCGTTCTAAAAAGATTTTTATCTTTCCATTTGTCGATATGTGATTTCTTACCTGCTATAAGGGACTGTAATTTATGAAGTTTTACACTTTTCAAGCAAGTTTAACGTATTTTTTATTTATAATAATAATAATAGTTTGCCAAAAGGTTTTATTAACAATTTAAACTTTAATAATTTGCTTAAATTAGATTGCTGTTAAAATTTAAGACTGGTTAATAATAATAATAATGGTTATTTGCTAAAAGTTTTTATTAACATATGTCATTTATTAGATTTTGTTTATGCCAAACTTGTTGCATCAGGGTAAAACACGAAAATATTACATCATTTATTCGATTTGTTTATTCCAGACGTGTTCCGACTCTAAATAATAAATGCCCTCGTATGCTAATTTGAGGGTTCTTAAACACTAATTGTTTATAACAATATACATATAATGCAAATAATTATTTATAATATTTAATATTACATAAAAATTTGAATAGCTTATGTTTAACCAGTACCAGTTGCCTAGTAAACTAGCTTGCATTGCATTCAGATGTTATTGTTTAGATAAACAGTTTTCGAGCAAGATTAACTTTATTCTAAATAATAATAATAAATGTCCATGTCTACTAATTTAACGAATTTCTTGTAATCTGATTTATTTTGCGAACAATAATATTTCCCTATGTCATTTAATAATAAGTCAGTCTACCTGCCTTTGTTTAATGCCTAGTTACTTAGTAAACTAGATTGCTTTGTTGTTGTTTATTTATGCCAAACTTGTTGCATCAGGGTAAAACACGAAAATATCACGTCATTTATTAGATTTGTTTATTCAAAATTGCGTACAATTATTAAAAATTTCCAGTGTCAACATACTTTGTAATGCATGTAATTTCTCGGTTTTAGCATTAGACGTGTAAGATCAATTATAAACCCGTACGTGTACTACTACTACTACTACTACCCGTAACAAAATGACTCTTTATAAAGTTATTACTGAAAGCGTATCTACTGTTAAGAAGTTTAACACCCAAAAGCGTCGAGTCGTATTCAAAGTGAAACAACCTTCAGCTAACCAAGACCTATTGGTCTTTTTCAAAGCAGCTATCGAGCAAATAATTACATATGCCATGTCTAACGTTTCACCAACCGACTGCGTAGGAATTACTTTCGAGTTCGATAGTTTTAAAGATAAACTGCCTGGTTACATGAGTTTTAGACCGGATAGTGAGGTTACCTATAAAGATGTTTGGGGAATTCTAGAGAGCATCCTACAGAGCGACCCTGAAGCTCTCAGTACTGACAAGTTCCGTATGATTGTTTCATCTGTGACGCCACCTGCAGGGCAAGGGCGTAACCGAAGCGGCATTTACAGTACCTTCGCCGAAGAGTGCAGCAAGCGTAGATTGTCGCTATCAAGAATACTGACAATCTATGCCTACCCAGGGCTTTGATCGTAGGGAAGGCCTACGCTGATAATAGCCCTGATTATAAGACCAGGACTAACCAGGGTGTACAAAAGATAAAGGCTGAGGAATTAATGCGAGAGGCCTGTGTACTCGTCATTCCAACAGAGGGAGCAGGTGTCAACGAATTAAGATGCTTTCAAAGGCATCTTAATGAATACAAGATCACCGTGTATGGGTATGGTACAAAGGGCCGCGATGTGATCTTCGAAGGAGCTACTGATACAGAGAAGAAGATCAATCTACTGTATCACGAAGGGCATTATAATTTAATCACCTCGTTGACCTCGACCTTTACCTGTGGATACTTTTGCGAAAGCTGCCACACCCCGTATGATCATAAAAGTCATCATAGGTGTGAACAGTCTTGCGTAGGCTGTGGCAGTTCACCACCTTGTACTAGACAGGCCCTACTGATCAAATGTCAGGATTGCAGAAGAGACTTTAGAAACCAAAACTGTTTTGAGAATCATCAGACTAAAATGTGTCAGGTTGTTAAAAGATGTGAGGACTGCTTTAGGATCATAAATCTAAAGCTGAGAAAACAGCCGCATATGTGTGGAGAAATTTATTGTAAAACTTGCCAAGCTCACAAATCTAAAAACCATTTTTGTTTTATAAAACCAGTCGGGCAAAATGTCTGCCAAACAGAATGAGACTTTATTTGTGTTTTTTGACCTGGAAACAAGGCAGGAAAAACAGATCTCCGAGGGTATTAACATTCATGATCCTAATTTATGTATTTCGCATCAAGTATGTCCGAGTTGTTACAACGAACAAAAATTGTATTGCTGTCAACGTTGTGGTATTAGAAAACGGGTCATAAAGAAGGATTGCATTAAAGGGTTTCTATCGTATCTAATGGAGGCCCGAAAGAATTTTAAAAAGGTGGTAGCTATAGCCCATAATCGGTAGGCCTTCGACATTCAGTTCATACTAAATCATATCATAACACAATCCAGTCTTAAACCTGAATTAATAATGCGGGGCAGTAAGGTTTTAATGTTGCAAATAGACAACCTAAAATTTATCGATTCTCTGAAATACTTCTCGATGGCTTTGTCTGCACTCCCTAAAGCGTTTAGTTTACCATCACCAAAATGATACTTTCCACATCTGTTCAATACGGAAGCAAACGCGAACTACGTCGGACCTCTACCAAACATGGAATATTACAGTCCTGGTACCATGAAACCAGGAGCTCGTAAAGAATTCCTCAAATGGTACGAGACGAACAAAAACAACGAATTCGATATGCAGAGAGATCTAGTTGAGTATTGCAGAACAGAAGTGGACATTTTGAAGCCTGCGTGTCTTCACTTCAGAAATCTTTTTATTGAAGAGTACGGCTTCGATCCTTTTTGAGAAGCCATCACTATCGCTTCGGCTTGTAATCTAATGTTCAGACGTAAATTCCTGAGACCCGAAACCATAGGGATAATACCTAAAGGAGGGTACAGGAGAATCGATAATCATTCCATCATAGCTCTACAATGGCTCATAAGGGTGGAAGAAGGGAGAGGAATTATAAGCCAACATGCTGGTAGAAAGAAGGAAGCGGTAGTAGCCGGGTCAAAGGTTGATGGGCTCTTTGAAAACAAAGTATTCCAATTTCAAGGATGCTATTATCATGGATGCCTTATCTGTTTTCCTACACGGTGGGATGAATCTCTACACGACGATCCGTCCGATACTATGAATATCCGATACGAGAGGACCTTGGCTACTACGGAAAAACTAAGATCACAAGGGTACGAGGTCGTAGAAAAATGGGAGTGTTGCTTTAGAAAAGAGACGGACTCCGAAATAAGACAGCGATTGGAACGCCATCCCTTACTCGTTAATTCACCTCTCAATGCTCGTGATGCTTTCTTCGGCGGTAGAACAGGGGCTACTAAGCTAAAGTACCGGGTCAAGCAGGGTGAGAAGATCCGGTATGTCGATGTATGCTCCCTTTACCCCTGGGTATGCAAGTACGGTAAATTCCCAGTTGGCCTCCGGAAGTTTACGTGGGGTCGGAATGCGATGTACTAATAGAGGAAAGGGGCTAGAAAACGTTGAGGGCGTTATTAAATGTACTGTGTTACCGCCCCAACATTGTATCACCCTGTTCTACCCATAAAGATGCATAACAAATTATTGTTTCCGCTTTGAAACACATGTTCTAAAGATTACATCAGGGAGAGTGTTCTCATTCGGAGAAAGAAAGAGTTATAAACGGCACTTGGGTTATTGATGAAGTTCTGAAGGCTGTGGAAAAAGGTTACAGGGTAGTAGAGATACAAGAAATATGGCAGTACGAAGTCACAAGGTACGAGAAGGCTTCGAAGTAGGAGGGTTTATTTGCCGGGTTCATCGACAAGTTCATGAAGATAAAACAAGAAGCTAGCGGTTGGCCTGGTTCCTGCAACACGGATGAGATCAAAAAGAAGTACAAGTAGAAGGTATTTTGATGGATGCTTTAAAGATTATCAAGAATCCTGGACTTAGATCGTTGGCCAAGTTGATGCTAAATTCATTTTGGGGTATGTCATACAATTACTTTTCGTATAGTCACTTACTAATTATTTCTTTGTTACAGGAAAATTTGGTCAGCGAGAAAATCAATAAAAGACCTCTATTATTCGAGAACCTAAAGAATTCTCGATTTACTTACGAACCCTAGCATCGAAGTTAATCATCTTCAGGAAATTAACGAGGAGGTGATTGCGGTAAACTGCCAGCACAAGGAGGAAGCGGTGGAGCCCCTATCTACAGTCAACGTTGTGATTGCTGCGTATGTAACAACTCAAGCCCGTCTTAAACTGTACTCGTACCTGGAGCAATTAGATTCGAGAGTGTTGTACTATGATACAGGTCTCAATTATTCATCTCTCTCTTGTAATTTGATAACTACTTAATATGATTTTTATTACAGATTCTGTAATATATGTGTCCAGGCCCAGGGAGGAAGATCTACCTACCGGTAGTTTCCTGGGGGATGTCACGGACGAACTCGAGGATTACGGACCAGGGGCATACAGTATAGAATTTGTATCAGGGGGTTCTAAAAATTACGCCTACAAGGTGTATGACCCTTCAACTGGGAAAGTCAGCAGGGTGGTGAAAGTTAAAGGCATTACGCTGGACCATAATGCCTCCCAACACATTAACCTAGAGTCAATGCTCACCCTGGTTGAGGACCTGAATAAGAAGATATTGATAGAATCCAGTAACATCAGAAGGGGAGAACAACACCAGGTTATAACGAGGACAGAGACGAAGACGTATCGGGTGAATTTTACAAAGAGACGTAGAGTTGACGACTTCGACTCTGTGCCTTACGGGTATAAAACACCTCGAGTCGATTGATGTTACTAGGTTCTACTAATATCGCATTTCAGCATTCTCGAATTCTCTTAGTAATGTTTTGTAATGTATATATTTTATTATCATTTAACGGCTGTATATGACTGTGTGTTTAAGAATTCTAGTTTTGTAGTGTGTAAATATTTTAACATCAGTTATCCTCATATATTGTATATAACTGTATTTTTCTCTAGATTTCTAGATTGTATTATTTCTTGTGTTTTTATTTCTGCAACGACATAAATAAAACATCGAATATTTTATATTAGTCATGCCTATTAATTAATTAACGTGTTCGTAAATTTTTGTATATCATTTGCATAGGTAGCCCCATATCTAACTCTTAAGTAGCAAAATAGTTGTATAGTAATAAGTACAACACCAACTGAAGGTCGATGTTTTCAATGATTACCATTATTAATGTATATATATATATATATATATATATATATATATATATATATATATAATATATATATATATATATATATATATATATATATATATATATATATATATATATATATATATATATATATATATATATTTGTCAAACCGCTTATACACACCCGTTTCGCTATATTCTACCGACTTGTCGGACCATTTTCGACGCTCTCAGACCCGGGCTTGGGTCTGGCAACGTTCTCCTATCTTTTTGAGGTCTACAGGATAAGGTTTATCTAAAACTGCAATAAAAAAATATACAATTTGGGTTTGGAAAAGTAGGGTCTGTAAAAAGTTTTATACAACCGTAGTTCATCACAATGAACTATAGGGGGCGTCGCGCCTTTCTCAAGTGTATATCGTATATTTTTATACAAGACGCTATCAAACCCGCTATGTTCTACAGACTTCCTAAGCCCTGGATCTGGCAACATTGCCATGACGCTTATGTTAAGCTTTGTTTTATAAACGTTTGGTTATAATAGCTCGCATTTGATATTTGATGGAGAAAAGTGACGTAAGAATTACATCAGCTCGTATGCGAGTTCTCTTCACATTTGTAAATTATTCTCTGTCGTTGAAAAATTGAAGGTTTTAATATTTATTAATAATAATAATATACTTTATTTATAGCATATAACTAGATAAATTCCTTATAATACATTATAATTTCTTAAATATTAATGTAATTTATTACATATTTTTTACACTGTTTCTTAAATAATGTTAAAGATGTACAGTTTTTTACATTAGCTGGAAGTGAATTATATTCAACTAAACCTTTATGAAACAGATTATTTTGTCCTATATTTGTTGTTACTGTATGAACATAAAAATTATTTCTACTTCTAGTATTATGATCATGAACATCTTCTACGAATAGTGATTCATTTAAAATGTGCTCTGGGTATATTCGGTTTTTATTTTAAATATTATAAAATGTTTAAAAAATAATATATAAAAATCTCTGTCCTATTACATTGAAAGCTAATTTAAGAATCTTTACTGTAATACCATCGACACTACTATTCTTATTAGTAAATTGTTTCTAATTTTTTTTAACTCCAAAAATTCTATTGGTAAAAATTTTTCGAACTTGCATTGATGTACATTAATGTGGCTTAAATCAGTTTCAATTTGGGTTAAATTTGTTAATGTAATAATTTGTTGCATGCTGTTAATAAAGTAAATATTGAATTTTTCTGCAATTTGAATTTCCTTTTTTTCTAACTCATTGTCAAAAATAATACATTCCTTTTTTTGTCTGTTATGGCCTCCTTTAATTAATTCTTTAACTGTTTTACACATTTCTGTTGAGTTATTTTTGATATCATCTATTTTTTCTTGATAATAATTTCTCTTGTGGTTCCTGATCAAACTAGTAATTCCATTTCTTTGTTGTCTATACCTATTGATATCACTTTCTTCTTGTGTAAAGATTGCTCTTTTATATAATCTGTCCCTTTCTTCAATTTCCAAGGCTATTTCTGGAGTCCACCAACGCTTACAACTCCATTGACATTTAATGGTTTTCTTAACAGTTGGAGCATGCCTGTTTAGTGTGTCCATTATGGTTTTAACTAATGTTTCTGCTAGTTGATTGGTGTTTGTACAGTCCGAATTCCATGGTTGATCCATTAGATCTAATTGAAATTGCATTTCATTGAAGTTGCTCATGTCTCTGTGTTGTATTGTATATTCTTCAAATTTTTCTTTCACTTTTGCATTTACAGTTATTATTGAGTGATCGGTTATTTTTGGAACATGGTGTACCTGGACATCAATGGTTTTTTCATTAGATACAAGAAGATCTATGAGTGTAGCACTGTCCTTAGTGATTTTTGTAGGTTGGTCGATAATCTGATGTAGTCCATTATTTTTAATTAAAGATCTCAGCCTATTTTCATAATATGAATCCTTTAATAGGTCAATATTAAAGTCTCCGATAATTAGTAAGGTCTCTGATCTACTAGCATATACATTAAACAAATTTTCAAGTTTCATTAGAAATTGAGCATCACTAGAGTTTGGAGAGTGATATAAGTTTATAAAGTTATATTTGTATGATTGAAAGCATATATTAATACCTACAATCCATGTGTTCATATCAATGGTATCTTTAAGTAGGACTTTATAACTGAATTCATTTTTTATATAAATGATTAGAGTAAGGTTAACAGGATTTTCGAACAAGTGAGACAACGCAACATAATACGGAAAAGTTAATTTCTGGGGAAAGTGGATGGTTTCCAAATAAGGTGGAAAAGTACATATGTCATTTTCCGTAGTAATCAAACAATAAATTTCAAGAACTTTTTTAGTATTAAAGTACTGTAATATCTTTTTTGTACGTTTGTTTGAAGGATTGTTTGTGGTTAATTAAAGCTTTATTCTTTTCCTGTTAAGATGAGAGAATGAATGCTTGAACTATTTGGTTTCTGAATTATTTTCTGATCCCTCGTTTACATTCGATTCCTTGGATACTACAAAGTATCCAAGGCAACGGTGATCATCACATTTATTGCTCCCTTGGGTTTTAGAAGTTTTCCAGCAGAAAAAGTCTCCATCAGCTTGCTTGAGGACAGGATTGGAAAGAACTAGTGAATGTACGCATAAGATGTGGTTGTGATTGTAAAGCAACTTGATAGATACGTAAAAAACCGCGTTTTTTCTTTGGCTGGTTTTACAATTGATTAAAGTTAGTGCAGGGCTCTTAATGTTAATTTTCGTTACAATAATAAGAACTTAACCTATAGAAATGCGCTAATAAGAATAACGTGAGAATCGAATGAGATAATTGAAAACGGTTAAAATTAAGACAGCAGATTCTAAATTCTAGGGCTCGTTGCAAAATGCAAATAACTAAAAACTACAAAACTTAACCTAAGAGGAACGTATGAGGATTCTGTTGGACTTGTAGGTTGTTGGTTGGATCATAATCGTATATGCAACATAAAAGGAAAATAGTAAATGTATGCACACATATATGTCTAACAGGTAACAAAAAGTAATTGCGAACGTTCTATACATAAACGGCACAAAAAAAGATAAGGATTTGTAACGGGCTGCATTCGAGCTTATCTGCTATGTATTCCCTGTGTTCCCGATCACACGAAGTAACGAATTTTTGGTACGACCGTTTATTGAAGTTCACAACAACCGATTTGTAATTATACGTTTTGCGACACACTGTTGTGTGGGTTTCTTGTAGGGTTCTGAAACTTTTTCTGGAATAAATAGGTTTAGCTCAGGTTTAAATCGACAATCTATGCCAACGAAATGGCATAATTCTTGTTGCATTCTAAGGATTGGAAAGTTATGAATAGCTTCTCCTTTTGAAATTTGTGACGTAACTCCATCACTGTTCACTGTGTGGTCGAGACAAGTTAGTTCTTTGGCTTTAAAAATTGTTTTTTTTTAATTTGATAGTAAACCGTAATGATATAGGCGTTGAAATACTTTCTTTAAATGCTGTAGATAGTCTGCTTTGATGGCAGAAAAATTTAGAACAGAAAAAACTTTATACAACCGTGACTTCAGATAGATTATCACTTCTGGTAGTGGTGGTGCTGAGTATTGATCCTCTACTGGAATTATGCTAATTGATTTCTCGACATCTGCTTCATAAATAGGATCCTGGTATCTTGAATGGTATGCTTACAAGAGTAAGTTTCTTGACAGATTGTTGCGTGTTCAATTAAAGTCGGCTGTCACCACATGTAATATCTTCTGTGTTTGTTTGTTTGAAAGACTGTTTGTGGTTAATGAATGCTTTATTCTTTTACTGTTAAAATGAGAGAATGAATGTTTGAACTATTTGGTTTCTGAATTATTTTCTGACTCCTTGTTTATATTTGTTGCATTGGATACTACACGCACACATACATATCACTGGATCACAGTACTCACTCATACATATCGTCGACGTTAATGCATACTAGCGGAACTATTTTGTAGCAATTTTCCAGGAGCGCGGTTTAAATGCTTATAAAAACTTTGTTACAGATGGCATGATGAATTCTTTGAAATCGCAACTAGCAACATAGCTAGTTACAACATTTCAAAGAATTAAGTTCATATGCATTAACGGCGACGATATGTACTATATACCACCAATAAATAACAACGTCGTAGACCATTCAGGGTAAAAATCGTGAGGTGTTCTTTATCAAAAATTAAAATGGTCGAACTAAGTTGAGCATCATTTGTGACTTTTTGCTAAAACGCTGAAGGAAAACTTTCTCGTCTATAATTTGTAAGATTACTTAATGGAACTTTTAATGGAAACAGAGCACTCAAAACGTTCAGAGGGGCAGTGTATGTTGCAACCCCCAATTGAATTTCATGAACATTGGTATGGGGTAGATGCAGTAGCAGTACTTCACTATAGCAACAAGAAACGGCCACCTCATAGAACAAAAGATAAACGGAATAAATTCTGTGGGACGTTCTTTAACAAAAATGAAACTGGGTGGACTAATATGATTTGCGCCTGTTATATTTAGAACTACATGTATTTCAAATGTAATCAGAAAATCTCTGGTGTACAATTCGTCACTAACAATATAATACATATTCCAATTCACAAATAGCTATTTCAGAATACAATAAAAATTGATCTTTAACTTAGTACAAGTGCACTATAACGGAATTGAGCAAGGTTTGAAAAAACTTCTTCTTTTCTTCATTACCTTTCGACGTTTCTGTTAAAGACACTTAACCACCATATAGTGTATACTGTTTTATACCTTCAAATTCATTAAACAGAAAGTAGGGATTGAACATTCCATAATTTTCTTGTAACTGTATAAACGCACAGTAAAAATAGAAACTGCTATTTTTTTAATCTAGGTTAAACTAATCAAATGTAGTGTATTTTCGTCAGCTAAACTTGAAAATGACTTTATGCTTGATTTGTTCATGTTTACGAGTAGCTAATATCCTGAACTTTGTAAAATATCAATATTAAACCACGCCCCCAGATTGATTTTGTCGTTTTATTTTCAAAAACTGTTAGGTTTATGGACTGGTTGTTAAGTGGGTTAGATAAAATAAAGCTTATTTAATTGACGCATGAATATATATCATACAGGATGTTTCACTTAAGATTCGTATCCTCTGAATAGGTGGTAGTACACATAAAATGCAACAAAAAAGCTGAAAATCATTAGTGTCTATCTTTCATAATAACCGAAAAAAGAATGGTTTTTGAAAAGTGGGTAGCAGGTCACTGGTCTAAGAATCACACTTGGAGCTGGATGTGCCTATCTAATACATTGACGCAGCTGCTGCTAGGTGATGTCGCAGTTTGTGTTGACTATAATTTCCAGCAGTTCCCAAAAATTGACATTTTTAGCAAATTTTTGTCGATTTGCGTAAACACAAAAAGAATTTTTTGTTCCTATTGATGAATACTATCACATATGCAATTTATACGAAAGTTGAGTAAAACACCCTGTATGTAGACCAACAATTTCTACCAATACATTTGACGGAGCAACTTTAGAACATAACTTATTGCGATCTTGTATTCGTCATCAAGTACTTAGCTAAGAACAAAAATGTTGAGTTTGCAGTGCAACCTTAGCATCACTTCTGCAAAATTCATGAAGCGATGTTGTTGTTATTGTTGGTTGTACTATTATGATAATTTTGCAGTAAAAAGAATATCTTTAGGAGAATACCCTGTACTGGACAATTATTTTATAGAAACCAAATTGTATAGGGCATTTCACCTTGTTTTGAAATCTTTCTTACTTCGTTTGTACGTCATAGTGCATGACGTTTTACCTTTATTTTCTTTCTGCATTTTATAGAGCATTATTTGACTTGTCACTATTCGACTTGGGTCAAGTATACCTGTTTTGTGAAGAATTAAATTTTGCATTCAATGGTGTATTCATTAAACATATCACTAGCACAGAATTCCGTATCTAGCGGCAGCGGGTACGCTACAGCTACCACAAGCACAAAATAAGACTAATGTATGTTCTAATAACAACTGTCCTTGAACACAGAATTTTATCCAAATTGCATTTTGGACTATTTTATTTTGATGGTCTATAGCTTTGTAACATTTCATTTTTAAACATAGATATGTTGTGCTTAATGGCCTATTTTGATCAAAGGCATTGACCCTCAGGAATTGGCATCATCTGCTCGAGATAGCCTACATATAAAATGGGTGAAGTGTCATTTAATGTTAAACATCTAGCTACATTTTAAAGCAGGCGTGGAATTAAGTCGTGAACTTAGAATTCTAAAACAAAAACCACTCAAGAAAAGAATTACTCGATACGAATATCAATATAAAGAACGAAGTAAGAAAGATTCAAAAACCCTGAAGTACCCTGTAGGTTTTAGGTTCACTAAAAAGATTGATTAGTACAGGGTATACCCCTAAAATGTATCTTGCCAATACTAGAATTACCATATGACTAGCCCCAATAATAATGATAATATCGCCTCGTAGATTTTGCTGGAGATTCTGAGATAGAAGAAGACTGAACCAGGATCGCGTTCGATGCTCAACGAGATTTCCATAGCTATTTCATGATGAACATCAAATCACACAAAGTTATGCTCGAAGCTTCTCGTATAATATGTACCGACACTAATTATTTGTCTGTTTGACATATGATCGTTTTTCGATTACACAGAAACAAGACAACATGCACAAAGTTTTCTTAGCTTTTTGGTATGAAAGTTAAATAAAATCCTATTTTACCTAACTGGCTCCATTTTGATAAAACTAATGGTTTCTGAAAAAACAGTAAAAATCATGTGGAGGCATAGCTTACCTTCATCAGCTTCTCTGGTTCACCACTTTTGAGTAGTAACTTTTAAGGGGTTATTTAACATATCACAAAGAAGGCCTATCAAAAATCCAAGGATCTACCTCAATTCCCCTCTATTTTTACTAATTTGACTGAACTGTTACCGTGGCATTAAAATATACATATCTTAGAAACTGTTCATTTGTGCTAAAAACATAACAGTAAAATGTTCAGGAGGTCAAAAGATTTGGTTATAACATTTATTTTCTCAAAACACATATACATGACGTGTCTTCGAAACTTTTAATTGTATTCTTGTAAACAAAATCATCTTAAATCATCTTGTAATCATGTTAAAATAAATGATTTAAAAACAAATTATTAAAAAACAATTATTTGCATAAACCTTATGTATTTTAGAACAAAAGAGGCTCAATGCTATTTCTCATGTTAATAATAATTTTCAGAGTTACATCGTTTTACGGAAAAAGTTAATTTTTCTGCGTTTAAGGTTAACATATTTATGGAATTTACGAACAAATCAACAAAAATAAAGATCACTTATGATCTTAGCATCCCGAAATCATTACGTCAATCGTAATTTTATCTCTGATACATTCGGCAACGTTGCTGGGTTCGGTAGGGTAGGTAGGCTTGCTTAAAATTATACAAATGGGTCTGTAAAAACTGTAATATGTATCGGGTTCAAGAACGACTGTCAAATATCATCAATATTTTTTTTCATATATTTTTACCCCTCGAGGATCTTAAATATTGCTTATCAGAAATAGATCAATATTATGTAAAATATACACATTTTAAAAATCAAAAAATGCGGGTCTACTAAAGACCCTACCATATAGCGGGTCCGACAACGTCGATTAAACCAATATATATATATATATATATATATATATATATATATATATATATATATATATATATAAGAACGAGTTATAATAATGGGATATCGCGCAACAGAGAAGAAAGAAAACATAAGTTGCAGCCGTCTATATATATATATATATATATATATATATATATATATATATATATATATATATATATATATATATATATATATATTTATATATTATATATATATATTTATTAACTAAGAGTTTTCTTTGAAATACTATTGACTTCAACCTCAATAACAATTATATTATATATATATATATATATATATATATATATATATATATATATATATATATATATATATCTATATATATATATATATATATATATATATATATATATATATATATATATATATATATATATATATAATATATATATATATATATATATATATATATATATATATATATATATAAATTTTAGTTGAAATTAATTTTTGTTAAGTTGAATTTTTGTTAAGTTGATGATAAATTTTTCTATATGAATTTGCATTCTAAATATTATTTAATGTAAAATCATTATTCAACTTAACAAAAATTAATTTCAACTAAAATTTATATATAATTAATTTCCTTTCGGAATGATTAAAAATAATCTAGATACTTTGAATATTGATGTTGTTGTCATGCGACTTGCTGATCTTCATTTATAATATTCAAAAAAAAATATCTAGGTACTTTGTATGTCTGCTTAAACATCTAATTCATATGGAAAATGTCTCGCTATGCTGGTAGTCGTACTCTGTAGCTCAGTTGGTAGAGATACCACCTAGACAGTGGAGGGTCCTGGGTTCGAGTCCCAGCAGAGTCGATGATAAATTTTTCTATATGAATTTGCATTCTAAATATTATTTAATGTAAAATATATATATATATATATATATATATATATATATATATATATATATTAAATAATATTTAGAATGCAAATTCATATAGAAAAATTTATCATCGACTCTGCTGGGACTCGAACCCAGGACCCTCCACTGTCTAGGTGGTATCTCTACCAACTGAGCTACAGAGCACGACTACCAGCATAGCGAGAAATTTTCCTTATGAATTAGATATTTAAGCAGACATACAAAGTAACTAGATATTTTTTTTTGAATATTATTAATGAAGATCAGCAAGTCGCATGACAACAACATCAATATTCAAAGTATCTAGATTATTTTTAATCATTCCGAAAGGAAATTAATTATATATAAATTTTAGTTGATATTAATTTTTGTTAAGTTGAATAATGATTTTACATTAAATAATATTTAGAATGCAAATTCATATAGAAAAATTTATCATCGACTCTGCTGGGACTCGAACCCAGGACCCTCCACTGTCTAGGTGGTATCTCTACCAACTGAGCTACAGAGCACGACTACCAGCATAGCGAGAAATTTTCCTTATGAATTAGATATTTAAGCAGACATACAAAGTAACTAGATATTTTTTTTTTTTGAATATTATTAATGAAGATCAGCAAGTCGCATGACAACAACATCAATATTCAAAGTATCTAGATTATTTTTAATCATTCCGAAAGGAAATTAATTATATATAAATTTTAGTTGATATTAATTTTTGTTAAGTTGAATAATGATTTTACATTAAATAATATTTAGAATGCAAATTCATATAGAAAAATTTATCATCGACTCTGCTGGGACTCGAACCCAGGACCCTCCACTGTCTAGGTTGTTGTTGTCATGCGACTTGCTGATCTTCATTAATAATATTCAAAAAAAAAAAAAAAAAAAAATATCTAGTTACTTTGTATGTCTGCTTAAATATCTAATTCATAAGGAAAATTTCTCGCTATGCTGGTAGTCGTGCTCTGTAGCTCAGTTGGTAGAGATACCACCTAGACAGTGGAGGGTCCTGGGTTCGAGTCCCAGCAGAGTCGATGATAAATTTTTCTATATGAATTTGCATTCTAAATATTATTTAATGTAAAATCATTATTCAACTTAACAAAAATTAATATCAACTAAAATTTATATATAATTAATTTCCTTTCGGAATGATTAAAAATAATCTAGATACTTTGAATATTGATGTTGTTGTCATGCGACTTGCTGATCTTCATTAATAATATTCAAAAAAAAAAAAAAAAAAATATCTAGTTACTTTGTATGTCTGCTTAAATATCTAATTCATAAGGAAAATTTCTCGCTATGCTGGTAGTCGTGCTCTGTAGCTCAGTTGGTAGAGATACCACCTAGACAGTGGAGGGTCCTGGGTTCGAGTCCCAGCAGAGTCGATGATAAATTTTTCTATATGAATTTGCATTCTAAATATTATTTAATGTAAAATCATTATTCAACTTAACAAAAATTAATATCAACTAAAATTTATATATATATATATATATATATATATATATATATATATATATATGCTTTTAGTACTTATACACCTCCGAACGCTATATACAGCGTACGAGTCGGACTCAAAATCCGGAGGCAACTCGTCGGTATCGGAGTCGAACGCGCTAACCATGTTATTCGGCATCAGGACACCTCCAGGATCATTTTCCACCTATTTTCAGCCGGAGTCAAACGGGACCTATTTACGTATACTTATATACATTTTAGTTCCAGCGATTGCCGCAGAGTCGCTGCGAGATATACATGTATACGCCACGCGGTTGTGTTTACCTCCGCTTGTATAAAAGCATTCAAAGGATGTTTTTGCCTCCGAATTCGCGGCAACACTGCCTAGCATATTTTTAGTTTATATTCGTGATTTGTTTTGCTGAAGCCCGTTTAAAAACGCGTCATTTCCTTATCTAAGGTATCACGTTTCTGTCTGTATTTCTTAGTAAATATAATTACATCTTTTTAAATGGAAAGAATGATTATATTATATTAAAACTGTACTCTTATTTAAAATTCTTGCAAATTATTACGAAATTAGGACTTATTACAGTAATAAGAATTTATTTTTAATGCATAAATCTTAGATTTGGGACAAAATTCGTGAAGTGGACCCAATTTAACAACAGCTAATGCTTAGTGATTTTATAAAATTATTGATTTATTGAGAGTTATGAACAGTAACGTTTCTACACAACGATTCAGGAAAACATTCGTTTTTAAGATACTCAAACATTAAAATCGATGTTTTTCGGCAAATCTCTGTATAAAGAAATATACAATACGAAGCAAATGTTTTTATCAAATATGATATTTTTATAAACAATAATAAGATACACAAATTTTTACAGCAAACAAAATTAACAAAATATCTTATTTTAAAGGATTCTCTTACAAATTAAGAAAATTGATAATTATGAAGAGAAACGGCAGATTTTGCAGGTGGTCAACTATACAGTGTGTGCCATAAAGTTCGATCCATATGGGAAAACATTTTAATATTCTTTGTTTAAAGGAAAAAACTTTGTTGTTCAATCACTTCTGCTTCCAGAAATACTTGAAATACGCCATGTCAAAGTTTACAAGTGACAATAGGTGTTTAAATCGAGATTACCTTATTTGTTAAAATATAGAAAAATCTTATTAAGAAAAAATATTCCTAATGACATTTTACGTTCACAAACCGGGCTTGAAGAAATATCCCGACATGAAAAATTCCTTTTTTAACATTTTTTGATACACCCCCGTTACTGATTATTTTGAAATCATTAAAAATGCTTTAAAGGAGTAGGAAGGCAACAATTGCAGAGCATATTTTCTAATAATATTGAATGGTGTAGGTATTTTTGACAAATATTAAAATTATCAAAAAACAAAATAAAACTTTTTGGCGATTTTCCAATTTACAAGAAAACAACGTATAGTTTTATTAACTTTTTTAAATAATTGTTTGAATAATACAAGAGTTGTTGAAACTACTACTTAAAAACTTAATAAACTAATTCGCAAAGAATAGTACAATTTGAGGTTTTGGAACCGATCAACAAGATTGAAGAAACTCTTGAAAATTTCTATCTAATAAAACATAATGACAAATTTATATCCCAAAATTGAGAAGATATTAGAATGACGTAACAACAAGCTTGTTTCGTTTCCAATAATAACTTGCTAATAATAAATTCCAAAGACCTAAAGATTGTGTCAAAACTTGAGACATTCGTTAAGTACTTCTTTTTTGGCAGATCTATATCTTTCTATACCCAATAGAATTTAAAATTTTTAAAAATATACCGGATGGCCTAGATAAAACGCTTCATACTTTGGAGTTCAATGACGATTGTTACCAACCTCAAAATAGCTGCGCGTTCGTTAAAGTATAATTTTAAAAGTCTACATAATTACAATACATATTTAATTAATAGCACTTCTAATACGATATATTGTATTAGAGTTTATATATACTAGTTTCACCAATAAAATGACACTATTTTCCCTATTTTCAGTTATGATCGTTCTCAATCGTGCTTTCCACTGCACAATAGCTCACGGAATAGTTTCTTGAAAATCTAAATCTCTCCCTTTCAATTCTTCCCTATTTTTAAACGGTTTCAGGATGCTGCTAACTTTTCTCTGTAAAGCTTTAACTTAGTAATCAAAAGAATTAAGGTCTGGCGAATTTGAAGGCCAATGTTTGGCTGAAATAAAATTAGGACAACGTTTTAGTAAATTAATTATGAGAACCTTTAAGCTTGTCGAGAACGATGCGATGTATTGCTATCCAAAAACTATAATAATATTTATCTAGGTGCAGTCGTTCACATTCCGGAAAAAGTTGTAAATGTCTAATGAAAGTTTCATTGTTGAATCTTGTCTTGTAGATTTACAAGAAACCAGTTCATTTCAGGAAACAAAGCATATACCACAATTTTTAAAGAAAACCTGACTCGGTGTTTGTACAAGCGTAGTAGGGAGATGTTACTTTTTAAACCTCGACTGTTTGTCCGATTATGCTATTTTGCAACTTGTGGGAGCATGCACTATAAAATCTATTTCGTTTTGAAAACGCATTCGTTTGACATCATTGAACATGTACATTCGCTACAGATATGACTATAAATGTATTTATATCGTCGTTGCATCTAGTAGGGTACAAGAATATTTTTTCTAAGTGTCTGGGGAGAAATAAATCTGCACAAATTTGAAATATGAATAATTCTTTTACTATTGAGTTTAGATAAGCTGCGATTTTTAAACATATAACTAGATGTTCATACAACAGAATCAGCACCTTAGAAACTTTCGGTTATCTTCTCTTTGGCAACCTATAAAGACCGTAGTTTTATAGGTGTCGCATCGGTTAGCATTTGGTACTAATATTAGTCATTAGCTTGTATATAAGCCAGGAATCTGTGTGTGGGGTTCACAGGTGATTAGCTCCAGCTGATGAGAATGCAACAAACTCAAAACAGTCTGTCCTAGAGTATCACTTGTGAATTCCACACATTTCATTTTTACTCTGGGTTAATCGTCTTAAATAGTCTTAGTAAATCTTTTATATTTTAAATTGTCAATTCCTATACGATGTTTTGTCTTTGCTGATTCACTAGATCTATAAATGGCAATTTTGGAGTTTTTCGGAGTTTTTAGTTAGAGTCAGGAGCCGGGAGAGTCTGGAACATTGGCCACCTTTTTTAATAACATCAACAACAATCAAAATTAACCCTTTTTTATAGAATCTGTTACCATTAGATAACAAATACTATTTTTACTTCTACACCATGGCATTCTAAAACTGAAAAAAATAAAATTATAACAAAGATTTTGGAGTTGGAAGAATTTAAGATAAAAGTGGCCACTGTACCTACAGTGATGGTACTGTGACCACTACTGTGTGGAAGATGGGAATAGTAAAGACAAGTACACAGCCATTTACAGAATAATGATTTATTTTGTAAAAAATAGTTTGCATTAAAAAAGGCAACTTAAATTTAAAAAACCAGGCAAAAGCTAACAAACATTATACATAGATAAATTAATGAAAAAAAACAGATTTGCTGTTCTAGTAGTGCCGCCTATATTTACAGGTTGATATAAATAATGTACAAATCATCAGGAACATCTAGGAAATAATATCTGAAATAAATAAAATATTGTACTAAATAATAGTACAGGGACCTACATAACAAAGAAGTGGCCACTGTACCTACATTTAACATGGCCACTAATCAACTACATGTTTTTAATCATTTAATAATAAAATGTTTTTAACATCAACTTCATGTTTTTTAAAAAGTAGGGAAAAACAAAAACTATCCAACACAATCAAAATATTATTATACCAATAAATATTTACATGAAGTAGGTATAAGCGGCCAACGCTAGTTCCTTTCGACGTTTATTTATTTAGGCACTAACAATTATTATTTCACTTGCCTGTTGTAGTTTACTTCAAGTACAAAATTTCAGGTTGAGTTTGTTTTAAAATAAAAATCTTGAAATTTAAATGGAATTACTTTGTTAATATACTTAGTGTCCTATTGGTACATTCTGTGCTAGATGACAGCACCTAATCTTGAGCAGCACCTAATAAATAAGAAAATGGCGGGAAGGTGGCCACTGTTCCTGCATGGTCAATGTTCCAGACTCTCCCCTACTTTTTCTTTTTAACAATCCCTGTCTTGTAGTCTCCTTATATGTACAGCGAATTTCGTGTTTACAATATTCATGCTATTGGTTGATTTATGGAATTGTCAAAAAGTTGTACCGGTTTATAAGAGTAACAAACCTTGTAGTAGGTATTTGATTGTAATTTGGTATATATTTTGGAGTTGCTAATGACAAACCTTACCAAACATGTACATTCGCTACAGATACGACTAGAAATATATTTCTATCGTCGTTGCATCTAGTAGGGTACAAGAATATTTTTTCTAAGTGTGTGTGGGGAGAAAGAATCTGCACAAATTTGAAATATGAATAATTCCTTTACTATTGAGTTTAGATAAACTGCATTTTTAAACAGATGACGAGATGTTCATACAACAGAATCAGCACCTTAGAAACTTTCGGTTATCTTCTCTTTGACAACCTATAGAGACCGTAATTTTATAGGTGTCGCATCGGTTAGCATTTGGTACTAATATTAGTCATTAGCTTGTATATAAGCCAGGATGCTGTGTGTGGGTTTCACAAGTGATTAGCTCCAGCTGATGAGAGTGCAACAAACTCAAAACAGTCTGTCCTAGAGTATCACTTGTGAATTCCACACATTTCATTATGTTTCTGGGTTAATAGACTTAAATAGTCTTAGTAAATCTTTTATATTTTAAATTGTCAATTCCTATACGATGTTTTGTCTTTGCTGATTCACTAGATTTACAAATGGCAAATTTGGAGTTTGCCGGAGTTTTTAGTTACTTTTTCTTTTTAACAATCCCTGTCTTGTGGTCTCCTAATCTTTACTGCCAATTTCTCGTTTACAGTATTCATGCTATTGGTTGATTTCTGGAATTGTCAAAAAGTTGTACCGGTTTATAAGAGTATTTTTACAAACCTTTTAGTAGGTATTTGATTGTAATTTGGTATATATTTTGGAGTTGCTAATGACAAACCTTTCTTGTTCTAAATCCTACCATGCTTTATTGCAATACTGAATCTTTGACCGAGGATTTGTATTGTTTGAGCAAGCTTTCCAGAAGCTGCATGTTTACAGCAGAAAAGTTTTTCAAAATTCCATGCCAAGTATAAAATTTGTCAATTTTATGTTCGAGTTAATTCTTGTTTAAATTCTTGATTATTTATGCATTAGAAATTAATTCTACTAGCTAAGTAAACTACACTTTAAATAAAAAAACCCAGAAAGTATCATAGCATTCTAGATGAATGCAAGCAAATTAGAGTTGCAACCAAATTTTGCAGATTTTTCCCCACAAGCTTATGTATGGATATCTTGTATACCTTTGAGATTAGGTACCAGTAGGTACCTGTTAGAGATTCTGTTGAATTTAATTATTTTCTAAAGCACCTTTTTGTCTTGAATAATCGTGTCATTGTCATAGAAATATCCGACTTGGGCGTCACAGAATTTATGCAGAATGGTGTAATCAACAAACAAAATTTGAGTCATTGGACAGGTGAAAATATTGGCAAGCGTTAACAAAAAACCTACATAGCCCGAAAGTCATTGTTTGGTACAGTGTAGGATCGTTTGGAATTATAGGTCAATACTTTTTCAAACACGAAAATGACATTACCGACATTTCCGTTACTCACATATGTTAAAAACCTATGCTGTTCCCGGATTAAGATGCCGGGGACTACTAAATAATGGCCTGTTGTTCCAGCAGAATGTGACAACTCATACAGCTGGAAATTCAATGAAGATCCTCAGGCAATATTTTAATGGCCAAATCAATTCACCTTTTGAATATTTACCGTGGCACGTGTGGTCGATCGATCTAATTAGAATCTAATCTATTTGAAAGCGAAAGAGTCGTCTTAGAACCATTGAGGAACTAACAGCATGCATTTATAGAGAAGTCGCTGTAATAAATGAAGGTTCACTCCACTGGGTAACGAATGTTGGTGAGGGTCACTTAAATGATCTAATCTTTAGAGATTAGGCAAATATCCACCCTGAATGCTAAGTTTCAAAGAATAGGCTTAATTCCATCCAATAAATTTTAAGAAAACTTATGGGTATAAGCTAATCGCCAGGTATGTGGTAGCTACCGTTTCTCTTCTTTCTTGTCCGACATCGGCCCAGAAATCCCTGCTTCGGATATCGCACACCACACCAACATTTTATCCGGAATAGCTTTTGCCTTATAGTTTACATTATCTGGTAGTTCATTGATGTTATCAGATGTTATCAAAGAAACCTTAATTTCCTTTTATTCAGGAATTACCAAGAGTAAAAAATGTCTCATCATTCTTAATAATGACTCTATTTTCGGAAAAGTAGTTTCTGCTCAGTGAACAATAACATACAGGTATCCGTTGCAGCTGGATTTGGATGTACTTATTTGACATTTTTCCTTTTTCTGTATTTTTGACCATGTCTGGACATCTGGACAAATTGTTGACCTTGAAACATTGAATTGGTGAAATCATTTACGACTTGAGATGACGATCCTGCCTTTGGCTCTATTCATCATTCTGTTTACCACAGGTTCTTCGTAATATATTAATTCGCAGAGAGTAGTATAGTTTGAGGTTTGGGCATCCGTCCAACAAGATTATAGATAAAACTTCTATCTTATAAAATCACAGTTATAAAATTTAATGACAAATTTAAACCCCAAAACTGAAATGACGTAACAACAAGCTTGTTTCCTTTCCGATAACAACCTGTTAAAAATAAATTACAAAGTCCTAAACATTGTGCCAAAACTTTTGAGACATTAGTAAATTACCTCTTTTTTGTAGATCTAGAGCTTCCTATACCGTCAATGCAATTTAAAATTTAACGCTGAAGCATAATTTTAAAAGTCTACATAATTACAATACACATTTAATTAATAGCAATTCTAATACAATGTTGGGCTGAAATAAAATTATGATAATGTTCTAGTAAAATAATTTTGAGATAATTTGAGTTTGTAAAGACGATGCGCTGAATTGCCATCCAAAAACTAAAATAAGATTTATCTGGATGCACGATTTGCATGTGTTTTACGTGGGGTTCCCATATCAACATACCCCCACGTTCCTTCCAAAGGAGGAAGCAATTGAGATACGCTCAATCAGCGCGCAATCGCACAGCAATTGCTCCCAGTTACTCGCTGGTCAGAGCGAGGTTGCCTATCCACCCTCTATTAGCTAACCAGGCTAGTACCGGAGCGATTAACATATACGTGCTAATGCGCCGGCATCTTCCCGTCCCCTTTCATACGGGGCTAAGTACCTAGTCCAGCAATAGGACTATTCCCCCAACTTAAGTCAGTTCAGTACAACCGAGCCAGAGTTGGGGCCACTGCCCGATCGAATCCAACCTCAAGTGTGGCATGACTTGCTTTTTAAATGGGTTTGCCACCCCGATCTCCCAGTTATAGGCCTGGTATGCCCCCGATAGAGCTTCGTTTCGAGGCTACTTTATAGGGCCCATCAAAATAGCACCCCGGTGTGTGCCCGTTAAGGTGAAGTTGTCTTGAACGTGAGAGGCTATGTATCTTCGCATCAGCATCCTTTAAGTGTAGGTCTCTAGACGATTTCTCATTTTCAGTTTCTCATGGGTTAGCGAGCGAACTCCCCTAACCGAGATAAACCTCACTTGAATCTCCTCCATTCGTCTAGGCCAGACATGAAATGTCAAGGTTGTTTTACGTGGGGTACCTGTGTGCACTTACCCCCACGTTCCTTCCAGAAGGAAGTGATTGGGATACGCCCAATCAGCGCGCAAGTTGCATAACCGGCAGTCGTGCAATTGCTACCAGATTGACTAACTGGTAGGAGCGAGATTGCCTATCCACCCTCTACTAGCTAAGTCGCGCATAGTGACCGAGCAGTTGACTTAACACGCTGCTCACCCGCCAGCACACTCCCGTCCTCTTTCATGCGGGGTGAAGTACCTCGTCCAGCAATAGGACTATTCCCCAACTTGACGCTGTTATCAAGAGGGACCACTGCCCGATCGAATCCAACCTCAAATGAGACAGGACTTGGTTTTTAAGCGGTTTTGCCCCCCGATCTACCAATTTTAGGCTTGGTGAGCCCTCGACAGAGCTTCTTTTAAGTCTAGACGTTATAGACTCCCGGTGCGTACCCGAATTTGGTGAAGTTGTCTTGATAGTGAGAGGCTATGTATTCGCTTCAACTATTCTTAAGTGTAATGGCTTTCAGAGCTTCTCCCAATCACTGTACCCGGCTGCAGTCCGGATCATAGGGTGGTCAGGATAGCTCCTAAGCACATTTACCTGGCGGCTTGCAGTTTCCCATTGCCCAAAAGCGGGATAACCTTACTTCTAGTCACCGCACTAGAGATTCAGTCAAACAGCGGGTTCCTTTGGTGACCATACATGACCTCGGTCATGCAGCGGGGTCCTTGGTGACCATAAATGACCTCGACCAAACAGTGGGTTCCATTGGTGACCATAAATGACCTTGTCCCTTAGGCGAGATTCGAATCCGCCCACACCGGTCTCATCTACCAGGGCTCCCCCTGATCGGTCAGAGTTACCGTCGAGAATTCTCACGAATTTCTCTACCACACGCTTTATTCTAACAGCTTCATCCGTTTCCCGTCAGCAGGATAGGGTAGAAGACAGCCAGTTCTAAGGGTGAACGTCGTGTGGTCTCCCGTCCACCCAATAGGCCAACGTCTAGGCCAGACAGATTATTATAATTTGTTTTACGTGGGGTACCCGTATCAACATACCCCCACGTTCCTTCCAGAAGGAAGTGATTGGGATACGCCCAATCAGCTCGCAATTGCATAGCAATTGCTCCCAGTCAGCTCACTGGTCGGAGCGAGGTTGCCTATCCACCCTCTACTAGCTATCCAGGCTAGTACCGGAGCGATTGACTTAACACGTGCTCACCCGCCGGCACCCTCCCGTCCTATTTCATACGGGGCTAAGTACCTCGTCCAGCAATAGGACAATCCCCCCAACTTAACTCAGTTGAATAGAGAGAGCCCTCCAGTCCTCTTTCATACCTTCATAAGCTCCTCCCAGAGGCAGGGCTTGGGGCCACTGCCCGATCGAATCCAACCTCAATTGTGGCGGGACTTGGTTTTTAATGGTTTTGCTACCCCGATCTACCAAATTATAGGCTTGGTGGGCTCTCGACAGAGCTTCGTTTGTCTACACGTTATAGACTCCCAGTGTGTACCCGTTAAGGTGAAGTTGTCTTGATTGTGAGAGGCTATGTATTCGCTTCAACTCTCCTTAAGTGTAATGTCTTTCAGAGCTTCTCCCAACCGCTGTACCCGGCTGCAGTCCGGATCATAGGGTGGTCGGGATAGCTCCTAAGCACATTTACCTGGCGGCATGCAGTTTCTCATCTGCCCTGGGATAAACCTCACTTCGATTCTCCTCACTTAGGATTCAGTCAAACAGCGGGTTCCTTTGGTGACCATAAATGACCTCGGTCAAACAGCGGGTTCTGTTGGAGACCATAAATGACCTCGGTCAAACAGCGGGTTCCATTGGTGACCATAAATGACCTTATCCAAGGCGAGATTCGAATCCGCCCACACCGGTATCATATACCAGGGCTCCCCCTGATCGGTATGAGTAACCGTCGAGAATTCTCACGAATTTCTCTACCACACACTTGACCTGACAGCTTCATCCATTACCCAGTTTCCAAGGAAGCAAGGATAGGGTAGAAGACATAGAAGCCAAGATTGTTTTACCTGGGGTCCCCGTGTTAACATACTCCCACGTTCCTTCCATGAGGAAGTGATTGGGATACGCCCAATCAGCGCGCAAGTTGCATAACCGGCAGTCGTGCAATTGCTACCAGATTAACTCACTGGTAGGAGCGAGGTTGCCTATCCACCCTCTACTAGCTAAGACGCGCATAGTGACCGAGCAGTTGAAAAGACACGCTGCTCACCCGCCGGCACCGAAGTACCTCGTCCAGCATAGGACTATTCCCCAGCTATGCCCTCTTGCAAAGTGGGACCACTGCCCGATCGAATCCAACCTCAAATGTGGCAGGACTTGGTTTTTAAGCGGTTTTGCCACCCCGATCTACCAATTTTAGGCTTCGACAGAGCTTCTTTAAAGTCTACACGTTATAGACTCCCGGTGCGTACCCGATATTGGTGAAGTTGTCTTAATAGTGAGAGGCTATATATTCGCTTCAACTATCCTTAAGTGTAATGGCTTTCAGAGCTTCTCCCAATCACCGTACCCAGCTGCAGTCCGGATCAAAGGGTGGCCAGGACAGCTCCTAAGCGCATTTACCTGGGGGCTTGCAGTTTCCCAGCACATGGGATAAACCTCACTTCTAGTCACCGCACTAGAGATTCCGTCAAACAGCGGGTTCCTTTGGTGACCATAAATGACCTCGGGCAACAGCGGGTTCCTTTGGTGACCTTACATGACCCTAGGTCATGCAGCCTGTTGGGGTAGACAACGACCAGTTCTAAGGGTGAACGCCGTGTGGTCTGCCCTCAAGCTAGTCTCGAATCCTAGTGCTTCCCGACACCTCTAACAACTGCCCTCCCTCTGTCTTCGGGCTAGTCTCGGATACTAGGAATGAAGTCCGACATCTCAAACGACTGCTTGACCGTTCACCCAGATTTATCTGGATGCAGTCGAAACAAAGCATATACCACATTTTAAAGGAAAATCTGGAACATTGTCTGTACTAGTGTAGTGAGGCGACGTTACTTTTTAAACCTCGACTGTTTATCTGATTCTATCATTTTGCCAATTCGTGGGGGCATGCAATGTAAAATCTATTCTGTTTTGAAAACGCATTCGTTTGACATCATCATTCAGCGTAGATTCGTTAAAGATATGACTATAAATATATTTCTATTGTCGATACATTTAGCAGGCCACAAGAATATTTTTTCATATTGTGTGTGGAGAGAAAGAAATCTGCACAAATTTGAAAGATAACTAATTTCTTTACTATTGAGTTTAGATAAGTTGAAATTTTTAAACTGATGAGATGTTCATACAACAGAATGAACACCTTAGAAACTTTCGGTTATCGTCTTTTTCACAACCAAAAGAGACTGTAATTTTACTGCATGGTGCGGTTGGCTTTTTATTTATAGGTGTCGCATCGGGTACCATTTGGTGCTAATGTTAGTCATTGGTTTGTAAATAAGCCAGGATGATGTGCTTAGGTTTCACAGATGATTAGCTCCAGCTGATGAGAGTACAACAAACTTGAAACAGTCTACCCTGAAGTATCACTTGTGAATTCTAGATATTTTATTATTACTGTGGGTTAATGGTGTTATAAATCTTTTATAGTTTAAATTTTCAATTTCTTTACGATGTTTTGTCTTTGCTCCCTACTAGTCTTACAAATGGCAAATTTGTTGAGTTTGTCGGAGTTTTTAGTTACTTTTTCTTTTTAAAAATCCCTGTCTTGAGGTCTTCTAATCTTTACAGCCAATTTTCGTTTGAGATTTTTATAATATTCACGCTATTGGTTGATTTATGGAATTGTCAAAAAGTTGTACCAGTTTATAAGAGTATTTTTACAAACCTTTTAGTAGGTATTTGATTGTAATTTAATATAAATCTTTAAGTTGCTAATGACAAACCTTTTTTGTAGTAAATGCTACCATACTTTATTGCAATATTGAATCTTTGACCTAGGATTTGTATTGTTTGATCGAGCTTCCCAGAAGCTGCATTCGCCAATACCTCATCTTTTTTTGGAAAGAGGTTATATGTCTTTCAAAATCTCATCTTTTCTAGTACGTATCTTTTTCTAATACAATACAAATATAACATAATAAATGTTGTTTCCAGAATTTCAATTTCAGAAAAATTTACAATAGAGAAGTCGCTGCAATAAATGAAGGTTCACTCCACTGGGTAATGAATAATTTTATATCCAGACGTAAAAAGTGTATTGAAGTTGGCGAGGGTCACTTAGATGGTCTAATCTTTGAAGATTAAGCAAATATCCACCCTGTTTGCCAAGTTTCAAAGATTAGGCTTAATTTCATCCAATAAATTTTAATAGTACTTATGGGTATAAGCTAATGCTCATGCATGTAGTATTTCGTACATTCGGAATAAATAGATGATAATGATTTATTATAGCGGAAAACAACTTGAGTTAGGTAACATTACTGGGTAGTGGCACTTCCAGAATCGCCTTTTTTCTCGATTCCCCGTGAATTATGCTTTTATCGATACCTATTTTTTCCTAAAATTTCAAAACACTCTCTTCACACTTCTTTACACAGTCTTTCAATATGTAACTTTTTGTTTGGCGTAGATTTCAAAATACCATCCCAAAACAGATAACTCAGGGAATATTAACAAATAAATGATCAATATTTCTTTGAAAGATTGAACCCTGGTATACTTTATGTGTTTGAAACGAGAATGTGTTTATCTATCTAGATTTAAAAACTTTTGGAACTTCGTCCGTGTTTGTTTGTTTTTATTTTTAATATATGTATTTCAACGATAATGATTGATGTAATTTTTCGGTTAAATTTGATTGTCGTTTTTAAAATTAAATTGCAACAGACTTTTTAATGCTGTAAACGCCTTAAAAAACCCTGACGTTACACTGTTTATATTTTGGTTATTTACGAGCTGGATTTGTATTTTCAGACCAAATAGTTTTGGTTCAAATTTGACATTGATATTTGCAATAATTTCAAAACTTAACAGGTGTACAGACAAAGACAAAAACAACAGGATTTTTTTCCTCCAGGGATGTCTGTCGTGTTATTTAGGTCATATAACGTCGAGAAATAAAAAAAGGTATTTTTTACAAAAACTCGTTCTCATTCTGTGGACTTGTACATATATTGTGAGAAAGCAAAAGCAAAGAAATGAGTTTAAAGAATAAACTTTAATTGTTTTCAACCACTTTGTTGTTAGAAATGTAGTTCTGAAATGATTCTAGCTACTTACCACATCGCACATACCTTATACAGTAAGGAATGTCATCCTTTGTTAATTATTTAAAAATACAAAAAATTGTAGGCGTGACATTATATTATATAATAAAATATTAAACATATATGATTTTCTTCCATTAGAATATAAACGAAACAAATTTACATTATTATAATCTGAAAATTCGTTTCTAACAGAACTATATCTCGAAATATCTTATATGTATAAATTTAAAGGTCCGTTTTGTTTAACGGCATACTTTCAGCAGGTGTCCTCGAACTCAGCACTTATAGCAGACATAAACACGGACTTGATAAACAGAATATGCTGAATAGTGATAAGTACCATAGTTTTATACCTTGTAAACTTGACAACGTTGATGGAGGCGTACTCGAACGCTTGATTTGCCAAAATTATATACACGGAGGTGAATACGAGCGGTCTATGTACGGAGGCTGACACGAACGTGCACTATACAGAAGCATGTATATCTAAAAAATTAAATAAAATTACCCCTCTTGGTGGATTTAGGAGTGTTAGTTCAAGAAAAAGTCTGTGACACTAGAATAATTAATATACAATCATTATTAATGGCGGAGTTGTGGTCGTCTGTTCAGTATACGGAGGCGAACACGATACAAAAGCACATATATATATATATATATATATATATATATATATATATATATATATATATATATATATATATATATATATATATATATATATATATATAAAAAAATAACCAAAATTATATATATATTGAGGTGATATGGTATCACCGTTTTTGAAAATTTCATAAATAAAAGATCGGTAACGTTAAATTGAAAATTTAGTATCGGCTCATAAATTAAATGAGGGGCATATTAGATCATGAGTATATAATCATGAAAGAATATAGTTAGGAGCTTAGTTAGATTTATCAAAGTTTTAAAGCAATGACTTAATTTAAAAGATTTCATGCAGATATAACCTTACTTATCTAATATTTCATGCACTGTTAAATAAATCACAATATAAATAAAAAGGATATGATGTAGATAGACTGTGGTATCACAATCATGTATAGGCAACCTAAGTTACACTTTAGGTCAAGGTTCCCACTTGTCAGGGAAAGATATCTTCATATTTGAAATTTCATGTTACGTTCTTTCAGCGTTAAGCATATTACTTGATATTCTTGGAGGCCAGCTCAAGTTTGCACGGTTCTTTGCCTGTAAATAATTGAAGTAGATTAATCTTGTCATGATTGATATAACACAATTAGATTTTGAATTCATATAATAAGATCCTGCTCATTACTAATTATGGAGGTATTGTGATCCTCTTAGTTCGGGAAAATGCATTCTTATAGCCTTTACCCTGGATTTTATGGTCATTGTTTTTATATGTGTGCCTTAAGCAATGTACACTGGACATTTTAAGGACAAATTGTTTAACGTAGAAGTTATTTTGAAGCTGTGGCTTGTGAAAGCATCTTTTAATATTTATCAATGTTTAAACTGTAACAAAAACATATTTGTATTGATTTGTAAAGGTATTTTTATGTGTAAAACAATTGTAGCACTCACTTTGAGTAGCCATTTAGCTTATCTGTAAAGATGAACTCCTAATTTGTTTAATTAGGTATGTAAAATTGTGTTTAACGAGAATTGTCATCGTTAAGTGTTTTTTTGATGATATCTCCTTTATTTCTCATTTGAGGACCATAGTTGTATTATAGTTTTTTAATCAGTGTTTTAAAAGCTACAAGTTGATTATGTCAGATCTGGGATTTGCGTTAATCTCAAACACCTGTTTTCTGGATTATGACGTCATGGAAGCGTCGTTTCGCAATTGTTTTGAATAAGCTGTCATAGAATTCTTTTGTTTTGGGCATTTCATATATAAACCCCAGCATTTTCCAGCAAAAGCAGTCGATATTTTGCATTGAAAGAATCCACGTCGGCTCCAGTTTTGAAAACTGTAAAATTTAAGGTTATTTGTACCTAACAGATGTCTTGACAACTGTCAAAAATTATTTTTATAAACAAAAGTTGAAATAAATTAAATAAAGGTGTTTACCTGTTTATCTACGATAATTTTATGGAATATTTAATTAGCATTGTGCTATATTTATAATTAAAAGTAAAATTATTTCCTTCGTTTGTTATAATATAAGAAAAGTGAATTTAATTTGTGTATTGATCGACGCATCGATTTTTCGTAAACCACGCTCAGCTGTTATTACTTGTATAGCAGGATTGCCAAATTGGATATTGGTTTTAAAAAAGGAAACTGTTCGGAAATATATAAGGTTGGTTGCGTAAATAATAGTCTTTGTAAATAAATTAAAAAAGTTAATACTAATTTGAGAAGTTCATCTTAGGGAATTAAAGTTTGATTTGATTAAATTTCTTGAATTCTTTGTAAGAATTGGTTTTTGTTTTGAAATATAAATAAACGAGTCATATTTGGTTTAAGAAAGATTTATTTTTTTTGAGTTTTGGTTATTTTGAATAGTTGTTTTGTTAGTTTGTTTAAACGGATAACAGTATTTGGTCCTTATTGTCAGACAAATACGACTTTCTTTTACATTTAAACAAACCACAGGATTTATTCCTAATTACATTTCTATATACATTTTTTTTAACTTTGATTTTTCTCTTTCTTGATTTTAAAAATATTTGTTTGAATAAAGTTTTTATGTTATTCAATTTACGCATGTGTTTAATTGATGCTATTACAATCCTACAAAATTATTTTCTTTCCAGTTCAGATAACAGTTATAGGTGTCCAGTTTGCAGAAGCATAAGTGCTTATAATTCATGTTTGATAATATATGTCATTGTCAATTCTTGTTTCCAGGCATAAAAGAATATAAGAGTCTCGAAAGTCAAATAATTTTCGTTCCACCGAACAAACCTGAGCTAGTTTAAGGGAGTATTAAAAAATATATGTGCTGGTTATTATTTATTATGATTTTATATTTTTATTTTTATTTGAAAATCACCGCAATATATATAAATATATATATATATATATATATATATATATATATATATATATATATATATATATATATATATATATATATATATATATATATATTGCAGTGATATTGGTTAATTAAAAATAATAAATTATTTTTAAAAATTTTATTAAATATTTTGAAACTGTGAATAATTGCCGTTCGATCGTAGATAATTACTTTATAATTAAATTGATTTTTTAAAATGACTCTGAACTTTGGAAATGCTTTTCAACTTCCCTCTTTTATAAATTCTAATATGATTTGAAAATACCTTTTAATAGATTTAATAATGCAATGGTTATATAAAATTAATGTTACGTTAGTTCTTGACTAACTCAAGTTTACGTAAGAGAGTTGGGCGCCAGTTAAATAACTTAACATATCAAAATTAAATTTAATAAAGACTCATCTCAGGGTGAATGTGGATTCTTGTGGTATAAAAAAAATATACAAATTGAAATTTAAAATCACTTTTAAAATTGAAATCTTAATTAATTTTAACTATTACTAAATTGTTCAAATCACTTTACTACACTTTACAAACGATAGTCTTTTCTTCAGCAAATGCTAATACAAAAAGGAAATAACTTCCTACCTTTTTATAATACTTCTTTTTTCCTTTTAGTATAGATGTCCTCTTTCCCAAACCATTGGCAGAGTAGATCACTTTATGTTGACCCAGGGCTGGTTTCCAATTCAGGGTTGACTTTCTTCCTTTTGCATGGATTTTCCATATAATATCATCCACACACTTGACTTTGGAACTCACTTTTGTTTATTAAGTGCGGGTTCAATTTCCCTTTTTCGTAAGATACTTATAGTTGTTTTTGTGTTTAATTAAATAAAACACCCGTTTATGGTTTTAACGTTGATTTATTATCTTGCCTAACTTTAGCAAGTAATTTATCTTAAAGGTGGTTCTTTATAATCATATACACTTTTACAATTTATACTTATTACACCTTCGCCGTATTCAAATCACCAACTAACTTAACTTGCCTATTTAATTCTAGACTATTTAAATTTTTACAATATTATCAGCCACGAATTTACTTTGTCGCTTGATTTACTATAATATCTTTACTCTTTCGTCGTTTAACAGTAAGTGTCCATTTACATTTTTATTATTGTCTTTAACACGACTTTACTGCGTCGCTTTATGTCAGGAAGTCTTTAAAATTATTATTTTCTAAGCTTATATACTATTGACTATTTACATAATTATATTACACAATTTGACGTCACCTTATCGATCTAATACAATGACTATACTATTTACAACATATAATACATAATAGCAGATTAATATTGTTATAAAAGTGACACATCTATTACATATTTATTACACAATACTTTTACGCAATAATAACGATCTATTTACATTAATAAAAACCTTTAAAGAATCACATAACCCGTCGATATACACATTTGGGATTGTACATAATTGAATTACATCATAACAAACTTGCGAACAACTGGATGTTACGTATACTTAAGTAATCGGTGAGTAAGCTATTTGATAATAAATAAAGAAACATGTATTATTTAACCTTATTAAAAAGTATATACATTGATTGTATAATCAATGACACACCATTAAATAACTTAAATTTATTTTTAACGGAAAAGTTGATAAAAATATTTCAAAAGTGTTAGTATTTAACAAAGATTTTAGATTTTCACAAAATTTTCAAAATTTTCCAAAATTTTGAAACTACCATCCACAGCATTTATCCCCTCCTGTTTCAAATAAAATTGAAAAATGCAATTTTACTTTTAAACACAAATAAGTTAAAACAGCAATACTAACAATATAAGTTATACAAATAAATAATTTTATATTTTTAAACACCAAAAATCTTTTTGTATTTTAATCTTTTATCCCAATAAACTTTCCCTATTCTAAATCTGCTAACTAAACTATCTACAATATTTACAATAATTACATCTTATCAATCCATCCCAATCTCATCTCCATCCTATTCATCTAATTATTTCATAATCCTTTTTCAATGTATCATAATCATTCTATTTCCTACGTCATTTTTATTAATAATCGCTCTTTATAAATTTACTAATCTTTTTGCTTATCATATAATAATATATTTCAATCATAGTTTCCATTTCATCTAGACAATCCTACTTTTATTTTCATTTTCATAAGATTTATACTTATCATAATCAAATTCATCACTATTCACCTTATAAACTTATATCTTCTTATTATTCATTAATCTTTATAATTTTATTTTAATATCATTTCCTAATCCCCATTTTCCCCTATAAACATTTCATAAACATTTTTCATCTATATTTTAATTTTCAATTTATTCATACACTTTCCCTCTTTCATTTTTAATAACATAATACATAAGTCTTAATTGAGTATAAAATTCCATAAGCCTGTTTATTATATAAAGTCAAATCAGTTATTAAGTCTGAATCATTTTAAATTACGTCATATCTGGGTTTCTTGTCACAAATTGGTTATGTAAATTCTAATTACAATAATATTCTACAAAGATCTTTATTTCTTTCTTCTGCTTTTATAGTTCTTTAGATGAAAATTACTAATTGGTAATATTTGTCTTTTCCAGGGTTTATTTACAATCCTCATATCTTTCCCCTTTCCTCTATTAAACTTTTTATTTTTCTTTTCAATTTTTAAATTACTAATTATGATTTTATTACGTTTGTTTTTCTTTTCTTTGTATTTCAACTTTACTTTCTTATTCCTACATTTTTTTCCTATAACAACCTTTTTGTTACATTTTCTATTATAATCTACCTTTCCTAATTCCCTTAAATTTTTCACGTTCTTTTTGTTTGTTAATTTCACTTCTATATTATTAATATGTTTAACTACAACATCCTCCTTCTTAGATTTTTTTTTACATTCTAATTTGTCAATCACTATTTTCTCCTTTAAAATTTCCTTATTGGTATTATTTACTACATCTATCTTTCCTAATTTTATTGAATTTATAACTAGTTTTTTATCTTTTGATTCTGTACCACCATCCTTAGAAAAATGAAAATATTCTTGTGGTTCTACCTGATTGTGTTGAGTAGTAGTACAAGCAATTAAAAATTTTCTTCATCGTGTTGCGATTCCTTTTCTTTAAAACTTATCAATTTTTCCTTTGTAGGACTATATAAATGACTAGGCATGTTACGTGATACCTCACGCTCCGTATTATATTTACTACAATTACCCTCCTTACTATTCCTACCGTATCTATCATCCCTTCCGTGCTCCTGCTCTATTTTATCATGTTTCTCAAATTTTCTATACTCATCCCGTTCATCAAATCTATTATCACGAACTGGATTTCTAACATTTCCCCGATAATTATCCCTATTTCTATATGAAAAACTAGAGTTAGACTGTGTAAAATTCACATTTCTCAGACCAGGCCTCGTTGATTCTCTTTTAAGATTATCTAATACGTCAAAGTTTTTTAGTATTTGTAAAAATCGCTCAAACTCTTTTATATCGTCCGTATAGACCTTCTCGAGTATAGGTCTCTCAAAATGTTTAGCTAATTGTTTGATTACAACAGCCTCTTCTATCTGATTGTCTAATTGATTAATCATAAAAATTTTATTCAACGCATAGTTTTCCCTTGTAGTCCCTTGAAAAGGGTTAAACCTTCCAAATGTTAAGTTTTCTACCACTTTTTCTTGTTCTGATAGACCCCAATACTGTGTCAAAAATAATCTTTCGAAATCTTCAAAATTAAGGATTTTGTTTTCATTTATTGAAAACCATTTTTCTGCTTCACCTTTCATCAGACCACGAATAATTGATAATTCATAATCAAAATTATATGATTGTTTAAGACTTATCTTCACATTACCCAAATAAGATTTTGTATTCTTTATAAAGGTCTTGGGATGCATTCTCTTATCGCCATAAAATTTGGTAATATTTTGTTCATTCAAAGATGGTAACAAAATAGGTGCGAATGAAGGTTGTCCTAAACTTGATTCAGTATGGATATTTTTTAATTCATTAACCTGAACAGTAATTTGTTTTAAATCCTCTTCTATACATTCGGATCTTTGAATACAATTTCCTTGAACTTCACCTATCTTATTTTTAAAATATACTAGATGCGTATCTTGAATTCCTTTAACTTTAGTTATTTCTTGTAAAACGGATTCATGTTTTTGTTCTAATTCTATAAACTTTTTTTCATTGTCTACCTTTAACGCTTCTCTCTCTTTTTTAATCGTCTCAGTATTATCTTTTAGTTCTTGTTTTATTGTCTCCGATACAATTTTTATTTCTTCAGATTGTTTGTCTAATTTAGCTTTCATGTCTTCTTTCATTTCTTTCATGTCTTCAGACTGTTTGTCAAATTTTGCATTCAATTCCACAGATTGTTTGTCTAATTTATTACTAAATTCTTTCATTTCTTTATTACGTTCCTCTTTATCTTGTTCCCTTTCTTTTTTTCTTTCTTCAGTTTGATTCATTAATAGTTCCATAATTTTCGAAAGTGTAGGTTCTGTTGTTTTGCCTTCTTCACCGTTCCCCTCCATTATGGAAATCGTTAAAACTTTCTGTTTCTCAGAAACTATTAATTCTTTATCTATACACCTCTTTTTCAATACTAAATTACTTTCCTTAGCAGAATATATATTTTTAACTGACGTCATACATTAACCACTAAAAATCTTCTCAATACCTTTTAAATATTCTAGTATTAGCTGTAATATGCTAATTTCCTAATATTATGTTAAATTAATAATTTGCTACCGTATGCCCTAATATGCCTTACAATTATGCTATTATAAGCCTAATAATTTAATATAATCGTAATAAGCTAACTATTACTATAAGCAAAATAACCTACAAAAACTAAATAATCTCAAAAGCCAAATAATCTATTAAAAGCTACTATAACCTACTATTTTTCAAAAGATTATATAAACCACAAAAGGTTATATCTACCACAAATGTCCCACGTTGTCGGTCGCCATATATAAATGCAGTGATATTGGTTAATTAAAAATAATAAATTATTTTTAAAAATTTTATTAAATATTTTGAAACTGTGAATAATTGCCGTTCTATCGTAGATAATTACTTTATAATTAAATTGATTTTTTAAAATGACTGTGAACTTTGGAAATGCTTTTCAACTTCCCTCTTTTATAAATTCTAATATGATTTGAAAATACCTTTTAATAGATTTAATAATGCAATGGTTATATAAAATTAATGTTACGTTAGTTCTTGACTAACTCAAGTTTACGTAAGAGAGTTGGGCGCCAGTTAAATAACTTAACATATCAAAATTAAATTTAATAAAGACTCATCTCAGGGTGAATGTGGATTCTTGTGGTATAATATATAATTATTTTCTTTCCAGTTCAGATAACAGTTATAGGTGTCCAGTTTGCAGAAGCATAAGTGCTTATAATTCATGTTTGATAATATATGTCATTGTCAATTCTTGTTTCCAGGCATAAAAGAATATAAGAGTCTCGAAAGTCAAATAATTTTCGTTCCACCGAACAAACCTGAGCTAGTTTAAGGGAGTATTAAAAAATATATGTGCTGGTTATTATTTATTATGATTTTATATTTTTATTTTTATTTGAAAATCACCGCAATATATATATATATATATATATATATATAAAGTTTTTTGGGATTGCAGTCAATTCTATAATAAAAACCCTTTTTAGATGGTCAAGCTTTCGTTTTATTGTTTAAAACTTCTTCAGGACCCTATAATTGACATATATAATATTATGAAGTTAATGTACATGATGTGTTACCTCTAGATGGGTCTATTGTAATATATTTATGGAGGACATTTTTCTTCGATAATGAACAAATAATCACTATAACACCAACACTAAATGGTATAAATAAAATTTCTTTAAAGTAAAAAAGTTAGTTAATGTATAAATAAAATCTTTTACGTCATTTTCTAAATTTGATAACAACTATCATATGTAACTATTTTAATATTTTGTTCATTATCGAAGAAAAATGTCCTCCATAAATATATTACAATAGACTCATCTAGAGGTAACACATCATGTACATTAACTTCATAATATTATATATGTCAATTATAGGGTCCTGAAGAAGTTTTAAACAATAAAACGAAAGCTTGACCATCTAAAAAAGGGTTTTTATTATAGAATTGACTGCAATCCCAAAAAACTTTATAAATAACATTATCTAAACAGTCAAGATCATCCTCCATTTTATATATATATATATATATATATATATATATATATATATATATATATATATATATATTAAAAATAATAAATTATTTTTAAAAATTTTATTAAATATTTTGAAACTGTGAATAATTGCCGTTCGATCGTAGATAATTACTTTATAATTAAATTGATTTTTTAAAATGACTGTGAACTTTGGAAATGCTTTTCAACTTCCCTCTTTTATAAATTCTAATATGATTTGAAAATACCTTTTAATAGATTTAATAATGCAATGGTTATATAAAATTAATGTTACGTTAGTTCTTGACTAACTCAAGTTTACGTAAGAGAGTTGGGCGCCAGTTAAATAACTTAACATATCAAAATTAAATTTAATAAAGACTCATCTCAGGGTGAATGTGGATTCTTGTGGTATAAAAAAATATACAAATTGAAATTTAAAATCACTTTTAAAATTGAAATCTTAATTAATTTTAACTATTACTAAATTGTTCAAATCATTTTACTACACTTTACAAACGATAGTCTTTTCTTCAGCAAATGCCAATACAAAACGGAAATAACTTCCTACCTTTTTATAATACTTCTTTTTTCCTTTTAGTATAGATGTCCTCTTTCCCAAACCATTGGCAGAGTAGATCACTTTATGTTGACCCAGGGGTGGTTTCCAATTCAGGGTTGACTTTCTTCCTTTTGCATGGATTTTCCATATAATATCATCCACACACTTGACTTTGGAACTCACTTTTGTTTATTAAGTGCGGGTTCAATTTCCCTTTTTCGTAAGATACTTATAGTTGTTTTTGTGTTTAATTAAATAAAACACCCGTTTATGGTTTTAACGTTGATTTATTATCTTGCCTAACTTTAGCAAGTAATTTATCTTAAAGGTGGTTCTTTATAATCATATACACTTTTACAATTTATACTTATTACACCTTCGCCGTATTCAAATCACCAACTAACTTAACTTGCCTATTTAATTCTAGACTATTTAAATTTTTACAATATTATCAGCCACGAATTTACTTTGTCGCTTGATTTACTATAATATCTTTACTCTTTCGTCGTTTAACAGTAAGTGTCCATTTACATTTTTATTATTGTCTTTAACACGACTTTACTGCGTCGCTTTATGTCAGGAAGTCTTTAAAATTATTATTTTCTAAGCTTATATACTATTGACTATTTACATAATTATATTACACAATTTGACGTCACCTTATCGATCTAATACAATGACTATACTATTTACAACATATAATACATAATAGCAGATTAATATTGTTATAAAAGTGACACATCTATTACATATTTATTACACAATACTTTTACGCAATAATAACGATCTATTTACATTAATAAAAACCTTTAAAGAATCACATAACCCGTCGATATACACATTTGGGATTGTACATAATTGAATTACATCATAACAAACTTGCGAACAACTGGATGTTACGTATACTTAAGTAATCGGTGAGTAAGCTATTTGATAATAAATAAAGAAACATGTATTATTTAACCTTATTAAAAAGTATATACATTGATTGTATAATCAATGACACACCATTAAATAACTTAAATTTATTTTTAACGGAAAAGTTGATAAAAATATTTCAAAAGTGTTAGTATTTAACAAAGATTTTAGATTTTCACAAAATTTTCAAAATTTTCCAAAATTTTGAAACTACCATCCACAGCATTTATCCCCTCCTGTTTCAAATAAAATTGAAAAATGCAATTTTACTTTTAAACACAAATAAGTTAAAACAGCAATACTAACAATATAAGTTATACAAATAAATAATTTTATATTTTTAAACACCAAAAATCTTTTTGTATTTTAATCTTTTATCCCAATAAACTTTCCCTATTCTAAATCTGCTAACTAAACTATCTACAATATTTACAATAATTACATCTTATCAATCCATCCCAATCTCATCTCCATCCTATTCATCTAATTATTTCATAATCCTTTTTCAATGTATCATAATCATTCTATTTCCTACGTCATTTTTATTAATAATCGCTCTTTATAAATTTACTAATCTTTTTGCTTATCATATAATAATATATTTCAATCATAGTTTCCATTTCATCTAGACAATCCTACTTTTATTTTCATTTTCATAAGATTTATACTTATCATAATCAAATTCATCACTATTCACCTTATAAACTTATATCTTCTTATTATTCATTAATCTTTATAATTTTATTTTAATATCATTTCCTAATCCCCATTTTCCCCTATAAACATTTCATAAACATTTTTCATCTATATTTTAATTTTCAATTTATTCATACACTTTCCCTCTTTCATTTTTAATAACATAATACATAAGTCTTAATTGAGTATAAAATTCCATAAGCCTGTTTATTATATAAAGTCAAATCAGTTATTAAGTCTGAATCATTTTAAATTACGTCATATCTGGGTTTCTTGTCACAAATTGGTTATGTAAATTCTAATTACAATAATATTCTACAAAGATCTTTATTTCTTTCTTCTGCTTTTATAGTTCTTTAGATGAAAATTACTAATTGGTAATATTTGTCTTTTCTAGGGTTTATTTACAATCCTCATATCTTTCCCCTTTCCTCTATTAAACTTTTTATTTTTCTTTTCAATTTTTAAATTACTAATTATGATTTTATTACGTTTGTTTTTCTTTTCTTTGTATTTCAACTTTACTTTCTTATTCCTACATTTTTTTCCTATAACAACCTTTTTGTTACATTTTCTATTATAATCTACCTTTCCTAATTCCCTTAAATTTTTCACGTTCTTTTTGTTTGTTAATTTCACTTCTATATTATTAATATGCTTAACTACAACATCCTCCTTCTTAGATTTTTTTCTACATTCTAATTTGTCAATCACTATTTTCTCCTTTAAAATTTCCTTATTGGTATTATTTACTACATCTATCTTTCCTAATTTTATTGAATTTATAACTAGTTTTTTATCTTTTGATTCTGTACCACCACCCTTAGAAAAATGAAAATATTCTTGTGGTTCTACCTGATTGTGTTGAGTAGTGGTACAAGCAATTAAAAATTTTCTTCATCGTGTTGCGATTCCTTTTCTTTAAAACTTATCAATTTTTCTTTGTAGGACTATATAAATGACTAGGCATGTTACGTGATACCTCACGCTCCGTATTATATTTACTACAATTACCCTCCTTACTATTCCAACCGTATCTATCATCCCTTCCGTGCTCCTGCTCTATTTTATCATGTTTCTCAAATTTTCTATACTCATCCCGTTCATCAAATCTATTATCACTAACTGGATTTCTAACATTTCCCCGATAATTATCCCTATTTCTATATGAAAAACTAGAGTTAGACTGTGTAAAATTCACATTTCTCAGACCAGGCCGCGTTGATTCTCTTTTAAGATTATCTAATACGTCAAAGTTTTTTAGTATTTGTAAAAATCGCTCAAACTCTTTTATATCGTCCGTATAGACCTTCTCGAGTATAGGTCTCTCAAAATGTTTAGCTAATTGTTTGATTACAACAGCCTCTTCTATCTGATTGTCTAATTGATTAATCATAAAAATTTTATTCAACGCATAGTTTTCCCTTGTAGTCCCTTGAAAAGGGTTAAACCTTCCAAATGTTAAGTTTTCTACCACTTTTTCTTGTTCTGATAGACCCCAATACTGTGTCAAAAATAATCTTTCGAAATCTTCAAAATTAAGGATTTTGTTTTCATTTATTGAAAACCATTTTTCTGCTTCACCTTTCATCAGACCACGAATAATTGATAATTCATAATCAAAATTATATGATTGTTTAAGACTTATCTTCACATTACCCAAATAAGATTTTGTATTCTTTATAAAGGTCTTGGGATGCATTCTCTTATCGCCATAAAATTTGGTAATATTTTGTTCATTCAAAGATGGTAACAAAATAGGTGCGAATGAAGGTTGTCCTAAACTTGATTCAGTATGGATATTTTTTAATTCATTAACCTGAACAGTAATTTGTTTTAAATCCTCTTCTATACATTCGGATCTTTGAATACAATTTCCTTGAACTTCACCTATCTTATTTTTAAAATATACTAGATGCGTATCTTGAATTCCTTTAACTTTAGTTATTTCTTGTAAAACGGATTCATGTTTTTGTTCTAATTCTATAAACTTTTTTTCATTGTCTACCTTTAACGCTTCTCTCTCTTTTTTAATCGTCTCAGTATTATCTTTTAGTTCTTGTTTTATTGTCTCCGATACAATTTTTATTTTTTCAGATTGTTTGTCTAATTTAGCTTTCATGTCTTCTTTCATTTCTTTCATGTCTTCAGACTGTTTGTCAAATTTTGCATTCAATTCCACAGATTGTTTGTCTAATTTATTACTAAATTCTTTCATTTCTTTATTACGTTCCTCTTTATCTTGTTCCCTTTCTTTTTTTCTTTCTTCAGTTTGATTCATTAATAGTTCCATAATTTTCGAAAGTGTAGGTTCTGTTGTTTTGCCTTCTTCACCGTTCCCCTCCATTATGGAAATCGTTAAAACTTTCTGTTTCTCAGAAACTATTAATTCTTTATCTATACACCTCTTTTTCAATACTAAATTACTTTCCTTAGCAGAATATATATTTTTAACTGACGTCATACATTAACCACTAAAAATCTTCTCAATACCTTTTAAATATTCTAGTATTAGCTGTAATATGCTAATTTCCTAATATTATGTTAAATTAATAATTTGCTACCGTATGCCCTAATATGCCTTACAATTATGCTATTATAAGCCTAATAATTTAATATAATCGTAATAAGCTAACTATTACTATAAGCAAAATAACCTACAAAAACTAAATAATCTCAAAAGCCAAATAATCTATTAAAAGCTACTATAACCTACTATTTTTCAAAAGATTATATAAACCACAAAAGGTTATATCTACCACAAATGTCCCACGTTGTCGGTCGCCATATATAAATGCAGTGATATTGGTTAATTAAAAATAATAAATTATTTTTAAAAATTTTATTAAATATTTTGAAACTGTGAATAATTGCCGTTCGATCGTAGATAATTACTTTATAATTAAATTGATTTTTTAAAATGACTGTGAACTTTGGAAATGCTTTTCAACTTCCCTCTTTTATAAATTCTAATATGATTTGAAAATACCTTTTAATAGATTTAATAATGCAATGGTTATATAAAATTAATGTTACGTTAGTTCTTGACTAACTCAAGTTTACGTAAGAGAGTTGGGCGCCAGTTAAATAACTTAACATATCAAAATTAAATTTAATAAAGACTCATCTCAGGGTGAATGTGGATTCTTGTGGTATAATATATAATTATTTTCTTTCCAGTTCAGATAACAGTTATAGGTGTCCAGTTTGCAGAAGCATAAGTGCTTATAATTCATGTTTGATAATATATGTCATTGTCAATTCTTGTTTCCAGGCATAAAAGAATATAAGAGTCTCGAAAGTCAAATAATTTTCGTTCCACCGAACAAACCTGAGCTAGTTTAAGGGAGTATTAAAAAATATATGTGCTGGTTATTATTTATTATGATTTTATATTTTTATTTTTATTTGAAAATCACCGCAATATATATATATATATATATATATATATATATATATATATATATATATATATATATATATATATATATGTTACATTTTAAATTTCCGCGGATATTATATGATACTTCACTACTTTTCCGGGTTTCACTCCGCGTATTCACTATTCGGCTCCTAGAGGAACCAGACAATGGTTCACGACGTTTCGGCAAGATCACACTTGCCATCTTCAGGTCACTTCTAACTTCCTTCTGCTTCGCGTGGTGCTACATCGTGTAACCACGCGAAGCAGAAGGAAGTTAGAAGTGACCTGAAGATGGCAAGTGTGATCTTGCCGAAACGTCGTCAACCATTGTCTGGTTCCTCTAGGAGCCGAATAGTGAATACGCGGAGTGAAACCCGGAAAAGTAGTGAAGTATCATATATATATATATATATATATATATATATATATATATATATATATATATATATATATATATATATATATATATATATATATATATATATATATATATATATATATATATATATATATATATATATATATATATATATATATATATATATATATATATATATATATTAAAAATAATAAATTATTTTTAAAAATTTTATTAAATATTTTGAAACTGTGAATAATTGCCGTTCGATCGTAGATAATTACTTTATAATTAAATTGATTTTTTAAAATGACTGTGAACTTTGGAAATGCTTTTCAACTTCCCTCTTTTATAAATTCTAATATGATTTGAAAATACCTTTTAATAGATTTAATAATGCAATGGTTATATAAAATTAATGTTACGTTAGTTCTTGACTAACTCAAGTTTACGTAAGAGAGTTGGGCGCCAGTTAAATAACTTAACATATCAAAATTAAATTTAATAAAGACTCATCTCAGGGTGAATGTGGATTCTTGTGGTATAAAAAAATATACAAATTGAAATTTAAAATCACTTTTAAAATTGAAATCTTAATTAATTTTAACTATTACTAAATTGTTCAAATCATTTTACTACACTTTACAAACGATAGTCTTTTCTTCAGCAAATGCCAATACAAAACGGAAATAACTTCCTACCTTTTTATAATACTTCTTTTTTCCTTTTAGTATAGATGTCCTCTTTCCCAAACCATTGGCAGAGTAGATCACTTTATGTTGACCCAGGGGTGGTTTCCAATTCAGGGTTGACTTTCTTCCTTTTGCATGGATTTTCCATATAATATCATCCACACACTTGACTTTGGAACTCACTTTTGTTTATTAAGTGCGGGTTCAATTTCCCTTTTTCGTAAGATACTTATAGTTGTTTTTGTGTTTAATTAAATAAAACACCCGTTTATGGTTTTAACGTTGATTTATTATCTTGCCTAACTTTAGCAAGTAATTTATCTTAAAGGTGGTTCTTTATAATCATATACACTTTTACAATTTATACTTATTACACCTTCGCCGTATTCAAATCACCAACTAACTTAACTTGTCTATTTAATTCTAGACTATTTAAATTTTTACAATATTATCAGCCACGAATTTACTTTGTCGCTTGATTTACTATAATATCTTTACTCTTTCGTCGTTTAACAGTAAGTGTCCATTTACATTTTTATTATTGTCTTTAACACGACTTTACTGCGTCGCTTTATGTCAGGAAGTCTTTAAAATTATTATTTTCTAAGCTTATATACTATTGACTATTTACATAATTATATTACACAATTTGACGTCACCTTATCGATCTAATACAATGACTATACTATTTACAACATATAATACATAATAGCAGATTAATATTGTTATAAAAGTGACACATCTATTACATATTTATTACACAATACTTTTACGCAATAATAACGATCTATTTACATTAATAAAAACCTTTAAAGAATCACATAACCCGTCGATATACACATTTGGGATTATACATAATTGAATTACATCATAACAAACTTGCGAACAACTGGATGTTACGTATACTTAAGTAATCGGTGAGTAAGCTATTTGATAATAAATAAAGAAACATGTATTATTTAACCTTATTAAAAAGTATATACATTGATTGTATAATCAATGACACACCATTAAATAACTTAAATTTATTTTTAACGGAAAAGTTGATAAAAATATTTCAAAAGTGTTAGTATTTAACAAAGATTTTAGATTTTCACAAAATTTTCAAAATTTCCCAAAATTTTGAAACTACCATCCACAGCAATATATATATAATTAGAAGTAATAATGCGCGTAGAGATATACAAGAACGAGTTATAATAATGGGATATCGCGCAACAGAGAAGAAAGAAAACATAAGTTGCAGCCGTCTACACGTGTTTCACACTTATTAGTGATCATCAGGACGGCATAGCAGATGGAATAAATATAAATGCAACTAACTCAGAAAGATGTAACAACACAAGGTTTCACTGATAGCAGCCAACCGCACATTTGCAGTATCGGCCTGAAGACACTGAAAACTCAGTGTCTTCAGGCCGATACTGCAAATGTGCGGTTGGCTGCTATCAGTGAAACCTTGTGTTGTTATATATATATATATATATATATATATATATATATTACATATATATATATATATATATATATATATATATATATATATATATATATATATATATATTAACGGCTTAACTTGTAGTTTACTCCTGAAGAAGTTGCAAAAAAGCGACGAAATATTGAGTAAAAAATAAAAAGATTTTACTACAGACCGCATACCCGATATTTTCAATTCTATTATATATATACTGTACGGTCGAAAACAATCCATTATTTATATATATATATATATTATATATATATATGGCTGCAACTAACTTTTTCTTATAAATCTCTTGCGCGAATTCCCATTATTATCCCTTTGTTATATGTTTATATACGCGCATTAATCTTTCTATTCATATATATATTATATATATATATATATATATATATATATATATATATATATATATATATATATATATATATATATATATATATCTATATATATATATATATATATATATAGATATATATATATATATATATATATATATATATATATATATATATATATATATATATATATATATATATATATATATATATATATATATATATATATATATATATATATATATATATATATATATATATATATATATATATATATATATATATATATATATATATATATATATATATATATATGATACTTCACTACTTTTCCGGGTTTCACTCCGCGTATTCACTATTCGGCTCCTAGAGGAACCAGACAATGGTTGACGACGTTTCGGCAAGATCACACTTGCCATCTTCAGGTCACTTCTAACTTCCTTCTGCTTCGCGTGGTTACACGATGTAGACTGACGTCTTGCTGTAGCGGTTGGTCTTTATATACGGTTACGGTGTTGCGCATGGTTGCGGTCGGCTGGTTTTTGGCGCGGCTGCGTGTCATTGGTCTCGCTTGATCCGGTGGCTTTCTCTCGCTTTCCCTTTTATCGTTCTGCTGTGCTGGTTTTCGCTTCTTGACGGTGATGCTGGTTATAGCTGGTTTCCAAGCTGATGGTAGTCGCTGTGTATCGTCCCTGGTATTAAGATTGTTCGGACGTTTCTCGATCTCAATGGCTTCTCTTATGGTTCGTCGGGTCTTATGTTGTATATTCGCTAAAACTTTTGTATTTTCGAAATCTATGTTATGAGATGTACCACTTACATGTTGTGCTAGTGAAGACGTTCTCTCATTTTTGTTGACTGCATTTCGGTGTTCTTCTCTTCTTACTTGGATTCTTCTGTTGGTCTGCCCTATGTAGGATTCCCCGCAGTCTTTACAAGGGATCTCGTATACTCCTTGGCTTTCTAGTGGTATTTTTGCTTTTGCGGATGGAAGCATGTTTCCAATCTTCTTGTCGGTGTTGAAGATGGTGTCGATGTTGTGTTTTCTCAGCACTCTACTTATTTTGTCCGTGGTCCCTTTGATGTACGGTAAGTGCGCTTTGGATACCGATGTTTCTTCTTCCTTTGGCTTTGGGTCCCTTGGTGTTAACGCTTTCTTGATATTTCTGGAAGAGAAACCATTTTGTTTTAATGCCAACTTCACCTGTTCTAGTTCTTGATGTTTATTATCGTCATCAGTCAATCGTTGTGATCTGGTTATTAATGTCTTGACTACTGACTGTAGTTGCGCTGGGTGGTGATGTGACTGCGCGTTCAGATACCGATTTGTGTGGGTTGATTTTCGGTATACTGTGTATCCCAGGCTGCCGTCTTCCTTCTTGATTATAGATACATCTAGGAAAGGTAGTTGATTGTCCTTTTCCACTTCCATTGTGAATTTGATCTTCTGGTGTATGTTGTTTAGATGCTGTAAGAAGGTCTGCAGCTTCTCTTCTCCATGGGTCCATATAATAAAAGTATCGTCTACATATCTTAGCCATAGTTTAGGTTTGTCACTTGCCGTTTCTATTGCTCGGACTTCTAATTCTTCCATGAATAGGTTCGCTATTACCGGCGATAAAGGTGATCCCATAGGTGCTCCTTCCACTTGTTTGTACCGTTGATCTTTGTAGATGAAGTAGGTGTTGTTTAGGCAGTGTCTTGTTAACTCGATGATTTCATTTGGGACTTGGTATTTTCGTTGTATCATATCTACTGCTTCTTTTACTGGAACATTCGTGAATAAAGAGGTTACATCAAAGCTTACCAGCAGATCTCCTGGTGCCACTGTTATGTCTTTTATACGCTCGATGAAGTGGCTTGCGTTCTTTACGTAAGATTCGGCTTCTTCGGCATAAGGTTGCAGTTGCTTGGCCAGGAATTTCGCTAGAGGTTGCAGTGGTGATCCAATGGAGCTTACGATGGGTCTTAGTGGTACACCTTCCTTGTGGACTTTTGGTAATCCGTACAGCTTAGGGCATGATGACGACTTCTCTCTCGGAATTAGTTGTAACTGTTGTTCTTGACTGAAACTGCAGGCTTTTATTTTGGCTTTAGTGGTCTTTTCCAAGTATGTTGTAGGATCCGTTGAGATTGTTTGGTATCCAGGATCATTTAGTAAGGTTTCTATTTTTCGTTCATATTAACCCTTATCCATGACTACGGTTGCGTTGCCTTTGTCTGCTGGTAACACGATTACGCTAGTATTCGCCCGTAGGTCGCGTAAAGCTTGGATTTCTTCGTGGGATAAGTTCTTCTTCGGTGGCTTGGCTGTTCTCAGTATACGTGACACGTCTTGACGTATAATTTCGGCGGTATTTCCTGGGATCCCTGTTATTGATGCTTCGACTCCGCAAATAATGTTTTCTATTGGAATCCGGTTTGGCGCTACTGCATAGTTAAATCTTTTCGATAGCACGCTATGTGTCGCTTCATCCAGCGGTAGATCTGAAAGATTGAAAACTACTTTCTTTGGTTCAACTTGGTGGTTGATGTACTTCCTGGGCTGTTGTTCGGCTTGTAGCTTCTCAAATTTCTTCTTCTGATTAGAAGCTGTCAAATTAGCGTCAGTTTCTGCGCGAAACTCCGTTAGGTTATCTAGTGTGGACCATAGAGCTGGATGAATTGTGTTACTTAAACGTAGGTGTAACTGTAGTAGATCGATGTTGATGCTATTTAGCGCCCTTCTGGTATCGTGAATTGCTTCTCTTGTCAATGCTAGGCTTGCTCTTCTCAAGATGTTCCTCGTTTGGTTGTTCTTTTTGTGGAACGTCAGCTTCATGGAATTTGGTATTATATTCTCGTCCCGGCAGCGTTCCAGGAATGCGAGGTTGCACAGCAGCTTGTTTCTTTTGGATCGTAGCTTCTCCAACTTCTTGACGTCTTGTAGAATCTCCTCTCCTCGGGGAATCTTACATAGGGCAGACCAACAGAAGAATCCAAGTAAGAAGAGAAGAACACCGAAATGCAGTCAACAAAAATGAGAGAACGTCTTCACTAGCACAACATGTAAGTGGTACATCTCATAACATAGATTTCGAAAATACAAAAGTTTTAGCGAATATACAACATAAGACCCGACGAACCATAAGAGAAGCCATTGAGATCGAGAAACGTCCGAACAATCTTAATACCAGGGACGATACACAGCGACTACCATCAGCTTGGAAACCAGCTATAACCAGCATCACCGTCAAGAAGCGAAAACCAGCACAGCAGAACGATAAAAGGGAAAGCGAGAGAAAGCCACCGGATCAAGCGAGACCAATGACACGCAGCCGCGCCAAAAACCAGCCGACCGCAACCATGCGCAACACCGTAACCGTATATAAAGACCAACCGCTACAGCAAGACGTCAGTCTACATCGTGTAACCACGCGAAGCAGAAGGAAGTTAGAAGTGACCTGAAGATGGCAAGTGTGATCTTGCCGAAACGTCGTCAACCATTGTCTGGTTCCTCTAGGAGCCGAATAGTGAATACGCGGAGTGAAACCCGGAAAAGTAGTGAAGTATCATATAATATCCGCGGAAACTTAAAATGTAACATATATATATATATATATATATATATATATATATATATATATATATATATATATTATACTTCACTACTCTTCCGGGTTTCACTCCGCGTATTCACTATTCGGCTCCTAGAGGAACCAGACAATGGTTGACGACGTTTCGGCAAGATCACACTTGCCATCTTCAGGTCACTTCTAACTTCCTTCTGCTTCGCGTGGTTACACGATGCATGACGTCTTGTTGCAGCGGTTGGTCTTTATATACGGTTACGGTGTTGCGCATGGTTGCGGTCGGCTGTTTTTTGGCGCGGCTGCGTGTCATTGGTCTCGCTTGATCCGGTGGCTTTCTCTCGCTTTCCCTTTTATCGTTCTGCTGTGCTGGTTTTCGCTTCTTGACGGTGATGCTGGTTATAGCTGGTTTCCAAGCTGATGGTAGTCGCTGTGTATCGTCCCTGGTATTAAGATTGTTCGGACGTTTCTCGATCTCAATGGCTTCTCTTATGGTTCGTCGGGTCTTATGTTGTATATTCGCTAAAACTTTTGTATTTTCGAAATCTATGTTATGAGATGTACCACTTACATGTTGTGCTAGTGAAGACGTTCTCTCATTTTTGTTGACTGCATTTCGGTGTTCTTCTCTTCTTACTTGAATTCTTCTGTTGGTCTGCCCTATGTAGGATTCCCCGCAGTCTTTACATGGGATCTCGTATACTCCTTGGCTTTCTAGTGGTATTTTTGTTTTTGCGGATGGTAGCATGTTTCCAATCTTTTTGTCGGTGTTGAAGATGGTGTCGATGTTTTCTCAGCAGTCTACTTATTTTGTCCGTGGTCCCTTTGATGTACGGTAAGTGCGCTTTGGATACCGATTTTTCTTCTTCCTTTGGCTTTGGGTCCCTTGGTGTTAACGCTCTCTTGATATTTCTGGACGAGAAACCATTTTGTTTTAATGCCAACTTCACCTGTTCTAGTTCTTGATGTTTATTATCGTCATCAGTCAATCGTTGTGATCTGGTTATTAATGTCTTGACTACTGACTGTAGTTGCGCTGGGTGGTGATGTGACTGCGCGTTCAGGTAGCGATTTGTGTGGGTTGATTTTCGGTATACTGTGTATCCCAGGCTGCCGTCTTCCTTCTTGATTATAGATACATCTAGAAAAGGTAGTTGATTGTCCTTTTCCACCTCCATTGTGAATTGGATCTTCTGGTGTATGTTGTTTAGATGCTGTAAGAAGGTCTGCAGTTTCTCTTCTCCATGGGTCCATATAATAAAAGTATCGTCTACGTATCTTAGCCATAGTTTAGGTTTGTCACTTGCCGTTTCTATTGCTCGGACTTCTAATTCTTCCATGAATAGGTTCGCTATTACCGGCGATAAAGGTGATCCCATAGGTGCTCCTTCCACTTGTTTGTACCGTTGATCTTTGTAGATGAAGTAGGTGTTGTTTAGGCAGTGTCTTGTTAACTCGATGATTTCATTTGGGACTTGGTATTTCCGTTGTATCATATCTACTGCTTCTTTTACTGGAACATTCGTGAATAAAGAGGTTACATCAAAGCTTACTAGCAGATCTCCTGGTGCCACTGTTATGTCTTTTATACGCTCGATGAAGTGGCTTGCGTTCTTTACGTAAGATTCGGCTTCTTCGGCATAAGGTTGCAGTTGCTTGGCCAGGAATTTCGCTAGAGGTTGCAGTGGTGATCCAATGGAGCTTACGATGGGTCTTAGTGGTACACCTTCCTTGTGGACTTTTGGTAATCCGTACAGCTTAGGGCATGATGACGACTTCTCTCTCGGAATTAGTTGTAACTGTTGTTCTTGACTGAAACTGCAGGCTTTTATTTTGGCTTTAGTGGTCTTTTCCAAGTATGTTGTAGGATCCGTTGAGATTGTTTGGTATCCAGGATCATTTAGTAAGGTTTCTATTTTGCTTTCATATTCACCCTTATCCATGACTACGGTTGCGTTGCCTTTGTCTGCTGGTAACACGATTACGCTAGTATTCGCCCGTAGGTCGCGTAAAGCTTGGATTTCTTCGTGGGATAAGTTCTTCTTCGGTGGCTTGGCTGTTCTCAGTATACGTGACACGTCTTGACGTATAATTTCGGCGGTATTTCCTGAGATCCCTGTTATTGATGCTTCGACTCCGCAAATAATGTTTTCTATTGGAATCCGGTTTGGCGCTACTGCATAGTTAAATCCTTTCGATAGCACGCTATGTGTCGCTTCATCCAGCGGTAGATCTGAAAGATTGAAAACTACTTTCTTTGGTTCAACTTGGTGGTTGATGTACTTCCTGGGCTGTTGTTCGGCTTGTAGCTTCTCAAATTTCTTCTTCTGGTTAGAAGTTTCTGAAGTTTAGAAGCGTCAGTTTCTGCTCGAAACTCCGTGAGGTTATCTAGTGTTGACCATAGAGCTGGATGAATTGTGTTACTTAAACGTAGGTTTAACTGTAGTAGCTCGATGTTGATGCTATTTAGCGCCCTTCTGGTATCGTGAATTGCTTCTCTTGTCAATGCTAGGCTTGCTCTTCTCAAGATGTTCCTCGTTTGGTTGTTCTTTTTGTGGAACGTCAGCTTCATGGAATTTGGTATTATATTCTCGTCCCGGCAGCGTTCCAGGAATGCGAGGTTGCACAGCAGCTTGTTTCTTTTGGATCGTAGCTTCTCCAACTTCTTGACGTCTCGTAGAATCTCCTCCTTTAAAACCCTCCCGTAAAGGTTATTAATGTTACATTTTAAATTTCCGCGGATATTATATGATACTTCACTACTCTTCCGGGTTTCACTCCGCGTATTCACTATTCGGCTCCTAGAGGAACCAGACAATGGTTGACGACGTTTCGGCAAGATCACACTTGCCATCTTCAGGTCACTTCTAACTTCCTTCTGCTTCGCGTGGTTACACGATGTAGACTGACGTCTTGTTGCAGCGGTTGGTCTTTATATACGGTTACGGTGTTGCGCATGGTTGCGGTCGGCTGGTTTTGGCGCGGCTGCGTGTCATTGGTCTCGAAGCGAGACCAATGATTCCAATAGAAAACATTATTTGCGGAGTCGAAGCATCAATAACAGGGATCCCAGGAAATACCGCCGAAATTATACGTCAAGACGTGTCACGTATACTGAGAACAGCCAAGCCACCGAAGAAGAACTTATCCCACGAAGAAATCCAAGCTTTACGCGACCTACGGGCTAATACTAGCGTAATCGTGTTACCAAAAACCAAAGCTCTCCAACTTATACAATAGCAAAGCATGATTGACTCTATCAAAGGCTTTGGCAAAATCGGTATAGGCAACATCTATTTGTTGATTATTGTCCAAAGCCTGTGATAGATCCTGTACTAATACCATTAAATTTGTGGTCGTTGACCTTTGAGGCATGAACCCATGTTGCTGTTCTATAATAAAATTCTTGACATATGAAAATATCTTTGCATATAAAACCTTTTCAAATATCTTCGATATTGTTTGTAAAAGTGATATGGGTCTATAGTTTGAAATATTATTTTTATCGTAATTTTTATAAATTGGACAGACCTTAGCTGTCTTCCAGATCTCTGGGTAATAACCGCTTGATAGGCAGAGATTAAACAAAGTTGTCAATGCCGCTGTTAAGAACTCAAAGCATGCCTTATATATATATATATATATATATATATATATATATATATATATATATATATATATATATATTGCGATGACCCCAATGCTATAAAAATAATAATAAATAATACACATATATTCTTTTATTAATTCCCTCAACTAGCTCAGGTTTGTTCGGTGGAAAATAAATTATTTGAATTTCGAAACTCTTATATTCTTTTATGCCTGGAAACAAGAATTGGCAGCGACATTAAATATAAAACATAAATTGTAAGCATTTATGCTTCTGCAAGCTGGACACCTGTAACTGTAATCTGACTTGGAAAGAGAAAAATGCTGTATGCTTGTATTTGCATTAATTAAACACATACGTTAATTAAAAAACACAAAACCTTTATTCAAAAACAAAAATCAAATCAGAAAAGAAAAGTCAATGAAAAAGAAAATATAAATTTACAAAGTCGTATTTATCTGACATAGGATTAAATACAGTTATTCGTTTGAACAAACCAACAAAAATAATTATTTATAAGTATCTAAATTGTTATCCAAAATAAATAAATCTTTATTAAAACAAATTTAAATTGTTTTATTTAAATTGATAATGAAATAAATTCTTAAAAAAAAATTAATGAGTTAAAACAAATAGCTTTATACACCCTAAGATGAACCTTACAAATTAGTTTTATTTCTTTTAATAAACAAGAAACGATTATTTTTGAAACCAACCTTGTATGTTTAAATAGTTTCCTTTTTTAAAATATCCATCCAATTGGCAAGACTGCTGTATAACCAAACAGCTGATTGTTGTTTATAAAAATATATAATCGATGCGTTGATCTATGAACACAAAATAATTCACTTGTATTTAATTATAACGAAGAAATACTTTCACTTTAATATAACGAAGCACAATGCTAATTAAATCTTCAATAAACTTCAAGTAAACACCTTATCTTTTATTTTCAATAATGTTTATTTCAATTGACACACGTCAACAACATATGATTGTCCATATAACCTCAGATTTTTACATATTTCAAACTGGAGTCAAACGTGGTTTCTGCCTTGAATATTTTTGACTAAATTTGTTTTAAAATGCAGCAGCTTATATAGGAAATGCCAAAACAAATGAATTCCATGTCACTTTTTACAAACAAAAACGAATCGAGGCGACGCTCATGATGTCATAATCCAAAACATGTGATCCGGATTAAAGCTAATCCCAGATCTGATGCTATAAGATTGTAGCTTTTAAAACACTGATTAAAAATCTATAGGACATATATGGTCCCAAATTGAGTATTAAAGAAGGTACGGACGAAAAACACTTAACGATGACGATTTCCGTATAACATAAATTTACATACATAATTTAACAAATTAAGAGTTCATCTTTACAAATTAGCTAAATGGATACTCAAAGTGAGTGATACAACTGTTTTATACATAAAGATATCTTTACAATTTCATACAAACATGATTTTATTACAGTACAAACATCAATATACACCAAAGATGCTTACACAAACCACAGCTTGAAAATAACTTCTACGTTAATCAATTTGTGCATAAAATGTCCAGTGTACATTGCTTAAGGCACACATATAAAAACAATGACAATATAAACCAGGATAAAGGCTATAAGAGTGCGTTTTCGCGAACCAAGAGGATTTCAATACCTCCATAATTTGTAATGACCAGAATCTTATTATATGAATTCAGAATTTAATTATGTTAATCAATCAAAACAAGATTAATCTACTTAATCTATTTACAGGAAAATAACCGTGTAAACTTGAGCTGGCCTCAAAGAATGTCAAAGAATATGCTTAACGCTGTATGATCGTAACTGGAAATTTTAAATTAGAAAATAACTTTCCCTGGAATCGTGACCTAAAGTGTCACTTAGGTTGCCTATACATGATTGTGATCAAACAGTCTATCTAAATCATATCCTTTTTATTTATAAATGTAATTTATTTATATGTGCATGTGATTATTTGGAAAGTAAGGTTATATTTGCATGAAATCAATAACCATAAGTTATTACTTTAAACCTTGATAAATTTAACTAAAGTCCTAACTATGATCTTTACTGATTATGTGCCCAAGACATAACCTGCCTTATGCCTTATATATATATATATATATATATATATATATATATATATATATATATATATATATATATATAGACTTATAAAATGACTTATACGCACCCAAACGACATATGAAATATACAAAGTGGCACCCGGATTTTTCAATGCGGCACCCGTTTTGGGTGCCATAGTGTTTTATACCTTTTTCTACGGTTTTGGCATGTACAAGTTGTGAAACGCCTAGAAACGAATTTTTGTATGGGTGCCTTAAGGACGTTATATACCGAGTGATATACAAAAAAGTTCAGCGTATCACCACGAGTGGCGCTGCAGTCGATTTCTGTATATACAGAAGTATATGCCGCCTCGCAGTACTGGCACCCATCATAATTATTGTTCTACTGGCACCCGTAGCACATGTTTTACCGGCAACATCGCATTACTACGCGTTTTGTTTCTGATTTGCGTTTCGGTTTATTCTTTGGCCGCCGGTTTCGATGGCTGGCGACTGGCCGAAGTTATAATACAGGGCGGTCATGCTGGTCAGAATAATTTTAACACTAATTTAAAGTAAAAAGCTCAATTATAAAGCATTTCGTTACACTGAAAGAAATTTCAGTTTTTATAACAAAAATCTTTACGTTTGACGTTCAAATAAATGCATTTACTTTAAAATTGAAAAAATGCAGGTAGATTTAAATGAAAAGGCTATATTCTGCTTTTGTTTATTACTTTCAACTGATGTTTTAATTTGAAACACATTTTACTTTTATGTTAATTATGAATTTCTTGTTTGAAGTGCAAATGCGTTCTTTTATATGCCGAATCTTTTAAATGCTGGTTTATTAAATTTCAAGAAGGGTGGTATTTAAAATAAATAAAAGACATTTTTATTTTAAGGAGAAGGAATTACTTCTGAAACAAAATAATATGTTTTTAAAACAATGTATGTAGTATTTGCTTTTGCTTTGAAATCAAGACTGAAAATCCTTGAATTGAAGTGTACATGCTCTTTTTGTACATGTACATAAATGATAAATACTTTTAAAGTAAATAGAGGTTTTTAATTCAAGTGCGTGTGGTTTTAAAATAAAAGTATGTATAAGTTGTTACATGCAGAAATAAATGTATTACAAGTGCTAAGTTCTCAATAAGAACGATTTAAACAAAATTCCAAATATTCCATATAAGGATTCCATATATAAAATAATAAGTTATTATTTTATTTCAATAATAAAAGATTTTTACCTTTTATTTTTGTATTACTTAAGTGTGATGTCAATAAAGCATTAATAACAGTAAGTTGTTTTTTACTGAAAGAATATAATACATTCAATTCAACATGTGTGTTCTGCATTTAACGTCATTAACTTAAAAGAATGTTGCATTTAAAAAGAAAACAGCATATTATTAAATTAAAAACAAAACCTTACATTCATATAAAAAGCACTGCATTTAATATTAAATATTTGTACTTTATGCTTGAAAGCAGCAGATTTTTTAAAATAATTACAATTTACCATTCAAATAATGTTTATTTTACTTTTAAATTAACAATAAAACTATTTAAATCAACCTCCGAAATAAGCTTTGTATTTAAATGCACACTACATTGAATTAAAAATTCGAAACACTCTCAAAAGTAGAGCTATTTTTAAATTGAAAAAAATATTTTGTTGGAGCATTTTGAAAGTAAAAAATTTTGATGTTACCTGCAATTTTTTCAATTTGAAACAAAATTTTTTTCAGTGTATAAACAATGAAGTACTTAAATCGTTTCCACAGTCTTAATATTAAATTACATTTATTTTTAAAAATACAAAAAGATTTTAAAGCAAAAGTTGTTTAGGTCAAAAAGTTAAGCCCGATTACAAATAAAATTAATATACTATCGCAACGTTTTTAAAGTTTGCCCCTAAAATCATACAATTTCTAATGCCCACAGAAGCAATAAACATAGTTACAGTTGAAATTAAATTAGTTACGGAGGTTCAGACAAAAAACGCTAATTAAAAAAGTACATTATGCTAATAAATAACTGCAATTTTTGTGTATAATGTAGATATTGTTTGGAGTATCCTTCTGTCCCTTGCATGCCATCTTTATTGCATGGTCGGGGCGGTCAGGTAAGAGCCTTTTTCAGGCTAGAGGCTCATGTTACCGCCTGCCTTCGGTAGTCAGTAAAAGGTTTTGTTAAGTAAAATAATTGCAACTTTACATAGGCATTTATTTGTTCTTTCTTATAAATAAATGCTATAACTGTTTCATTAGGTATTGATTGAATTTCTTTTTCTTCCTATGTGGGGCGTAGTAATAAGCTTTGATTACTTTCTTGAGGAATATTTCACATTTCTTAAACTGAATACACATTTTAAAAGAAAACAAAATAAACATGACCGGTAACAGCCCAGATATAATTCAATAGAAAACCTGGGGATGTTTTTGACCCTTCGTAATAACCTAATAACTATTGCCATTCGCAATTTTGCGTATGATTCTTTGAAATATTTACCGTGATATAGTAATATCCCACCAAACAATTGACATTTAATATAACATTATTTGTTTTGTATTTCGGTTGTGTTGTAATTGTTAGACGTTATAAAACATTAAATTAATAAAAGAAATACAATTGGGTTCAACTTGTAACATAATAGTAGTTTTTTAGTGGTATTAAATAGTATATTATATATCTGTACATAATTTATTGTTTATTAGGTATATTATTTTAACTGTTAATATATGTTGACTATTAAATATTCTAAAACATTAAATGAAATATTTCACGTTGCTTCGTAACTTGCTTTTTACGTCTAGGTAGACCATTGATTTTTGATAGGTACATAATTTGTTGTTTTTGATTAAGTAAGTACTTATATTGTTTTAATTGTTAGACAGTTAAAACATTAACTTCAATCAATAAATAAAATCTTGCAATTGGCTCCAACTTGTATAATACATACGTTCTTTTCTTTCAGTTTATTACTTTCTTTCAAGCGGAGTACGCATTCTGGTTGGAAATTTTGAAGACGTACACGTACACGTTATTTCATACAATTTTGCCTTTACCGTTCGTCCCTTGTAGAGTGCTCGAAGCCTCGAAACTTGCAAAAAAAACACATTTTGTGGGACTTCGAGGTAAAAATGTATAAATTCGAATTGTAGCTTTGGTTCTGTGGATTCTAAAACTGCAACTTGTCAAAAAATTGTGTGGTGCAAAAGGGCACTATTTAAAAATTTCGAGTTGAGTACTATATGGAAAATAGAAGATATAAGCTACCTCTGTAATATTCGACTGATTTTCTAATTCTGCATTCTTTTTAGAAGTTTGAAGACGCATTTAAAAAGAATAATGATCCTTTTATTTATAAATTACAAAGTGTTGACTTAATAATATTTAACACTTTTGTTTTGACGAGAATCGAAGTAGATTTTTGATTACTGTATTTTTTATTTAAGTTACTCTTACTAGGAAGTCGTAAAATTAAAAAAGTACTGATAAGAATAAGAACTTTTATTATTGTTTCAGGCATGCATAATCAGGATTCATAATGATAATTTGTATCTGAATTTAATAATATCTTTCTTAAAAGCTTTTATTAGAATATTTCAAAATCTTTATTAGTTTAAAACATGAAATATAATATAAATACAAAGATTAATTAAAGTTTCACAAGTTTTATTAATATCTTAACCTGACAATATTGTTTCGACACTTTGTGTCATTATCAAGGGTAGATAAGATTGATAAACAAACACGTTGCTAAAGATAAATACATACAGAAAATAGGTAATTAGATACAATACATAATAAAACTAAATATCTAACACTTCTAATAAAGGAGAATTACTAAGCTCAGTTTGTTCATTCATTAAAGGTACAGTGCGTTTATGTTTGTATATTTCAAAAGCTTCTAAAATGTCTAATTTGTGTTTGTTGTTTGTTGTTTTTTGTTTATGTTGCAAAAATGTAAGAATTTAATGTTGTTTTGAGGTGTTGTTTAAAACAGTTTAAAATCATGTTTCAAATGTTTTTTTATATATGGGGTGTCTTACACTCATTTTCGATAAAAAAGCATGTTTTATTTAAAAAACAACCGTTTTTGATTTATAAAACATGATTTTTGCCAACCCTGCCAGAGACGTTCCAGTTTGATCTTGATACATATCAACATTATGACTTTAGAGTTCCCCAGGGATCAAATCTTAGACCCCTGCGTGTTTTATTGCTAATAAATGATTTTCCTTCGGTAGTAACAAACTCTAAATGTTTTCTATTTTCTAACGATATAAAATTTACACTCCTGAAGATGGACAGAATATATAGTGGATTGTAAAAAGTCATATTTCAATATTAATAAATGCGTTGTTATAACGTTTTCCAGAACGAGAAACTAACTACGTATGGCTTACCTAATTGTAAACAGTAAATTGAAAAAAAGACAAATATACGAAATCTAGGAATATTAGTATCATAGCATATCTAGGAATATTACTATACCCAAGCAAACAAATGAATAATCCAGGCCACCGAAATCAATACTTAACGCATCGAGATGCGGTTAACACATGCTCGAAATTCTAAAAAGTACAATCCTAACATACGTTGCTTACTTTCTTTAACAGTCGAGAGTAACACAAGATGCAGGTTACTCTCTTATATTAACTTAATGTATTTCACAACTGTTGATCACGCGTTGACCGAGATCCTTAATTTGTTTGTTTGGGTATAGGAATACCATTAACTTGGTTTCATGTATTCAATACAAATTCTAAATTGAAACTCTAAGGAGGTGAGCCTACGCACTTATCCAACTGGGATATTTTTGCCTTTTTGGTATTTTTTGCATAAAGAGCATAAAGATATTTAGAGTTCATTACATTTTTGATGGCTATACCTACATCCACATGTATGACTGAAAGATTAGATGGACGTTATTTTGTTGCTGTACAACCAGTACAACGCCGTTTATATTTATTGACGTGTCTCAATGCCTACATATTCCTAGTTTTCAGTGTTCCATTCAGAATATATTTTCTGTTTTTAATGCCGTATAACTCATTTGGAAATCGAATATAAGGAATATTATTCCAACAATAAAGTCGCAACAGAAAATTGTGGAACAACTGAATAAGATCATACTCGTTAGTTTAACAATTAGATTAAACTGATTATTGCATAAACCCGTTGTGCGCCTCAAACAAGCACAAAAATATTGTTTACTATATTATACAGTGATTTGTGCCTGGTTTCTCCACAAGCCTGGCATACACGTTCATTTTTAATTCCTACTCACAATCAGTATATATATTTCATTACCTGATTGTCTACTGATTTCCTGTCAAACCTTTTAAAACTTACGAATAAACTCTTGCACCGGAAATTAAAATACTACTATAAGTAAGTGATATTATAGAGTAAATCTACTATACATATATATGTTACGTACCTACCAAGTCAGAAATTGTACAATTCGCGCATTAAACAGTGATTTTTGTACCGAGCGCGAAGTGCACAGACTACTTTGCACGTAATGCGATTTAACAGACTTGGTACTATACGAATTTTGTTCTGTTCGGGTTCTGAACAACATATTTGTACTGAGCTATTAGTTTTAAGCTTTCAGTTAACTTGGTACAATTTAATTTTGTACAAATCCCGATAGAGGAGTCGCCTGAATAACTAGAGGGTTTTTATGGTCCGAAATGCGGTTTACATCCTCGATATTGTAATGTCTAGAGTGCTGGACTTTCACCCAAGCGCCCGAGGTCGATTCACGTTGCCGGCAGATCTGGTTAAGGTTTTCTGCAGTTTTCCTTAGCTGTGACACAAATGTGGGATTTGCGCTGTTCCATCTGTAAGTCGGCTGCAGCCGCACTTAAGGCCTACGTGATAATAATAGGAAAAGAGTATCGGCGTCCGCAAATTGCGTCTCCGTATGTTCTGTACTAGGAGTCCGCAAATGTCGGATCCGTAGTCTTAACGTTTCGGAGTCCGCAAATTGCGTAGGTACTTAAAGCATATTTATTAAAAGTCCGCAAATGGCGGATCTGTATGTTTGACTTTTAAAGAGCCGGAAAAATGACGTATCCTATATTTAATAGGAGTATTAAAGATCCGCGAACCAGTGTAATAATATCCTTTTTATACAACTGACGTTAAAAATTACATTTTTAATTCCGGCTACCATGATTAAAAATTGAATTTTATAACGTAGCGTGTTAGAAATATTTTTAACACTAGTGTTAAAAGTAAAAGTTTTTGTTTTCTTTGTTAGTAGAGTTTTATAAAAAATTATGTATGATATGCTTGTTAAAAGTAAGATTTTATTTTGTGAGTGGAGATGATTGAAAAACGAGCGGAGCGAGTTTTTCAACTCCACGAACAAAATAGAATCACTTTTAACAAGCATATCATACATAATTTATGAAATGCTTGTTAAAAGTGATTATATTTTGTTCGTGGAGTTGAAAAACTCGCTACGCTCGTTTTTCAATCATCTCCACTCACAAAATAAAATCTTACTTTTAACACTTATATCATAAATAACTATTTTGTGCTGTTGTATGTAAGAGATTACAGAGTTAGAAAAACCATGGATTGTATATTTATGTATTTTTGATTTATCTGAATAAAAAATAAACATATAAACATTCTTAAACACGCTAATAAGATGGGGTTACATCGAGAGCACAACCTACTTATAGGTAGAGTTAACTATACCTAACACCTATTTACAATTAACACAGTACCATTTTGAATTTGAGCGAGGCAATTTAAATTTTGTAGAACAAATTTGATGTACTCGCATCAAACAAGAATTACACCTCAAACTGAGTTCATTCTCAATGCATTTTTTACAACTCATACAAAAGAATTTCTTAACGATCTCTCTTTCAGTTATTAACTTCTGCAACATCAAAAATGCAGAACTTTCAAAAAATATTTCTATTATTTTGATGTCAACTTCCTCTTCAAAAATCATACAATTTATAAGTTGGCAGTGTTTGGGTAAATCGTTAGGCTGGACAATGTATTTGTGGTATAAAATATTACTGACGATATCTTGATCACTGAAAATGCAAAGTAATATCTTTTTTTGTCTTGATGTTGATGTCTGATTTATAAAAGGTATCATTTTTCTTCTTTTCTTTAAGCCAACAACTGTTTTTGTAATTCCCTTTGGACGACCTTTTAATTTCAATTTTAATGGTAACTTTATTTTAGATAGTTCGGGATTTTTTAATGCAACGTTAGTAACTAGTGTTGTAGGGTCTACAATAACATCACTTTGTCTTTCCATTTCGGTCTCCTTGCAACTTACATTGTCATTTATCACAAATTCATTGTTGTTTAATATGCAAAGATCTTTAGAATGACTGTCCACCATTTCCTCAAAATTTTGTTCCACTAGAGGAATGGTTGTAGATGCTGGTATTTTATGCTGACTTTTTACCATCTCACTATCTACCTTGGAGTTACTACACTCGGGTTCATAAGTAATCTCTTCTTCAGGTATAATCATGACTTGTTTTCTATTATTCCAATTTTCCACTAAAAGTTCAAGTTGAAAAAAACATTTTTTAAAATCAGTCTCCCCAAATTCAGACATAACTGTGGCCAATTCCTGGCATTTTGACATACATTTTTTATATTTTTGCTGCTGGGTTGAAATTGTTGTGGTTTCTTTTACATGACATACACTTACATTTTCGCGACGATTTTCATTATCATAACATTGTTCAGTAGGAGGAATAGATTGATCAGTGGGAAAATCAGATAAAACATTTTTGATGTAATATGACTTTTTGAATCTTTCATCAATTAAGGTTGATGAATATAAACTTTCATTTCTCCTTCTACGAACCGCAAAAATGTGGGAACAAGGCAATTTCATGTTGACTCGAAAGGGGCAAGGACAGTCTTCTACAGATACTTTTATTATGTCTAATGATAATGTATTTACCATACAGAAGTCCTGTTCTTCAGAAACTACTTATTTTAACTTTTTCACACAACGTTAATTGTTTCTCAATAAATTTCAAAGCATATGGAGTAACTAATTTTGAATATAAATCTGTTGGGCTTCCTGTTTCATGTTTAAAGATTTTATTTCTATAAAACATCATAGAAGCTTTTCGTTTCCTTTCTGACATGACAGAATCTAACAACACCAAAAAGTCTTCATAAAACAATTTTAAGTTACTAAATTTTGAGCACACTTGCTTTATTTTTTGATTAAAAGATTCCAAGTGATTAGTGGTAGTAATGTTAAATGAGCACGTACCTCTCTTGAAACATTCTACCCATTCCTTCCTTATAATGTGCCAGTTCGCATTGTAATATTTTGTTACTTGAGGAATCTGTAATTCTAACAGAGATTTGTATTTACTGTCATAATCATTTTCTGACTTTGCAAAAGCAAGTCCCTGAAGGATAGCAAGAACTGTATCTCTCTGATATGAATTGATACTCATAGCATCCATCGTTATATTTGTTCGGAAAGATTTGAGGGTGTGAAACAAACACAAAAGTATTGAAGAATTAGGAAATTCTTGCTTTAAAACTTTTCTTTCAGTGAAATCTTTGTCTGTAAAAATGACTGAAGTTTTTTCCCATGATGAGTTGGAACTTTTGAAGATCTGAATCATATGTGATATGTTATCAGATGTCTCATTACCTAGGAGAAAAGTTGCGGCTACCTCTCCTTCTCCATTTCCATTAATTACCATAATTATGTTCAAAGGCATTCTCAGGTTATTAAGTTTATATGTGGCATCCAACAAGAACATTTCAGGATAGTTCTTAAAGGATGCTAACATTGCACTGCTTTGAAAATAGATACCAGTCAGAGTTTCATTTTCATCAGCGAGTATTGTCACCACCGCTCCTAAGTCTTTTTTCAAAATATCCACCACACCCTTCAACTGAAGATCTTCTTTTGATTTTTCTCTGATTCGAAGGTTAGAAATATCATGGAGTGAGAGATTCTTCCCAGTTTTTCTATGAATGTAGTCTTTCAACAGTACCCGATTGCATCTCAAGTCAAGGAGATTTTTAACGTTTTGTGTTTCTTCAGAATTTAACCTTCGTTGCTTTGGAAGACATTTGAAAACTTCCTTTTGAATTTCATGACTATGGTCTCTAACAATTTTTGACAAAACTAGACTCTGTGAGTCACTTGTTAAGGTAAAACACATTTGGAAAGGACATCCTTCCCGGCAAGTACTAAAATGAAATTCTACTATAAAAAAACATACTGCTACCAAACTATATATTACTTATTGACATACCTGACTGTTCTTTTACTTAATCCTCTCGAGACAAACTTTTTCCCTCCTTTTGCACAAGCATATACAATTCTATAATATTTTAAATTATCATTAACAGTTGCCAATTTGCGAGGACACTTCTTGGTTAAAGATTTTTAAAGAACTTTGAATCACGTTTATATAACTCAATGTAATGCTCGCTTTCATATTGTTTTATTTTGAATTCTAGGTCTTCAAATGAAGAAAATGTTGAGTTTAGGTCTAATTTATCCATTTTTCAGTACAACAATAAGTACTTGCTGTGGCACTTGCTTAATTCGACTCGAATAGTGACTAGTGAGGTTATACTGTCATTGTTATCGAAATTCTTACGGATCTTTATAAAAATAAAATCACGATCCGCAATTTTCGGACCCCAAGAATAAAAAAATACAGATCCGCAAGTTGCGGATCTATAGTGTTCAAAATATAGGTCCGCAAATTCCCTATGTAATTTACATTTGCGGACCTCTAGTGCAAAACATACGGGTACGCAATTTGCGGACGCCGATATTCTTCCATAATAATAATAGCCCCCTCCTTCCCGCACAAGCTTATAGCCTGGGGAACTAGGCTATGGGTTAGCAATTATTATATATATTATTATTATAAATATTATTGTTGAGCCTCGTACCTACTATGAACAAGAAGACCTAAAATAGTAATAACAAGAAAAGAAAAATAGATATTTTGAAATACAGACTATTCTAGTTTATTTATTATATAAATATAAATAATAAATAAATAAATATAATTTTTGTGCTGTCTAATTTATAGTAATAAATAAATAAAAATATTTATTATAAATTCGAAAGCACAAAAATACGTATTGGCTGATCGCTAATTGCAAGGTTATGGAGAACAGGGGAGCTCCTTTTTGTCACTAACTTTTGTACCTGCAAACTCGTACGCTGTCATTCCATGAAACATGAAACTTTATTCTTTCGTTTTTACCATCACTTTCTATTATTCGTGCTTTGCACAAAAAGTGCTGTACGAAGTTGACTGAAAAGTTCAAACTAACAACTCGGTACAAATAGACAGAACCCGAACAGTACAAAACTCATAATACCAAGTCCGGTAAATCCCACTTCGTACAAAGTAGTCTGTAGAGTAGTAGCAAAATGTGAAAAGCCTGTTGACGTCATAAAAGATGCGCATTGTGTTCGCGCTAACACCTAACAACTTGACAAGTAAAACATACCCCTATTAAAATAATAAACTAAGTTCGAACGTAGTTTCGTCTAGTACGCATGTGACGTCAACAGGCTTTTCTTATTTTGCGATTACTTTACAGTTCGCGCTCGGTACAAAAATTAGTGTACAAAGCACGCATTGTACAATTTCCGGCTTGGTAGGTAACATACTAAGAAAACCCTAGAATACTATAAACCAAGTAACACATAAATAGGAAAAAGTTTAATTTCTTCAATATTTTAAATCCTTTCAATATATAATATTGTTAATATTATGTTTTTTACAGAAACGGGTACAGAAAAGGGGGATTCTTATACTTTTCGTTTTCAAACGAATTCGTTATTTAAATATTCTTTCGGCAGTTAAAGAAAGTTGGTGAAACATTTTTACGATTAGAAGTCTTAAAATTCTTGTGCTTTGTTTTTCTCTTTGACTAATGCCGACGTAATTTAGTCATAAAAATTGTAACAACTAATTCATTATTCAAATCCTTGTAAAGGTAACTTAATCGTTCATATATCGCTTGCTAAGTTTTATACATTTTCATTAGTCGTACGTAGTGTCAAACATTAAGCCCAGTGTCGATAATTGGATAACATTTAAAAAAATAGTTGAAAACCTAACAATTTAGAAAATGTATTTTCCTATTTTTGATTATACATAGAGTTAATTATTTTTATATTGCATTCTATTGGGTAATTCTCAATCATAAAAATTAACCTATAAAGAAGCGACTACTTACTATCAAATTTCTATGAAGCATTTTAGAATGTTTCTTAAAATATTTATACTTGTTTATAGTTTACATGTTCTTTTTAATGCCTATTCTTGCAGGTTTTGAACCATTCCTTGGAATGTATTTTGATTGATATTTTTGTTTATATAGTTATTTAAATATTAGCGCTCATTAGACAATTTTTGATATTGCAGATTTTTAGTGGTAGGTAATTGCTGATGTTGGATTATTTACAAAATTCAAAATATGTTTCCAAAATATGATTAATACTACTCAAACTCAATACCCAACATGCACTTTCGTTCTCTGCTGCCTGTAGAAATCCCATTGATTAAGATCTACACAATAGTTCTTTCTATTCACGCTGAATCGTTGAGTCTTTTATCTCACTATTTATACCCTCTAATAGTTAGTAGTACATGCGTATTTGAATTTGTTTATAAGTAAACTACTGCCGGACAATTTATAGGATGCAATAATTAAACAGTTTATACCATTGTTTCAATTTACATAATAGGTATGCACCTATCTTTTAAGAACTTAAACAGGAAATATAGATAACAACAAAACATTAAATTTTATTTTACAAACTAATGCAAAATATTTAATGTTACCATGTAACTTGTTACGTGTTTTCAGTCATTAAATCAAAATCAGGTTTTAGTTAGTAGTTCTATACTTTAATTTCAATAAAATAGCAAAGAATATTTGTTGTTACAAAAAACACATTATTTATTTTGTTTTTATAACACTCGATTCTGAGTTTTCTAAAAAAATATCTGCCTTTTATTTCAATTCAATCATTAAAACTTTTATCCCTAGATGAAAACATTCCTAATTACCTAATTCCTAATTTCCAGGAGTCAAAGAAACTTTATTAAACATAGATGAAATATAACTATACCTACATATATACAAATATTACGTTATGGACATTTAATAAAACGCTGGTTTTAAAATATACATTGAAGTAGCTTTAAACAAAATCATGGACAAACAGATTAAGAAATGCCAAAATGTGCAACTAAAAGTAACAAAGCAATAAAACAATAAAATTTTATTACCAATCGGTAAGCAAATCTGTAAATATCGGAACTATTAGATTTTGCGAAAAAGATTTTTGCTTTCGTGAGGATGCATAAACAGAAATATTAAGAACTCCAACATCTACTTATTTTAATAACCGTTAATTTGCTTTTGTTAGATAGTCATTGGCATAAAATAAAGCTAAGCAAAATATCTTGAAATGTTTAGAATTCTTTTTGTTTTTGGTTTATATCTATAATTAACTGAATTGAGAATAATTTGTTGTTTTTAGTAAAATCATACGATTTTTAAAACTGCCTTTTATTTTATTAGTAGCGCACAATGTTTGGTTATGATGTTCACAAGTATGGAGTATATAGTTCTTTTATTGTTAATATGTCAATAATATAAAGTCTTATTAATGTAAGCTCCAAAATATCAAATAAATTATATTAATCATGCAATAATGGCAATTGCACTAGATGTTTGATTAGATCATGCCAATGACTAGAAAGTTTACACATTTTTCCTTAATCCCCGTAGGTATTTCATAATTCACGAAGATTGGAAAGGTTTATTATAACATCTAAAAGTATTTGTGGTTAGACAATAGGCAAAGCAAATGCAATAATCCGAGGTAAACAATAAAAAGTTAAAAACTAGCGTCCAAAAGTGTAAAATTAGAAAGTGAATTATTCAAAAAATGTTGCATAAGCTTCCGTACTGTATATAAATAATAAAGCAAAAGGTAAAAGGGCACCCATAAATATGGCATCACTGGAGTGGTGCCACTTGGTAGAAGTATATATAATTATTATACAAATGGGTGCCAGTTAACCAGTTAGTATGTTGGGTGCGAGTTTAACATTATATATCTTTTAGAAAGTATAAAAGAATATTGTAGTTTTTCAACTTACTTTTTCTTCACTACTTGCGATGAGTCAATTGGTGTAAAATATACACCATTATCTCAACTCTATCAAGTGGGTGCTACTTTACCGGAATATGGGTTGGGTGCCACACTGATAGCTTGGCACGTATATATATATATATATATATATATATATATATATATATATATATATATATATATATATATATATATATTTACATCAGTCTAACAAATGGACGTCCTTTCATATCTAAGTAATTGGACGTCCACCACGACTAATAACGTTAGAGAAGATTTAGTTCGTGTATATACACTATCTCACATAGTAGTGTTACGTGTGCGAGTTAGATTTTGAATAAAATCAAAAATAAAGAAGTTAATATACACCGCCATTCGACGTCCGCACATAATACAGTCTTACAACGTCCACTGTATATCCATATAAGTATTTCCGACTAAAGGACGTCCCAGAGATATACGTTAATGTGGAATTCGGTATTTTGACGTCCTGCAACGTTGTCGCTGTGAAAGAAACATCTGGCTCTTTCTTACTCTGTTGTACTGTGTTCTTGTGTTCTTCTGTATGTTGTCTTATTCTTTTTCGCTGATATTGAATTTAAGGCGAAACGAATCGTTAGACATATTTATGACGCTTTAAAAATCTGGTGTTCGTAATATTGTTATGGAAGTAGGGAAGAAACGTTAGAATTCCTTTCTTATCTTATTATATTTCAAGTTAATCCTGAAAAAGTCTTGATTCTTAATAATCCATTTATTTAGTTTGTAAAAAATCATTGTAAAATAAAAGTGTAAACTTTTTGATTGATACATTATTAAGAAAGAAATATTAATTTACCTGAAATTTAAATCATTTAGAGAACTTAAAAACATCTTTACTTTAGCATTTTAAAAACAATACACAAGAATACAAGAACACAAATGTATTTTTTTTTTAAATTATAATATTGCACGCCTGTATTATTAACTACATGTATAAGAAGTACTTATTAAATATAAGTAGATACATGTATCAATCTGAAGTATTGATATCCAATTAAATTAAATAGAATATGTTGCAGCCAAAATGACTCATTCAACAAAATAATTTTTTTATTTCTCTTACGCCAATTTCAAACAAATTTTTTTTTCGTTATTCCTAATATTATGTATCTATATAATCTCTTGCGGTAGGTAATTATAAAAGTCTAGGAGTGAGATAAGTATAAGTTCTTTGTCCTCCGGATTTAGTTGATAATGGAGTCTTAAAAGTAAATAGTTTTGTTCTAGTTTCATAGTTATGATCAATTATGATCAAGTTTTGTTTATTTTGATATGTATATAAGACTACTATTAAAAAAATATCTGAAGAGAATGTAGTATTGTAGCTTCTTGGTAAAAACATTCTCATGAGCAAGTGGGTTCTTTATTTAAAATAATACGCACAAATTTTTTTGAATGATTTGAAATTGTTTTACGTAATTATTAACCCAAATTAATCAATCCTGGAATAATTAATTAATCTAGTAATTCCGTAAGATGTATTTTCCACGTTTCCGTTAAAATTAAACAATCTAATTCTGTTTGTAATTGACTTAAATATATTTTTAATTCGTCGAAATTTTTATTTATGCTACGAATATTCATATGATATAAATTAAATTTCTCAATATTTGGAAATATATTATTAATTGCTAATGGACCATAGATTTCAATTGCTTCAATTGATACCAAGTTTACATCCGTAATAAATTGGTTCATGGACCTATTTAAAAGAATTGTATATTTTATTTTATTTGAGTAAGTAAATTAAATCACTGAAGAAAATTTGATTGCAATTCAAGAATTTGTTTAACTTATTTCTCCTTTAATCAAAACAAGGAAAAAATGTAATTTAAATTTAAAACTAAAGATGAGTAATGTACATAAGTAATAAACGGTATATTATAAATTAAACTATGGTAAGACTATTTAAACTAGTCCTTTTTTCTATCTATTATTTAATATTAAATAACCAAGTAAGTACAAATTAATTCAAACACAATTCATATAATTTTAAAATGTTTGCTTGCAATAAAACTTATTTTAGATTGGAAGGTAGGTATATGAATTGTTTAACGTGTAAATGACATAAAATTTCATACAAAACTAAAATAATTATTTATTACATCTTAGTAAGAAACAGAAATTTACTATACTTTTAGTAAACATAATAGCAACATAATTAAGTATTATTTTATGCTTATAATATAAAACAACAGTCCCTAATATAATAAAAAGTCAAAAATCAAATGCCATTAATATTTTCATGGTTCAAATAGTTCTTTATAATACTTAACGAGAAAAGGCGGGTAAAATTGAAAGCAACAACTACTCTTTAGAGGTCAGAACAAATATAAACCCTCGAAATCGTTTTACAACCTTTCTGACATGTATTTATTACCTTTCACACATTTCTTCAAGCGAACTTTTAGAATTTTAAAATAAATCACATTTTATAATATTATCACATAATAATAATATCATCTAATAATCAGAGCTAATAACAAAATCAGTACATTAATAATACTATTTTTTTCAGGGTTCACTATAGATATACCATACTGAAATAAAACATTTTTTTAAACGCCTTACCCGGGAACACAAGAATGAAAAGTAAGACTCGCTATTTCTTTCATTTGTTCTTACGCGTATTGTAGCATCTTAAATTGATTCTAAATTCTAATAGATAAATTAAAAATTAGTGTAAGTATATTTTATTATAAACAAATGCATATACAATAAATAATAAACCTATGTGACATGTTATATAAAAGTTTTTTGACATGACAGTTTTTTAATGATTGTCTGAATTGTTAATCAAAAACCCAGCCCCTAGCATTTTATCGATAACCAAAACTATACATAATAATATTAGAGTAAAAATGCGACATACATTTTATTTACAATCGCCCACTATCTCCTTGAATACTACTGTAAAGTGTACACCTGTAATTCTTTTATCAACGGGCCGATCTTATTTGAATTTTTAGAGTCCTCTAAAGCGTGTTTGTCATTTTTGGGACCACCAACGTCGGATGAACACAGTAATCCCAACTAAGTAAATTCATTTGGGTACCCATTTACTGTTGAACCTGATTACACAAGAGTTAAGCAGCGAAATGTGCATGCGTCTTTTGTGGGAGCAGTACTTCAGATTACACTTGAACTTTTCGAAGCCGAATCTCATTTAGTATATTATTATGCTATTACTCGTATCCACCGTCCAGAGACTCTACAGCTCCACGTTTTCCAGAATTCTTCTCTGATTTCCTCCTAATTTCTTTGATTGTCCTAGTTTGAAAACGACTGCTTGTTGTTGTTGAAAGTGTGAGTTTACCTTTTCCTAATCCAAAAACTTTTGGCATTGTATCACATACTAACAGTGCATTGTCAAGAACAATGTGAAAACAAACTTATTCACCAAATTCTTGTTTAATTTTCTTGGCGCCCTCGAGCGATCTAGACAGTCTCGTTTGTGGACCCCCTTTGGCTCTAAGTAGAGAAAAATGTTATAGAAGAAATTGATGATGCACTAAAAGAATCTACATAATGCGCAGGAATGGAATTTCTAATTAGCCCAGTAACATTAGCATTTTACTTCCGAGAGATTTGCACCAATGTAAATTTTCGCGCACACCTTTATATAGGTTTTATAAGTAACGTGCAAAAAGTCGCCATCGATATCATGTTGGATTCGAAAGTAATACAAGGTCAAAGGTCACGAAAACTGATTTCTATTGGTCGAACGATAATTACGGTTATTATGAAAGTCGTATATTCAAAATTACAGGAGTTATACAAAATCGCATTTCCTAACGTGTATCCTACAAGATTTGTTTCTAATTTTGTTAAAAAATGGGTTTTAAACTTTAAACCAATTTAATCATTAGTTTCATTAATTGTATTAAACATCAAGTAGGTACGTTTATTTTGCGTTAACTCTCTAGGAAAAAGTGTTTTTTCCATTCACGAAGTGTTTTTGATCTGGGCTCCGCCACTCTCTCGATCTCGTCCAGAATGGAAAATATCCCAATTTCTTAGCTTGTTGCACAAATAGCTATTTTGGTTTTAATCAGTAGTCTGTTATGTTATACTATGTTACTCTTACTGCGGCGACATGATAAAAAGTAGATCCGCAACAAAACTCAAACGCCGTGCTTTGATAAGGACATATCACATACATAAATACATAAATTGTATTGTATTTTAACAACGACCGTCATATGCATTCTATAAAATATTGTTCGCATCTCGCGAATAAGGAATTTTACGTAAAGGAATCTACGTAACATATGAAATATGGGTATATTCCTACAAGTCAGAACGTGAGCTTGTGTCCCTCGCCAGGCGGTGTATTCCAATTTAATGTTTCGGATAAATCGCATTGAAATCGCAAAACTTTTAAACTGTTTAGAAAGTCAGTATAGGTGGATCCATATAAAATAAGAATGAAAGCTAATAATTTTATAAAAGCTCTAGAGGAAAGTGCCCAACAAGAAAAAACTAGAAAAAACATCAACAAAACTAACAACAGACAAAATAGCTTTTAGATGCAAGTATAAAAATATCTAGCATGAAAAGCTAAACTTAGGGAAGACAGGATAAGCGATGAAACAAAGAAATTAACGTATAAAAGATGAGAACTTACTAGTAAAAGGAATCTGTTGATGCGGAAAGCAGAATAGAATTATAAAGAAAAATATCAGAGAAGACATAAGGAAATATAAGAAGTAAAGATTGGAGATGAAGAAGTAATCGAAAATAATAGAGGTATGAAGTGCCTTAGATGAACGTCAGGAAGAACTAGCATAATTTCCATAAAAAATGAAAACGGAAAGGAAGAAAGAGATAAAAGTAAAATATCGGAGATAGTTATACACAACTACAAAAAAATTGTATGCATCCAAAAAGCACCAGGAGCTTAATATACAGGAAACAACTCACAAGAAACAGAAACGTAAATTCCAAAGAAATACCGACATAGAAATCTAGGAAATATCTATAACACAAATAAAAAACAACAAAGCACCCGCCCTAGATGGGATTCTAGAAACTCAGACAAAAATTTTATATTAAAGATCCTTATTGTTTATGTTTAATAATTAATTATTATTATGTTTAATTATGTTTAATAAATGTCTCCATAAAGCAGAGTGATTGACATGAAAGTATAGATGTTTTATTAAACAAGAAGGGAAATAGCGACGAATTAAAAAACTATCGAGGTATTTCTTTGCTATCTTAAATCGACAAGTCAACCTTCAATCAAGCTGGATTTAGGAAGTAATATAGGACGTCAAATCGTCTCCTATGCATCTTAAATCTACATGTTCTTTTATAAAAGTGAATAAATAACAGATTAATAGCTAAAGTAGATTCGTATCAACCGGTCGAACGAGCTGGATTCAAGAAGTAATATAGCACGTCAAATCCTCTCCTTAAAGGCATTCTACTGCGTTGAAGTTTGGGTTGTGGAACAAGCCATGAATAACTGTAAAATAGATTCTCAACACAGACAATTAATCCGTAACATCTATGGAAGACCCGCAATGAAAATACAATTGGCACTAAAGACTAGTAGTAACCAATTAAAAAGTGTAAAACGAAAAACGACTGCATCTTAGAGTGGGTGAATGAATACGTATATCTAAATCCTGAAAATCCTGAAGCCTTGAATAAAGAAAACAATCAACCGAAATAACTAGAAGAACACGATTGGAATGGGTAATGTTTAGCAAACTAAAATTGATTTTTAGAAATTCCAAAATGTCACAATATTTAAAGGTTGAATGTTCAACTCCTCTATTTATTTGTGTATTGTCACAGTCATTAATGTTAACATGGATAAAATCATTACAACGCAAAGATTCGTGAAAAGATCAGTTTTAGGAATAAAGTTAACTGAAAGGAAAATAAACACATGGATCAGAAACAGTACAAGAGTTCAGGAAGCTGAAGAAAACATCACAACATTAAAATGAAACAGAACACAACACAATGCATGACAACAAAATGAAAGGTGGAACACTATTATTCACAGACACAGAACGAGTGGACGACCAAAACAGGGCAAAACATAAACCATTGGCGAGAATTCGGAGAAGCATAAGCTTCTTACATAAGTCCAAAGTTGGATCATTGACAATTAAAAAAGGTCAGCAGCCTAGTGGCTATGAGATTATTTATTTTGTTCAACTGTTAAATTTTTATATTATCCTCTTTACGAAAGTAATAGTAAAGTTGTGTATCATATGCATATAAACAACAATTACAAAATCCTATCTAAAGAAAATTATTGTGTTAATGCTGAATAAAATGGGTTCGAGAAATGAGCCCTGCGGCACACCACAATTTACTTGTAATTGATTTGAACTCCACGATTTATTGAACGAGTGAAACATTTGTAGTAATAACTTGGAACCTTTTTTAAGATAGTTATCTTTAATACATTCTGTTACCGATTAAAGAGATAGATAATGCACCAAAACAAATGAAGTAGCAATATCGATAGCACTATATTTTGGTTAGTAGTGTTAAACGCTTCTGTAAATGCTAAAAGAATAAGAAACACAGATTTATTTTTATTTAAACCATTAAAAAACATCATTTGTTATTTTTGATAAAGTAGTTTCACAACGATAATGTTTACAAAACCCTGATTGAAATTCTCGAAAAACATTGTTTTTATTAATATCTTTCTGTGTATAACTGTGTAGTTATTCAAAATACACATGCGAATAATAATCTTTGCTTTTGTTTATCAACATAGTGTTAATTAAACTTCAGACTAAAAAGTAATTAATAGCAATGCAAGAAACAAATAAGCTGTATGGCTTGAAAATCGAAAAGCTATTGATTTCAGGATGTAAGATAATTCTTCGAAAACCCAAAAACAAAAATTAAATCTAAATTTGTAGTTCAGATATTTTCTGTATTTAGATAAAATTTACGTTTCTATTGCAATCTTACTTTTTACCTCTTCGTACTACGTTTCACGGCAAAGTAAATATTTCAAAACATGTGTTAACAGTTAGGTCACCAGTATTCTGTTACCGAGACAAAGAGACGTCAAATGCACGAATAATGCCGAAGTTATCCTGAAATATACAAAAGCGATGTTGCCAGCAAGAATGTAGGTCTCGTGATGGACACGGACGTCTTATACACGTAGATCCTTCCGTTTACAATATACTTAGCTGTATATATTTGTCGAATTTAGCGCATCTAGCGGAATTCGCTCGAACTACGATATACACAATCTCCGGCAAAAATCAGTAATTTGACGTCTAAAACAAATTTTCACCAAACGATAGAGGATGCTTTAGTAATCCCAAAAAAATTCAAAGAACAGGTGATACAATCGGACGTCCGATATACGGACGTCCAATTACAACGGACGTCCAACTGATGGTAAATGCGTAATGTACGGACGTCCATTTGTTAGAATGATGTAAATATATATATATATATATATATATATATATATATATATATATATATATATATATATATATATATATTGCGATGACCCCAATGATATAAAAATAATAATAAATAATACACGTTCGGAAACGTTAAAATGAATATTTCGTATCGGTTCTTAAATTAAATGAGGGGCAGGTTATATCTTGGGCACATAATCAGTAAAGATCATAGTTAGGACTTTAGTTAAATTTATCAAGGTTTAAAGTAATAACTTATGGTTATTGATTTCATGCAAATATAACCTTACTTTCCAAATAATCACATGCACATATAAATAAATTACATTTATAAATAAAAAGGATATGATTTAGATAGACTGTTTGATCACAATCATGTATAGGCAACCTAAGTGACACTTTAGGTCACGATTCCAGGGAAAGTTATTTTCTAATTTAAAATTTCCAGTTACGATCATACAGCGTTAAGCATATTCTTTGACATTCTTTGAGGCCAGCTCAAGTTTACACGGTTATTTTCCTGTAAATAGATTAAGTAGATTAATCTTGTTTTGATTGATTAACATAATTAAATTCTGAATTCATATAATAAGATTCTGGTCATTACAAATTATGGAGGTATTGAAATCCTCTTGGTTCGCGAAAACGCACTCTTATAGCCTTTATCCTGGTTTATATTGTCATTGTTTTTATATGTGTGCCTTAAGCAATGTACACTGGACATTTTATGCACAAATTGATTAACGTAGAAGTTATTTTCAAGCTGTGGTTTGTGTAAGCATCTTTGGTGTATATTGATGTTTGTACTGTAATAAAATCATGTTTGTATGAAATTGTAAAGATATCTTTATGTATAAAACAGTTGTATCACTCACTTTGAGTATCCATTTAGCTAATTTGTAAAGATGAACTCTTAATTTGTTAAATTATGTATGTAAATTTATGTTATACGGAAATCGTCATCGTTAAGTGTTTTTCGTCCGTACCTTCTTTAATACTCAATTTGGGACCATATATGTCCTATAGATTTTTAATCAGTGTTTTAAAAGCTACAATCTTATAGCATCAGATCTGGGATTAGCTTTAATCCGGATCACATGTTTTGGATTATGACATCATGAGCGTCGCCTCAATTCGTTTTTGTTTGTAAAAAGTGACATGGAATTCATTTGTTTTGGCATTTCCTATATAAGCTGCTGCATTTTAAAACAAATTTAGTCAAAAAATATTCAAGGCAGAAACCACGTTTGACTCCAGTTTGAAATATGTAAAAATCTGAGGTTATATGGACAATCATATGTTGTTGACGTGTGTCAATTGAAATAAACATTATTGAAAATAAAAGATAAGGTGTTTACTTGAAGTTTATTGAAGATTTAATTAGCATTGTGCTTCGTTATATTAAAGTGAAAGTATTTCTTCGTTATAATTAAATACAAGTGAATTATTTTGTGTTCATAGATCAACGCATCGATTATATATTTTTATAAACAACAATCAGCTGTTTGGTTATATAGCAGTCTTGCCAATTGGATGGATATTTTAAAAAAGGAAACTATTTAAACATACAAGGTTGGTTTCAAAAATAATCGTTTCTTTTTTATGAAAAGAAATAAAACTAATTTGTAAGGTTCATCTTAGGGTGTATAAAGCTATTTGTTTTAACTCATTAATTTTTTTTTAAGAATTCATTTCATTATCAATTTAAATAAAACAATTTAAATTTGTTTTAATAAAGATTTATTTATTTTGGATAACAATTTAGATACTTATAAATAATTATTTTTGTTGGTTTGTTCAAACGAATAACTGTATTTAATACTATGTCAGATAAATACGACTTTGTAAATTTATATTTTCTTTTTCATTGACTTTTCTTTTCTGATTTGATTTTTGTTTTTGAATAAAGGTTTTGTGTTTTTTAATTAACGTATGTGTTTAATTAATGCAAATACAAGCATACAGCATTTTTCTCTTTCCAAGTCAGATTACAGTTACAGGTGTCCAGCTTGCAGAAGCATAAGTGCTTACAATTTATGTTTTATATTTAATGTCGCTGCCAATTCTTGTTTCCAGGCATAAAAGAATATAAGAGTTTCGAAATTCAAATAATTTATTTTCCACCGAACAAACCTGAGCTAGTTGAGGGAATTAATAAAAGAATATATGTGTATTATTTATTATTATTTTTATAGCATTGGGGTCATCGCAATATATATATATATATATATATATATATATATATATATATATATATATATATATATATATATCTATAGGGCACCACCAAGCGTCCCCCCATGTAAAATCTTAGGTTCAAGCAGCGTCCGAAGTCACTCGGCGTCCGGATATACGGACGCAGGGTGACTTGTGCCTCAAAATTGCACCACATGAAGCTTAAAGTGTCTAGATGACGAAAATGTAAAAATTAGCTGTCCGCAGTTTGACACCCATTCCTGATTCGTGTATAAAATCGTAGTTCGAGCGTTTGCCACACGCAGCGCTAATAGCGCGGGATTTGTATACATTTGTATACAAATTTATGGCATAGGTTTACCCTGCGTCCGCATATTTAACAAGAATTGTGTTGGTAACACTGATGGCTTCGTGTCTAGACAGTGACGTCATTTCAACGGGACTTCACTTTATGCATTGTATTTCTGAGTAAAGATTGCGTCATTTAAGGTGATAAAAATTTTCTTACATATTATATTTTGTTAAAGCTACTTAATATTATAATTGTTATTATTATTATAATATATTTAATATTATTGATTTAAGTGAAACAAACGTTAACCATTATTATATTATCATTTAGTATTTAATCAATCACTGATGCTGTTAGCTAATAATAAATCTGGCTGTTTAAAATACTATCTTATCCCATATTATATTTTAAAATTCTTAAAACTCATATGTTTGTGAGACAGGCAGTGACATCATTTCAAACGGGACTTCTTATGCATTAAAATATTGAAATTAAATAACCTTTATAATTTCTAATTTGTTAGATGACATAGAAACTTGAGATTTGGCACAATTATAGGAATTGGGATTCTTGTAAGGAGGAAAATAAAAATATATATTTATGTCAACCCTCGCACCTCCTTTTAGGGGTTGTAAAACTTCTAGATGACTTAGAAATTTGAAATTTGGTGTAATTATAGGATTTAAGATTCTTATAAAGAAAAATATAAAAAAATATTAAGATGTCAACCCCTGCACCCCGTTCGGGGGTTGTAAAACTTCTAGATGACATACAAACCTGAGATTTGGCACAATTATAGGAATTGGGATTCTTGTACAGAGAAAAATAAAAAAATATTTTTATGTCAACCCTCGCACCCCCTTTTCAGGGTTGTAAAACTTCTAGATGACTTAGAAACTTGAAATTTGGTATAATTATAGGATTTAGGATTCTTATAAAGAAAAATATAAAAAAAATTATTAAATCAACCCCCGTACTCCATTTGGGGGTTGTAAAACTTCTAGATGACATACATACTTGAAATTTGGTATAGTGATAGGGTTTAAGACTCTCGTAATAAAAAATATTTATTAAGTCAACCCCCGCACTTTATTCGGGGGTTGTAAAATTCTAGATGACATAAAAACTTGAAATTTGGTATAGCGATAGAATTTAGGACTCCCCTAAAGAAAAATTAAAAAAAAATATTAAACCAACCCCTGTATTCCATTTGGGGGTTGTAAAACTTCTAGATGACACACAAACTTGAAATTTGGTATAGTGATAGGGTTTAAGACTCTCGTAAAGAAAAATATAAAAAAATTTTATTAAGTCAACCCCCGCACTTTATTTGGGGGTTGTAGAAATTCTAGATGACATACAAACTTGAAATTTGGTATAGCGATAGAATTTAGGACTCTCCTAAAGAAAAATTTAAAAAAAATATTAAACCAACCCCCGTATTCCATTTGGGGGTTGTAAAACTTCTACATGACACACAAACTTGAAATTTGGTATAGTGATAGGGTTTAAGACTCTCGTAAAGAAAAATATAAAAATTTTTTATTAAGTCAACCCCCGCACTTTATTTGGGGGTTGTAGAAATTCTAGATGACATACAAACTTGAAATTGGTATAGTGATAAGATTTAGGACTCTCGTACAGAAAAATTAAAAAAATTATTAAGTCAACCCCCGCACCCGCTTTAGGGGTTGTAAAATTTCTAGATGATATACAAACTTGGAATTTGGTTTAGTTATAGGGTTTAGAGTTCTCGTAAAGAAAAATATAAAAAATTTTATTAAGTCAACCCCCGCACTTTATTCGGGGGTTGTAAAATTCTAGATGACATAAAAACTTAAAATTTGGTATAGCGATAGAATTTAGGACTCCCCTAAAGAAAAATTTTAAAAAAATATTAAACCAACCCCCGTATTCCATTTGGGGGTTGTAAAACTTCTAGATGACACACAAACCTGAAATTTGGAAAATCATTTCGCAGGTCAATCACCGCTGGATATTTTTTAAAACTTTTTGGTGATGAAGTTCAAGATATAGTATTGCGATTTTTTGTAAAGTAGGCTCATGATAAATAATACACACGATTTTATATTTACAAGGGAAAATCTTTTCAGTTTTATTGGCATCCTGTTTTTATTAGGCTATCATACGTTGCCCCAAGCTAAATTGTATTGGTATGTTGAAGAAGGCAA
>OV816023.1:591076-698950 GCA_929113105.1 Agrypnus murinus | reverse complement strand
TTTCATGAATTCTGTGTTTATTTTTCCTACTAGTGTTCCAAATTACACCATTTTCAAACAATAACCATTAACTTCTGTAAAAAAAGATCTGCAGAAAACAATTTTCAAAAATTCAATAAAACTCGCTGACAACTAAATATTCAGATAGCAGTTTATAAATACAATTCAATAAGATTTAACATCTCGCTTTGCTTTATTCGCCTCTTAAATTTTGGCTGACATACTTCTAACTTGGGGATTACAATTATCTAAATTGGATAATGCCCCACTTGCTGATAATTTCAAATTCAATAACACTAAAGATCCGAACTGCTTGAGGATCATTCAACAACTTTGAAATTATGATTTTCAAACCATTTTTTGGTCGTTTTTTGATGTGTGGTAAGAAGCACCATCTTGTTGAAAGATTAAATCGCGGTCAAGATCGATTTTTAACGATTGGTAACAAGTTTGCGTTAAGAATTTGCTGATACTTTTCAACATTAACTGTGCCGTCTATGGACTGAAATCATTCTAACCCTCCAGCTGACATATAGCTCTAAACTATTGCACCTTGAGGAAACCTAACCGTACGTTTTAAGCAGTACTTATGGAATGCTTCATGTTTAGCTCCGATCAGTCTTTTGCGAGAGTAACCAACGAAAACACCAGACTTTGACTAGTCGCTGAATATGACCTTATACCAGTCATTCTCTGGAACATTGTCTAGGACAACTACATATTTAGTCCATGTCACTCGTCGTTGTTCTTGTTTCTCGGTTAGAAGTTTTACTTTGACTAAATACAAAAACCGTTTATGTTACAAAGATAGTTAAGGAATACTCAATGCATCAAAGTTTAAAGATAACTAACTACCTTATTAAAGAATGGAGAGTCTATCTGAAAACAAATAAACTGTTTGGATTCTTGGCAATTGTTGCGACAGAAAGGTAAAGACAGGATTAAGTGTGCCCAAATAGCTGCAGGACATGATCTTGACTTGCAGAAATACATAGAACAAAATTAAATAGCTTATCGGTATGTCCAACGTAAATGACTGCTTCTTCACGGCTTGCTCCAAAATGATGAGTCTGGATTTCTTCAGCTAGTTTGCAAGGATAATTTTCAGAGAAGACTATATGGAGTAACCCTTCACTCTTACTAAGACTCTTTTTCAGTGTGTTGTAAGCAGCATTTTTATTTCTAATGTTAAATTTATATTTATTTTTAAAGTTTTCATTTCTTCTTGAACCTCTCCCTGCAACTCTTGAACTTCTGCTGAGCCATACCTAAGACTGATAATGGAGGGCAAGATTGAGGGTAGAAGAGAACTGGCAGGAGACAAGGCTCATGGTTGAGAAATGTGAGAGACTGCACTGGCCTAAACTCACAGTTATTACTAAGAATAGCAAAAGATAGTGAACGATTTGCCGAAGTTGTTGTTAACCTTCTATAAGAAGACAGCACCTTAAGAAAAAGAAGATGTAAAAAAGGCCGCAAAGTTAGAAAATGTAACAGTTTTATCGAGCTTACTGAATATTTCTGAATTTGTTTCTCGTCATGCAGTTTTATGCAATATCGACTCCTTTGCCTTCTTCAACATACCAACACAAATTAGCTTGGGGCAACGTATGATAGCCTAATAAAAACAGGATGCCAATAAAACTGAAAAGTTTTTCCCTTGTAAATATAAAATCGTGTGTATTATTTGAGCCCACTAAATACAAAACTCTGCGTTTACATTGTTAGTGAACTTGAGTCTTGCACCTAACAATCTCACATTTCCCGTGAGTTTTGCATCTGATGACGACTTTTACATGATTATATTTTATAAGCGTGAAGTTTTACATTTATAAAACACCAAAGTTTGCATCTCATACATTTATCAGTACTGCAAGTCCATAAAACAAGACAACCAATAATATCGATATCTAAATTGTTATAATTAGTTTTGTAAATAATTACAAAGTTTTGCATTTAGCGAGTTCATTTATCATGAGCCTACTTTACAAAAAATCGCAATACTATATCTTGAACTTCATCATCAAAAAGTTTTAGAAAAATATCCAGCGGTGATTGACCTGCCAAATGATTTTTTAGCTGTTCAATTTTTTTGTGTTCTCTTCGTCGGGCAAGTTCAGATACAAAAAGAAACCTCTCTGCACTTGGGTTTCTGGCTATTTGTTTTGAGCAAACTTGAGAATGTGAAAAGAAGAAGAAAGCATTTAAGTAGAAAAAAACTGAAAACAATACAGTTATGAAAACACCTGAAGAAAAACTAATGCCCATCTCTGAATAAAAAAAAACTGCAGGGAAACGTTTTGTTGGACTTGGACCTGGAAAAGGAAAAAGCAATGAGGAATAAGCAATCCGTACTCTAGTTTTGCATGACTCGCTGGTGAAACCTTGGAGAGTTGCTGGAGGTCAAAAAAACCAACGGAAAATATTTTTAAATGCTTTGTTGATGTACATTGATATAGGACACTACCGTCTTTATAGTTTAGCAAATAAAACAATTGGCCTTGCACACAAAACAAAAATATCCTACAGTACATTCTCTCGATGCCATCCCTATGTTATTACCGTCTATATTATGTATGCAAACCTAATGAAATAAACAGAGCTACCTGCTTGTACAAACAACGTGCAAACATAAGCTTCAAACCACAAAAACTAAAGCCACTAAAACTTGTAGATAATGAAAATTCATATGAACTCCTGTAACATGTAGTAAGGCTTCCGCATTGCATATGTATGGCAGGCCTCTGAAATGTCAAAATAAAATGAAGAAAAGGTTCAATTTAATGTTAAGATTGCAGCTAAAATCAATGTTACTAAACCTGTCCGAGAGTTGGAGGGAGAGGTTCAAGAAGAAATGAAAACTTTAAAAATAAATATAAATTTAACATTAAAAATGAAAATGCTGCTAAGAACACACTGAAAAACAGTCTTAGTAAGAATGAAGGGTTACTACATATAGACTTCTCTGAAAATTATGCTTGCAAACTAGCTGAAGAAATCCAGACTTATAATTTTGGAGCAAGCCGTGAGGAAGCAACATTGTACGCAGGAGTCACTTACACTGGAGATACCGATAAGCTATTTAATTTTGTTTTATGTATTTCTGCTAGTCCTAGGACCTTGAACTGCTTCTCTAGTTCCAATGCCTAAGCGAAAACCAAATTGTTCTTCTCCTACATATTGTCCGCATTTTGTGTGTACTCGTTGATGCATGTTCTTAGCATTATCTACTGTACATGGCTCATCAGGCTAATCAATCGGTACTGTGAGCACTGTTTTACTCCGCTCTTTTTAGGTATCGGAATAAAAGTAAGTTGGGTCCAGTCGTGTGGTACGATTCCTGTATAGTATATTCTATTTAAGAAAGATGTTAAGATGTTGAGGCTTTCATCGTCTAATACTTTACGCATCTCAGTATAGATGTTATCTTCTCCTGAGACTCTACGTGGTTTGATAGTTTTATTGCGCGTTTCACTTCTGCTATAATAATTCTCAATGGCTAATCTTCTTGATCTATTTCTCTTGGTTCTGGTTACATTCTGATATCATCAAAAAGCTCTTGTATATAGCTTGTCAAAATCTCTTCTATCTCGTTTGGGTCTATTGTTTTTTTGTTACTATCTGTGACTAAGATATCGTGTTGATGGGTTTTATTTCCAGTTATTTCTTTTATCTTCTTTTTTGTGTGTTAAAGAAATCATGCTTTCTTGGCAGCTCTTCGAGTACTTGACAACGTTTCTCCATCCAGGTCTCCTTTGCCTCTCTTATAAGCCTTGTAATCTTTTTATGGATTTCTTTATATTTATTATAGTCTTTATGTTTGTACTTCCTTCTTTCGTTCATCAATAAAAGGATTTCTTCCGTCATCCATCTCTGTTTTGCTCTCTGCTCTTGGTTTTCCAATTCATTTTCTTGTACTTCATGTTTACATTTTTAACAGACTGCCAAAAGTTTTCCATTGTTTCTGTTTCCAATTATACCGTTTCCCTAAACTTACTATTCAAAACTCGTGTTATTTCCTCTTTTATTTGTGGTTCCCCCAGTTTCTCAAAGTTAGGTCTTGTTTTATTTCTCTTCCGGATTTTCTTCAATTTAATCTCACGTTTTTCAGCTACGGGGTTCTGATCAGATCATATGTCTGATCCAGGATAAGTTCTTACAACTTTAATTCCGTTTCTATATCGTTTATCAATCAGTATATAATCTATTTGATTTTTTATGATATTTCCTTCATTGTCTCCTGGTCCTAAGTACACTTCTAAGTGTACAATCGCCTTTCTGGAAGTTGGAACCAGGTGTTTGCTACCATTAAGTTTTCTTCATTACAGAACTGTACCAGATATCCCCCCTATCGTTTCGTTTGCAAATACCATGGTCTTCAACAATATATTGCACTCTTCCTTTACCTATCTTTCCGTTGAAGTCACCCATGATTATATTCACTTCATTCTTTTTGGTAAATCTTAGTAGGTAATTTTTACATCATGAATAAAAAACTCATGCAGTATGGAGTATTCTCGTGCAACTTATATTACTAGATGAACAGATAGTTCCATATTTTGAACGGCACTCGCAACAAAATGCTTCTAAAAGTGAAACCGGTAAGATTCGGTTTCAAATTATGGTATATCTGTTCAGATGAAGGGTACTTATACAAGTTATCCTCCAAATAATAAAAAATCCAGACTTGGGTTGGGAGGTGACTTTGTTTTTTATCTACTATCTATTGTAGAGAATAACCCTAATCATAATATTTTCCTTGACAACTTCTTTTCTTCATATAAATTATTCGACAATAACACACTATGGTGTTGGAAAATTGAAAACTGCAAAAAATTATGACACAAAGGAAAAGAAAAAACTAACGTACTGCTCAAAAGCTACTGTACTATCAAAACAAAAGGAAATAGTGACGTTAACGAAGAAAATGAAGTAAAAACCTTCCCAAGGATCTTGTATGGTTTCTCTATTTCTTAGAAAATCAAATGTAACTGAACTAAAGGGTTCATTGTGATGCAATGAAGAAGTACATCACATGCTCAAATAAATTCAGTGTGTCTAACAAAAATCCCAACCTATTGCTTGGTCTTGGAGGGATTCATCTCCTAAAAGTAGTACTCTCATGCATTGGGCTATACCTCAAAGACAGTGGAGCTTCGAAAATCCTTGTTGAGACAGTATAATTGGAATGCTGTTTTCCATTTTGAAACGCTTACGGTGTTATACCAGTGTACGAAGATCAACGCTTGTTGGACAAATTTAAATTGCTATAAACTACACATAGTGACATAAAAAATATTTTGAGAAACTCGTAGAAAATGACAGGCAGAAAAAAACTGGGGCCTGCGTGCATGCAGTATAAGAGAGTGTTTGCCACTTTCCTTCTTCTTTGATAGAAAAAATTATTCACGATGGTACATTTTATACTACAATGATTGCTTGAAGCTGGACGAAGGTCCTATAATTTATAATTCCATGTCAGTCTTTTAAACAAAAAATAATAATCTTAATTCAATCCTATTAACGCATTTAAAACAATAATTATTCAAGACTTTTTAACCAAAATTTGTTTTGGTGGTTTCAAGTGTAAACATTTAAAATATTTTCAAAAAATTTCAGATTCAAGAATATAAAGAAAAATTTAAAATCTGGCAGCATAAATAATTAAGATTTTGCAATGGGCAACTAAAATCTTCAGTAACATGATATTTGATACGATGTTTGATGACGCGACGTCAAATTGTTCATCATACAATTCTGAGAACCTAAAATGTTTACTTTAATTCTTAAATGCTCCGAATGAATGCTGCATAAATGAATTGTTTTTTACATTTACTTATATGTACAGCTGTAACCGTTATCAAATTCATAATTGCAAAAGAGAACCTCTACTCCTTGGAAAATCCCCGAAAAACGAGTGTTAAAAGGAACACGATTAAAAATTTGTAAACACAACTGACCGAAAAAAGTTATATACAAGAATACACAGGTTGGGTCTATTAGCAGACAATTTTAAGTTCTTTTTCCAGCTTCAAGCAATCATTCTAGTATATAAAATGTACCATCGTGCATAATTTGAAAAAAATGGAATTTCTGGCAATAGCCCAATATCAGAATCTATTCGCTAACTAGAATTCGAATTAAGTGTCATTTTACACAATAATTAGCTTTTGTTTTTTACGTGTGCTGAGCATATGCGTTATAGCATACACAAAATTACGTCATTTTATAGACTTGCACACCTGCAATGAAATTTAATCCATGCTTACAAGGAAATATTCTCTTGCTAACAACATTAAATTTTTATAAGGACGTCTTTCAAACTATAATATTGAGTTATATTCCTGATTATCTAACATCCATTTTTTTCTCGAGTCCTCTGACTAATAAAGCTTAACTTTAGTAAAATATTATATTTCTAAATGCTATAGCTACTTTTGTTTTTATCAGACAATAGGTAATAAAAGTTACCCATTTTTAGGGACAATTTTATTAAAAACAAATTAGTTTTTATCTCAGAAAGTACATGCCATATATCTATGAAATTTTTGTAGGGGTTATAGAAAGAAACCTTGGGTTCTAATTTTCAGACCAAAAAGCAATTCATTTAAGATTTATATAAAAAATAGGGAATTATGTTTTCTTGTTTATTAATTTTTTGATTTCGTTTTGGTTAAATGAACACTTTTCATGTAGGCATTATTTTTCTCAAAGAAATATTCCTAATTTTAACAATAACAGTGCAATAACATAAAAACCAATTTTTTGTCCAAACCGCTTGTCACTAAATTAATTTTTCTGCGATTCAGAGGAAGATATTGAAGACTATACAGGGTGTCCTGTTTAACAGTCTACACTGAATCATTCCAACAAGCTTGTGACTATAGCAGTGGAATTAAAAGAACTTTGTATCCTTTGACCTCTAGTTTACGAAATCAGAACACATCTTAGAACTTGTGCTGGTGCTGGATATCATCATCAGGATTTTTTTAAATGGAACGATTAGATTTGAAGTATGGAAATCGATAGCAAGTGGGATTCTGAATAAAAAAGTAATAAGGTACTACAGGTTTAAAGTGAATGATAATGAAATAATAAAGTGAATGTATTCTAATACTGTTTTCGTAAACAAGAAGCCGAAATCTACGAAGTTCTTTTAATTCCATTACTATAACCAAAAGCTTGTCCGGATGATTGAGTGTAGACTGTTAAATAGGCCAGAACCCGTTAAGTGGCTAAGTGTTTACTATTTTTTTCACATTTAAACATTTGAAGTGGTGACTCGTACACCTTTGAAATCTGGATTTTGCAAAATCTAAAAAGTATCTTGTATATTATTAACCATAAAATATGCGACTTCTTATGTTTTTTCATGATAACCATGAAAATGAAGCGCAACAAAAATCGTTGCTATTTTTTCACATTTAGAAATTCTAAGGGTTGGCTGCTACCCCCTTATATCCTGAATTTCGCAAAATCGGTGAAGCATGTGCGTTTTTATGTTCTTTCACGCAACCCATTCAACAATGAAACGCAAATAAACTGCTTTACTATTTTCTCCACATTTGCAAATTCTAAGGGATGGCTGGCTACCCCTTAGACCCTTAATGTCGCAAAATCCGTAAAGTATGTAACTTTTTATGTTCTTTCACGTCACCCATTCAAATATGAACCGCAACAAAGATTATTTACTATTTTTCCCGTATTTCAAAATTCTAAGGGTTGGTTGCTACCCCCTTAGACCCTCAACTTCGCAAAATCTATAAAATAGGTGACTTTTTATGTTCTTTCACGGCACCCGTTCGAAAATCAAACGCAAAGATTGTTTACTATTCTTCCCGTGTGTAGAAATTCTAAGAGGTGGCTGCTACCCAAAACAGAACAAAATTTTGAAAATATAAATATGGGTTTTTTTAACGTTTTTTTAATTTTTCGCTAGACGAGAATCCGAAACTCTGTAAATATACCAAATTTCAAGTTTGTATGTACTCTAGAAATTCGGAAGTTATAAAGACTATTTAATTTCATTACTTAAATACATAAAGTGAAGTCCCGTTTTACAACCCCTAAAGGGGTAGCGGAGGGTTAACATACTAACAATTTTTTATATTTTTCTTTACGAGAACTCTAAACCCTATAACTAAACCAAATTCTAAGTTTTTATGTCATCTAGAAGTTTTACAACCCCCAAATGGAATACGGGGGTTGATTTAATAATTTTTTTAAATTTTTCTTTAGGAGAGTCCTAAATTCTATCGCTATACCAAGTTTCAAGTTTGTATGTCATCTAGAAGTTTTACAACCCTAAAAGGGGATGCGGGGTTGACATAATAACATTTTTTTTAATTTTTATTTACTAGAATCCTAAACCCTATAAATATACCAAATTTCAAGTTTGTGTGTGATCTAGAAGTATTACAACCCCCAAATAAATTGCAGGGGTTGACTTAATAAGATTTTTTATGTTTTTCTTTACGAGAGTCTTAAACCCTATCACTATACCAAATTTCAAGTTTGTATGTCATCTAGAAGTTTTACAACCCCCAAATGGAATATGGGGGTTGATTTAATAATTTTTTTAAAATTTTTATTTAGGAGAGTCCTAAATTCCATCGCTATACCAAATTTCAAGTTTGTATGTCATCTAGAAGTTTTACAACCCCCAAATGGAATATGGGGGTTGATTTAATAATTTTTTTAAATTTTTCTTTAGGAGAGTCCTAAATTCCATCGCTATACCAAATTTCAAGTTTGTATGTGATCTAGAAGTTTTACAACCCCCAAATGGAATATGGGGGTTGATTTAATATTTTTTTTTAAATTTTTTTTTAGGAGAGTCCTAAATTCCATCGCTATACCAAATTTCAAGTTTGTATGTGATCTAGAAGTATTACAACCCCCAAATAAAGTGCGGGGGTTGACTTAATAAAATTTTTTATGTTTTTCTTTACGAGAGTCTTAAACCCTATCACTATACCAAATTTCAAGTTTGTATGTCATCTAGAAGTTTTGCAACCCCCAAATGGAATATGGGGGTTGATTTAATAATTTTTTTAAATTTTTCTTTAGGAGAGTCCTAAATTCCATCGCTATACTAAATTTCAAGTTTTGTATGTCATCTAGAACTTTTACAACCCCCAAATGGAAGATGGGGGTTGATTTAATAATTTTTTTAAAATTTTTCTTTAGGAGAGTCCTAAATTCCATCGCTATACCAAATTTCAAGTTTGTATGTCATCTAGAAGTTTTGCAACCCCAGAACGGGGTGCAGGGGTTGACATCATAACATTTTTTTTATATTTTTCTTTATAATAATCTTAAATCCTATAATTACACCAAATTTCAAGTTTCTAAGTCATCTAGAAGTTTTACAACTCCTAACAGGGGGTGCGAGGGTTGCATAAATATATTTTTTTATTTTCCTACTTACAAGAATCCCAATTCCTATAATTGTGCCAAATCTCAAGTTTGTATGTCATCTAACAAATTAGAAGTTGTAAAAGTTATTTAATTTCAATATTTTAATGCATAAGAAGTCCCGTTTGAAATGATGTCACTGTCTGCCTCACAAACATATGAGTTTTAAAAATTTTAAAATATAATATGGGATAAGATTAAACAGCCAGATTTATTACTAGCTAACAGCATCAGTGATTGATTAAATACTGAATGATAATATAATAATGGTTACGTTTGTTTCACTTAAATCAATAGAGCTTTGAATTAAATCTTACGATTTTATTAAAATTATCGCCCATTTGTAGGAGCAATTAAAACCGGTTTAAACGAAATTTACATGACGCATAAATGAAACGTATTAAAAGTGTTTCTTAAATAACTTTAACAAAATATAATATGTACGAATTTTTGTCACCTTAAATGACGCAATCTTTACTAAGAAATACAATGCATAAAGTGAAGTCCCGTTGAAATGACGTCACTGTCTAGCCACAAAGGAATCAGTGTTACCAACACAATTCTTGTTAAATATGCGGACGCAGGGTAAACCTATGCCATAAATTTGTATACAAATGTATACAAATCCCGCGCTATTAGCGCTGCGTGTGGCAAACGCTCGAACTACGATTTTATACACGAATCAGGAATGGGTGTCAAACTGCGCACAGCTAATTTTTACATTTTCGCCATCTAGACACTTTAAGCTTCATATGGTGCAATTTTGAGGCACTAGTCACCCAGCGTCCGTATATCCGGACGCCGAGTGACTTCGGACGCTGCTTGAACCTAAGATTTTACATGGGGGGACGCATAGTGGTGCCCTATAGATATATATATATATATATATATATATATATATATATATATATATATATATATATATATATATATATATTGATGCCTGTTAAGCTGTCACCTCCGTCATACAGAGGAGACGGTCTGACTTCCGGGTATTCCCGTGGATATATTGCTAAAAATTTGTTATATTTGTGATGAGGGGAACCTCTAGAATCCGAATCTCAAGAAAGGGGAAATTATTTCCCTTGTTTTATTTTGTCATATATAGAGTATACAGAAGATACGAACCGACCTCCAAAATTTATATATAAGAAGATACTTATAGTTCGCTGTTACCTCCAGCAGCGCTGCCAAGTGTTCGGAGGTCAGAAGATACCACCGTTATGTGCAGTTATATATACAGAGCGTTGACTCCACATTCCATAGATGCACATTTCATAAAAAGGTTCTCTTGTGGGTCTCCAGATGTTGAAATCGGGTGGTTTAAATTGCTCGCCGAGGGCATTTTAGTGGCCAGATAAAAGAAAACAAGCGAGCATTCTCGATTTACTTATTTTTTATTTTTTGAGTTATAGGAAATTGTCGTTTTTGTATTTCTTATGAATTGTTATTAAAGATATTAAAAAGCCGTTTCGACACTATTAAAGCGTCTTTATGAGTAGCACTGACTAGTTGAATAAGGCTTTTCTAATTATAATCATTGATTTCTGGTTTACTTCATAAAGTTGTATTTTTTAAATGAAAACTTTAGTAATTTGATTAGAAATACTTAGATCGGTTACATATTAGAAAGAAATTTCTTTCTATAATGAATTGAAAATATAACAAAACCAGAAAAAGGGAATTCTTTTGTTATTATCAATAAAAGTCAATAAGAACGCAACCAGTACCAATATTGCGTATAATTAGTATAGCACATTTTTGAAATTTAGATGTATTAGACACAAATCAGTTATATAACGTAGTATTTGTATAAATATGATATTCTACAAAGTTTCTTTTAATCTCGGGAATAACGGTTAAATTGAATATGCTTTTGTCCAGATTCCATTTCGATTGAAATAAAGGCAGATACTCTTTTAATTTTTACTAAACTCGATAAGAGTTTAATATAAACAAATTAAATATTGTGTTTTTTACAACAAATGCTTGTTGTTTCCGAAGTCACGCACGTATCATGTAGGACCATTGAATTTCCCGTGATTTGATTAACAAAAAGAGTTACCAACTTTATTAAGATTAAAACAAATCGAAACACAACAAATTAATCAACATTTTTATAGAATTTTTGCTTAAGACATTTTTTCCAGCATTTGTTGATCTAACGAAATGCAGAATACGTATGTTACACTGTTATACATGTACCTACCTCTTGTAAATTTATGTTTTAACTTATGTTTTAAATAAAGCACTTACTAACGACAAAACATGTACGTTTTATGGAACGTGTACTTTAAGTCCACATTAAAGACAGGTTTAACTTAATGTAGTCTTTTTTGATAACATTGTATAAACCATAGATAAATAGTAGGTATATTGCTTTATCAGAATTAAAAGTGGCAGTTTATTTGACGCTTAATTATGTTAGCAATCGCGGCTCTCCATTTAAAACAAAATACCACTATAAGCTTTTGTTTGAAACAATGTTTATCAACCTTGGCACAACCTTAATATCCAAAAATGGCGCACTGCTAGACTAAAGTAGGGATGATAATTTGATACCAAGCTTGGTCTCAGACATGGAAAGATCAGAGTTACCCAATATTGATTGTTATTGGCTAAAACCAATACGTTATGCAATGCTTTGGACAATAAATGACACCGATATCGCAGTAAAACTAAAGTTAGTCTTGGACCGATCTTGAATGTTAATGTAGTACCAAGGCTGGTAATTGAGAAACAAAGCAACTATTACACAATCCTTTTCCTTTAATGAATGCTAGTGCAAACAAGCAACGAAGTCTACCATTACTGATTCGCCGTAACTGAATGCAAAGTCGATTTTTGTGTTGGTTATAAAATGTTCATTAACAAAATAAATACGAAGAAATCGAAAATTCGTATAAATGATTAATGTCTTAGACTCTCAACACATATTGAGACCGTACAAACCTAACACTTTCATAGTGTACGTCTTCTTGTGCAAATACATATGTACAGTCGGTAAGTCAATATAGTTTACACGTTAGTCTTGCCAGTGTAAGTTTAAGTTCATACAAATTCAGTAGGTTAGCAACCACTAATCCATCTTTACAATAAACCACATTTACAGAAATTTAGCAAAATATAATATGAATATTGACCCAACCTTAGCCGAAGGGTAAGAAACCAAGATTTTGAATTTTGAAGATTGCTAAAACTGGAGTTAGTTTAGCGAACCTAAGATTCAAAGTTGGCTAAGGTTTTGGGTGATAAGTATGTAACCGGCACTTGATATGTAGAGATTGACTAAAGGTAAGTACTCACATCAGCGGATCCGCAGGCGGATGTCATACGATTAGTCGGTTTGAGTCAAATCGACTCAATCCGACCAATCGTATGACATCCGCCTGCGGATCCGCTGCTGTGAGTACTTACCTTTAGACTAGCTAAAGCAAATTAGCGAAATAGTATCTGATATTTGACTTAAGTATATTCTATGGGTAACTGGCATTGACCTAACGGGTGAAAATTGGCTGAAGCTTGGGCAAGTTGTAAGGAACCCTGATTCGGTTTCTGAACATTGGCTCCGACTTGTACAACGTTTAGTGAACCGAAAATGAGTATCAGGTTGTTGATTAACCCTCGAGTGACAATTAAACAATCGAGACTCAGAATCTGAAAATTGCTTGAAACGTGGGTGAAAATCGGTGCGTCCAACACACCGCTGGAAATATAGCGCTGCAGCAGTTTTCACAGCCGTCTTAGATTTAACAATCACCCAAGCAATAATATTGTTTGAAGTACATCATCATTTTATACATATAAAACGCTTAAAAATAAATACATATTAAACATGAGTTAGAGAACCAAGATTCGATATCTGAAAATTCGCCTACACTTGGATCAATGTCGAGAAAACGACATTTGACTGTCCAGTATTCAGCCACGCTGGGGTTTATTCAAAGACCTTTGTTTTAATTTTTTTTCTTCTAATAAAAAATTGTTGGTATTGCTAGACTAAACTTCTAATCATAGAGAGGAGGCACTTTTACCCTAGTGGAAAAAAATAGTATGTTTTATTTGGATTTAAAGTGACTTTGTTTGTTGCTATTTACGAGCGATAAATAACTCCGCCTAAATAATAAATAAATAATAATCTTATCATGTGAACAACTCCGCTATAGGGTAAATACAAGTATTTTACTTAATTGGGCTCGATTCCTATAAGGAATCTAAATAGAATGACTTTAGGAGAGTTCAAGCATCCTAGCTGCGATGTGCAAACGGGTTTTCCAAATCAACTATGTGGATTGTTCGACAATTACTTTAATTGTAATCATAATGCATCAATCCTAAATCCAAATATAAAATGCAGGGAAACAAGATTGGGCGATGAAAATTTTTCACCTATCTCTGCAAATGAGACTTGTCTCCAACTCTTCTTATTTCATTATGTCGAGCTGTTAACAAGTGTCCAGTCCTCATACTAAGGTCTTCCTTGATCAGTGGCGACATAGATCTGGAGCTCATGTCCATTTCCTTCGCCAACAAACGAATAGGATAGGATGTTAGTATAGGATTTTTTTTACGAATAGAATGTTATAAAAAGAAACATTTTTGATTTATAGTTATTTATGTTATAAATCCGGCAATGAAACTTTACAGAACGAGTTTGATCTCTGAAGGAAGACAGAAGTTGCGTCTGAAATCTTGAAACGATAACTAAGGAGAATCATTTACAGGACCTATAACGTTTTTTTTCATGTGTTGCAATTTTTTCTCTTTGAACGAAAGTTCATTCATCCCCTGCTTTATAACAATCTAGTCATTCTATATAGTAGAGTAAATTTTTGCAAAAAACATGCCTAAGTTCTTATTTTTTACTATCTAAAGATAGAGACTTGAAATCTTCTGTAATGCCTTCAGTACTGGACCAGTATAAAATGTACTATGTTTAAAATGGGGGCACGCCCCCCCAGTGGTTGAGACCCCCATTTTGTACCCTTAATTTAATAACGCAAACAAATTGAGCGAAATTTATGTTGGGAGGGTTCTTGGAGTCACTGATTATGAATCCAATGAGAAAATTGAAAAATTCAAGATGGCGGTCCTAAAATAACGGCCTTTGAGATTCAGAATGCGATTAACGCCGTTTCTATTGATTTTAGAGAAAAATTCATGTGATTTTGCAAAGGAATACACTATTTCGATTATCTTATTATGTACCCCTTTGCTCTGCCCTAGTAGTAAAGTCAATTTTTGCATAAGTTCCTATTTTTTACTATCTAAAGATAGAGACTTGAGATCTTTTCTAATGCCTTTAGTACTGAACCAATATAAAATGTAATATGTTTAAAATGGCGGTTTTACCCCTCGGGGGGTTGAAACCCCCACTTTACACTCCCAATTTAATAACTCGGGAAGTTTTCCATTAACTTGGGTGAAATTCATGTTGGGGGGGTTTTGGTGTTCCTGATTATGAGTCCAATGAGAAAATTAAGAAATACAAAATGGCGAACTCAAAATGGCGGTATTTGAGATTGAAAATGCGATTTACGCCCGTTTCTATTGATTTTAGAGAAAAACACAAAGAGTCAAAAAGTGTTTAGAATGTAATCTTGCATAGGAATACACTATTTTGGTTACCTTATTATGTAACCCCCTTCAATCAACCCTAGTGGGCTTCTCAGTAGGGGAGATTGAAAGGGTTACATAATAAGGTAACCGGAATTATGTATTCCTATGCAGAATCACATTCTAAACACTTTCTGGCTTTTCTCATTTTTCTCTAAAATCAATAGGATCGGTAAATCGCATTTTCAATCTAAAATACCGCCATTTTGTGTCCGCCATTTTGAATTTTGTGATTTTCTTATTTGATTCATAATCAACGACCTCACAGCTCCCTCCAACATAGTTTTTGCTCAACTTGGTTGAAAACTTCCCGAGTTGTTAAATTGGGAGTTTAAAATGGGGATTTCAACCCCCCGAGGGGGCGTGTCCCTATCTTAAACATATTACATTTGATATTGGTCTAGTACTGAAGGCATTATAAAAGATTTCAAGTCTCTATCTTTAGATAGTAAAAAATAAGAACTTAATGCTGAAATTGACTCTACTACTAGGGCAGAGCGAAGGGGTTACATAATATGGTAACCAAAATAGCGTAGTCCTTTGCAAAATCACATTATAAACACTTTTTGATTCTTTGAATTTCTCTCTAGAATCAATAGAAATGGCGTAAATCGCATTCTCAATGTCAAAGGCCGTTATTTTAGAGCCGCCATTTTGGGTCTGCTATTTGAATTTTTTAATTTTCGCATTGGATTCATAATCAGCGACCCCAAGAACACTCCCAACACAACTTTGCTCAATTTGGTTGCGTTATTAAATCAGGGGTACAAAATGGGGGTCCCAACAACCAGGGGGGCTTGCCCCCATATAGCCCCCCATATTAAACATATTACATTTTATATTGGTCCAGTACTAAAGGCATTAGAAAAGATTTCAAGTCTCTATCTTTAGATAGTAAAAAATACGAACTTAATGCAAAAATTGACTATACTAATAATAAAAATACGACACTTTATGTTAAACTGACGTTTGTTTAAGCCTTTCAGTACGTAAAGCTTCATGTCAAGATTATGACGTAAGGTTTTATTTTCCGCTACAATATGGAATTTAATAGAAATATGTTTTAGTCGTAATTATGTAAAAATATAAACAGTTAATATTTTTTATTTCATTTCGTATTTCAAACAATTCTTTATATACCACAATTAGTAATATAAAGTATATCTTGATCTCTGTTGTCAATGATACCGGAGTTCAAGACGTTCTTGATCTCCGTTGTTGTTGGCAACGTAAATAATTTGATGTTGCATTATAGCCACATGCATGCATGCATGCTGCTTTTTATCTCCTTAGTTACGCGTATGATGACACAGACAAGGCAACTTGCTTCTTTATACAATAAATTCGGATAGATTTTAAAAGGGAGAAATTAGGATTGAAATACGAAATAAAACAAAACAACTTATGCAATACGGAGATCAAGCTTCTTTAAATCCTCAAAGATGTTATAACGCCTCGGCTAGCGCCTCGGCGTTAAACATCTTCTTGGATTTAAAATATCGCTTGATCTCCTAATTACATAATATATATTACAAAATGAGTATTTCAGACTTATTCTTTCCTTCGTCAAATGTAAACATAGTTAGAATGTCAATGAAAACTTTATTAACCGGGTAATTTGGTGAAATTTGCAAACTACATACCAAATGTTACATTATTTTGCTTTTAGTAAAATTATTTTTCTTTGAAAATTATATTAATTATTATATTAATTGTAATACTAAAAATATTGAAGATTTTAAAGATTTTAAATCTTTCTTTGTGGATGCGAGAATTAATATATCATATGTTATATGACAATTCCTAAAATAATAATCAAATAATAATAATAATCCAGTAAATCCGAAATGATCATTTTGTAAAAAGATGAATTTTTTATTTATACATAATTACGACTAAAACGTATTTCCTATTTAATTTTTTTCATATCTCAAAGAAAGTCGTTTTCAATTCAAAACTTTTTAAATGAAATAGAAATTATTATTTTATTGTTCTTAAGTATCATTAACTATTTAAAAATGACGTACAATTCAAGAGATCCCTTAAATTTTCTGAGTAGTTTACAAATATTTATTTAAATGTTGCTACTATACCCAAAAAGTGTCTGTAAAAATTCAGGTAGCATGAAATGGCCGAAACTACGCCAGGGGTACTGGTTTCGATGGAATTCTATATACCTGAGTGGTTTAGGTCTTGTACACAACGTTGCCAATGTGTGGAGCCTGCAACGTACCGTACATGTTACAAAAAACAACATATACATATACATATACACCTCCAGACAAAAATTGGAATTTAGGCTTCTAACACCATCTATATGCTTATACAGTCGAAAACAGGGCAAAACGTTGTGACCTCCGAAAACGGAGGTCACAACGTTATATATGAGGTGACTACGTATGCTGGGTATCTACTTTGGAGGTGACAAGGTACCCTTTATCAATATCAATATATATATATATATATATATATATATATATATATATATATATATATATATATATATATATACAAGAAGGAGTTATAATAATGGGATATCGCGCAACAGAGAAGAAAGAAAAAATAAGTTGCAGCCGTCTACACGTGTTTCACACTTATTAGTGATCATCAGGACGGCATAGCAGATGGAATAAATATAAAAGCAACTAACTCAGAAAGATGTAACAACACAAGGTTTCACTGATAGCAGCCAACCGCACATTTGCAGTATCGGCCTGAAGACACTGAGTTTTCAGTGCAACAACAAACGTCACTACGGAGGCAGCTAAAGCCACTACCGTGAGACAACCAATCCCAAAGTATAATATCAATGATTAGAAGTAATAATGCGCGTAGAGATATACAAGAAGGAGTTATAATAATGGGATATCGCGCAACAGAGAAGAAAGAAAAAATAAGTTGCAGCCGTCTACACGTGTTTCACACTTATTAGTGATCATCAGGACGGCATAGCAGATGGAATAAATATAAAAGCAACTAACTCAGAAAGATGTAACAACACAAGGTTTCACTGATAGCAGCCAACCGCACATTTGCAGTATCGGCCTGAAGACACTGAGTTTTCAGTGCAACAACAAACGTCACTACGGAGGCAGCTAAAGCCACTACCGTGAGACAACCAATCCCAAAGTATAATATCAATGATTAGAAGTAATAATGCGCGTAGAGATATACAAGAAGGAGTTATAATAATGGGATATCGCGCAACAGAGAAGAAAGAAAAAATAAGTTGCAGCCGTCTACACGTGTTTCACACTTATTAGTGATCATCAGGACGGCATAGCAGATGGAATAAATATAAAAGCAACTAACTCAGAAAGATGTAACAACACAAGGTTTCACTGATAGCAGCCAACCGCACATTTGCAGTATCGGCCTGAAGACACTGAGTTTTCAGTGCAACAACAAACGTCACTACGGAGGCAGCTAAAGCCACTACCGTGAGACAACCAATCCCAAAGTATAATATCAATGATTAGAAGTAATAATGCGCGTAGAGATATACAAGAAGGAGTTATAATAATGGGATATCGCGCAACAGAGAAGAAAGAAAAAATAAGTTGCAGCCGTCTACACGTGTTTCACACTTATTAGTGATCATCAGGACGGCATAGCAGATGGAATAAATATAAAAGCAACTAACTCAGAAAGATGTAACAACACAAGGTTTCACTGATAGCAGCCAACCGCACATTTGCAGTATCGGCCTGAAGACACTGAGTTTTCAGTGCAACAACAAACGTCACTACGGAGGCAGCTAAAGCCACTACCGTGAGACAACCAATCCCAAAGTATAATATCAATGATTAGAAGTAATAATGCGCGTAGAGATATACAAGAAGGAGTTATAATAATGGGATATCGCGCAACAGAGAAGAAAGAAAAAATAAGTTGCAGCCGTCTACACGTGTTTCACACTTATTAGTGATCATCAGGACGGCATAGCAGATGGAATAAATATAAAAGCAACTAACTCAGAAAGATGTAACAACACAAGGTTTCACTGATAGCAGCCAACCGCACATTTGCAGTATCGGCCTGAAGACACTGAGTTTTCAGTGCAACAACAAACGTCACTACGGAGGCAGCTAAAGCCACTACCGTGAGACAACCAATCCCAAAGTATAATATCAATGATTAGAAGTAATAATGCGCGTAGAGATATACAAGAAGGAGTTATAATAATGGGATATCGCGCAACAGAGAAGAAAGAAAAAATAAGTTGCAGCCGTCTACACGTGTTTCACACTTATTAGTGATCATCAGGACGGCATAGCAGATGGAATAAATATAAAAGCAACTAACTCAGAAAGATGTAACAACACAAGGTTTCACTGATAGCAGCCAACCGCACATTTGCAGTATCGGCCTGAAGACACTGAGTTTTCAGTGCAACAACAAACGTCACTACGGAGGCAGCTAAAGCCACTACCGTGAGACAACCAATCCCAAAGTATAATATCAATGATTAGAAGTAATAATGCGCGTAGAGATATACAAGAAGGAGTTATAATAATGGGATATCGCGCAACAGAGAAGAAAGAAAAAATAAGTTGCAGCCGTCTACACGTGTTTCACACTTATTAGTGATCATCAGGACGGCATAGCAGATGGAATAAATATAAAAGCAACTAACTCAGAAAGATGTAACAACACAAGGTTTCACTGATAGCAGCCAACCGCACATTTGCAGTATCGGCCTGAAGACACTGAGTTTTCAGTGCAACAACAAACGTCACTACGGAGGCAGCTAAAGCCACTACCGTGAGACAACCAATCCCAAAGTATAATATCAATGATTAGAAGTAATAATGCGCGTAGAGATATACAAGAAGGAGTTATAATAATGGGATATCGCGCAACAGAGAAGAAAGAAAAAATAAGTTGCAGCCGTCTACACGTGTTTCACACTTATTAGTGATCATCAGGACGGCATAGCAGATGGAATAAATATAAAAGCAACTAACTCAGAAAGATGTAACAACACAAGGTTTCACTGATAGCAGCCAACGTAGTGACGTTTGTTGTTGCACTGAAAACTCAGTGTCTTCAGGCCGATACTGCAAATGTGCGGTTGGCTGCTATCAGTGAAACCTTGTGTTGTTACATCTTTCTGAGTTAGTTGCTTTTATATTTATTCCATCTGCTATGCCGTCCTGATGATCACTAATAAGTGTGAAACACGTGTAGACGGCTGCAACTTATTTTTTCTTTCTTCTCTGTTGCGCGATATCCCATTATTATAACTCCTTCTTGTATATCTCTACGCGCATTATTACTTCTAATCATTGATATTATACTTTGGGATTGGTTGTCTCACGGTAGTGGCTTTAGCTGCCTCCGTAGTGACGTTTGTTGTTGCACTGAAAACTCAGTGTCTTCAGGCCGATACTGCAAATGTGCGGTTGGCTGCTATCAGTGAAACCTTGTGTTGTTACATCTTTCTGAGTTAGTTGCTTTTATATTTATTCCATCTGCTATGCCGTCCTGATGATCACTAATAAGTGTGAAACACGTGTAGACGGCTGCAACTTATTTTTTCTTTCTTCTCTGTTGCGCGATATCCCATTATTATAACTCCTTCTTGTATATCTCTACGCGCATTATTACTTCTAATCATTGATATTATACTTTGGGATTGGTTGTCTCACGGTAGTGGCTTTAGCTGCCTCCGTAGTGACGTTTGTTGTTGCACTGAAAACTCAGTGTCTTCAGGCCGATACTGCAAATGTGCGGTTGGCTGCTATCAGTGAAACCTTGTGTTGTTACATCTTTCTGAGTTAGTTGCTTTTATATTTATTCCATCTGCTATGCCGTCCTGATGATCACTAATAAGTGTGAAACACGTGTAGACGGCTGCAACTTATTTTTTCTTTCTTCTCTGTTGCGCGATATCCCATTATTATAACTCCTTCTTGTATATCTCTACGCGCATTATTACTTCTAATCATTGATATTATACTTTGGGATTGGTTGTCTCACGGTAGTGGCTTTAGCTGCCTCCGTAGTGACGTTTGTTGTTGCACTGAAAACTCAGTGTCTTCAGGCCGATACTGCAAATGTGCGGTTGGCTGCTATCAGTGAAACCTTGTGTTGTTACATCTTTTTGAGTTAGTTGCTTTTATATTTATTCCATCTGCTATGCCGTCCTGATGATCACTAATAAGTGTGAAACACGTGTAGACGGCTGCAACTTATTTTTTCTTTCTTCTCTGTTGCGCGATATCCCATTATTATAACTCCTTCTTGTATATCTCTACGCGCATTATTACTTCTAATCATTGATATTATACTTTGGGATTGGTTGTCTCACGGTAGTGGCTTTAGCTGCCTCCGTAGTGACGTTTGTTGTTGCACTGAAAACTCAGTGTCTTCAGGCCGATACTGCAAATGTGCGGTTGGCTGCTATCAGTGAAACCTTGTGTTGTTACATCTTTCTGAGTTAGTTGCTTTTATATTTATTCCATCTGCTATGCCGTCCTGATGATCACTAATAAGTGTGAAACACGTGTAGACGGCTGCAACTTATTTTTTCTTTCTTCTCTGTTGCGCGATATCCCATTATTATAACTCCTTCTTGTATATCTCTACGCGCATTATTACTTCTAATCATTGATATTATACTTTGGGATTGGTTGTCTCACGGTAGTGGCTTTAGCTGCCTCCGTAGTGACGTTTGTTGTTGCACTGAAAACTCAGTGTCTTCAGGCCGATACTGCAAATGTGCGGTTGGCTGCTATCAGTGAAACCTTGTGTTGTTACATCTTTCTGAGTTAGTTGCTTTTATATTTATTCCATCTGCTATGCCGTCCTGATGATCACTAATAAGTGTGAAACACGTGTAGACGGCTGCAACTTATTTTTTCTTTCTTCTCTGTTGCGCGATATCCCATTATTATAACTCCTTCTTGTATATCTCTACGCGCATTATTACTTCTAATCATTTATATATATATATATATATATATATATATATATAAATTTATATATATATATATATATATATATATATATATATATATATATATATATTGATGCATGTTAAGCTGTCACCTCCGTCATACAGAGGAGACGGCCTGACTTCCGGGTATTCCCGTGGATATATTGCTAAAAATTTGTTATATTTGTGATGAGGGGAACCTCTAGAATCCGAATCTCAAGAAAGGGGAAATTATTTCCCTTGTTTTATTTTGTCATATATAGAGTATACAGAAGATACGAACCGACCTCCAAAATTTATATATAAGAAGATACTTATAGTTCGCTGTTACCTCCAGCAGCGCTGCCAAGTGTTCGGAGGTCAGAAGATACCACCGTTATGTGCAGTTATATATACAGAGCGTTGACTCCACATTCCATAGATGCACATTTCATAAAAAGGTTCTCTTGTGGGTCTCCAGATGTTGAAATCGGGTAGTTTAAATTGCTCGCCGAGGGCATTTTAGTGGCCAGATAACAAAAGAAAACAAGCGAGCATTCTCGATTTACTTATTTTTTATTTTTTGAGTTATAGGAAATTGTCGTTTTTGTATTTCTTATGAATTGTTATTAAAGATATTAAAAAGCCGTTTCGACACTATTAAAGCGTCTTTATGAGTAGCACTGACTAGTTGAATAAGGCTTTTCTAATTATAATCATTGATTTCTGGTTTACTTCATAAAGTTGTATTTTTTAAATGAAAACTTTAGTAATTTGATTAGAAATACTTAGATCGGTTATATATTAGAAAGAAATTTCTTTCTATAATGAATTGAAACTATAACAAAACCAGAAAAAGGGAATTCTTTTGTTATTGTCAATAAAAGTCAATAAGAACGCAACCAGTACCAATATTGCGTATAATTAGTATAGCACATTTTTGAAATTTAGATGTATTAGACATAAATCAGTTATGTAACGTAGTATTTGTATAAATATGATATTCTACAAAGTTTCTTTTAATCTCGGGAATAACGGTTAAATTGAATATGCTTTTATCCAGATTCCATTTCGATTGAAATAAAGGCAGATACTCTTTTAATTTTTACTAAACTCGATAAGAGTTTAATATAAACAAATTAAATATTGTGTTTTTTACAACAAATGCTTGTTGTTTCCGAAGTCATGCACGTATCATGTAGGACCATTGAATTTCCCGTGATTTGATTAACAAAAAGAGTTACCAACTTTATTAACATTAAAACAAATCGAAACACAACAAATTAATCAACATTTTTATAGAATTTTTGCTTAAGACATTTTTTCCAGCATTTGTTGATCTAACGAAATACAGAATACGTATGTTACACTGTTATACATGTACCTACCTCTTGTAAATTTGTGTTTTAACTTATGTTTTAAATAAAGCACTTACTAACGACAAAACATGTACGTTTTATGGAACGTGTACTTTAAGTCCACATTAAAGACAGGTTTAACTTAATGTAGTCTTTTTTGATAACATTGTATAAACCATAGATAAATAGTAGGTATATTGCGTTATCAGAATTAAAAGTGGCAGTTTATTTGACGCTTAATTATGTTAGCATCGCGGCTCTCCATTTAAAACAAAATACCACTATAAGCTTTTGTTTGAAACAATGTTTATCAACCTTGGCACAACCTTAATATCCGAAAATGGCCCACTGCTAGACTAAAGTAGGGATGATAATTTGATACCAAGCTTGGTCTCAGACATGGAAAGATCAGAATTACCCAATATTGGTTGTTATTGGCTAAAACCAATACGTTAAGCAATGTTTTGGACAATAAATGACACCGATATCGCAATAAAACTAAAGTTAGTCTTGGACCGATCTTGAATGTTAATGTAGTACCAAGGCTGGTAATTGAGAAACAAAGCAACTATTACACAATCCTTTTCCTTTAATGAATGCTAGTGCAAACAAGCAACGAAGTCTACCATTACTGTTTCGCCGTAACTGAATGCAAAGTCGATTTTTGTGTTGGATATAAAATGTTCATTAACAAAATAAATACGAAGAAATCGAAAATTCGTATAAATGATTAATGTCTTAGACTCTCAACACATATTGAGACCGTACAAACCTAACACTTTCATAGTGTACGTCTTCTTGTGCAAATACATATGTACAGTCGGTAAGTCAATATAGTTTACACTTTAGTCTTGCCAGTGTAAGTTTAAGTTCATAAAAATTCAGTAGGTTAGCAACCACTAATCCATCTTTACAATAAACCACATTTACAGAAATTTAGCAAAATATAATATGAATATTGACCCAACCTTAGCCGAAGGGTAAGAAACCAAGATTTTGAATTTTGAAGATTGCTAAAACTGGAGTTAGTTTAGCGAACCTAAGATTCAAAGTTGGCTAAGGTTTTGGGTGATAAGTATGTAACCGGCACTTGATATGTAGAGATTGACTAAAGGTAAGTACTCACAGCAGCGGATCCGCAGGCGGATGTCATACGATTGGTCGGTTTGAGTCAAATCGACTCAATCCGACCAATCGTATGACATCCGCCTGCGGATCCGCTGCTGTGAGTACTTACCTTTAGACTAGCTAAAGCAAATTAGCGAAATAATATCTGATATTTGACTTAAGTATATTCTATGGGTAACTGGCATTGACCTAACGGGTGAAAATTGGCTGAAGATTGGGCAAGTTGTAAGGAACCCTGATTCGGTTTCTGAACATTGGCTCCGACTTGTACAACGTTTAGTGAACCGAAAATTAGTATCAGGTTGTTGATTAACCCTCGAGTGACAATTAAACAACCGAGACTCAGAATCTGAAAATTGCTTGAAACGTGGGTGAAAATCGGTGCGTCCAACACACCGCTGGAAATATAGCGCTGCAGCAGTTTTCACAGCCGTCTTCGATTTAACAATCACCCAAGCAATAATATTGTTTGAAGTACATCATCATTTTATACATATAAAACGCTTAAAAATAAATACATATTAAACATGAGTTAGAGAACCAAGATTCGATATCTGAAAATTCGCCTACACTTGGATCAATGTCGAGAAAACGATATTTGACTGTCCAGTATTCAGCCACGCTGGGGTTTATTCAAAGACCTTTATTTTAATTTTTTTTCTTCTAATAAAAAATTGTTGGTATTACTAGACTAAACTTCTAATCATAGAGAGGAGGCACTTTTACCCTAGTGGAAAAAAATAGTATGTTTTATTTGGATTTAAAGTGACTTTGTTTGTTGCTATTTACGAGCGATAAATAACTCCGCCTAAATAATAAATAAATAATAATCTTATCATGTGAACAACTCCGCTATAGGGTAAATACAAGTATTTTACTTAATTGGGCTCGATTCCTATAAGGAATCTAAATAGAATGACTTTAGGAGAGTTCACGCATCCTAGCTGCGATGTGCAAACGGGTTTTCCAAATCAACTATGTGGATTGTTTGACAATTACTTTAATTGTAATCATAATGCATCAATCCTAAATCCAAATATAAAATGCAGGGAAACAAGATTGGGCGATGAAAATTTTTCACCTATCTCTGCAAATGAGACTCGTCTCCAACTCTTCTTATTTCATTATGTCGAGCTGTTAACAAGTGTCCAGTCCTCATACTAAGGTCTTCCTTGATCAGTGGCGACATAGATCTGGAGCTCATGTCCATTTCCTTCGCCAACAAACGAATAGGATAGGATGTTAGTATAGGATTTTTTTACGAATAGAATGTTATAAAAAGAAACATTTTTGATTTATAGTTATTTATATTATAAATCTGGCCAATGAGACTTTACAGAACGAGTTTGATCTTTGAAGGAAGACAGAAGTCGCATCTGAAAACTTGAAATGATAACTAAGGAAAATCATTCACAGGATCTATAACGTTTTTTTTTCATGTGTTGCAATTTTTTCTCTTTGAACGAAAGTTCATTCATCCCCTGCTTTATAATAATCTAGTCATTCTATATAGTAGAGTAAATTTTTGCAAAAAACATGCCTAAGTTCTTATTTTTTACTATCTACAGATAGAGACTTGAAATCTACTGTAATGCCTTCAGTACTGGACCAGTATAAAATGTACTATGTTTAAAATGGGGGCACGCCCCCCCTAGTGGTTGAGACCCCCATTTTGTACCCTTAATTTAATAACGCAAACAAATTGATCGAAATTTATGTTGGGAGGGTTCTTGGAGTCACTGATTATGAATCCAATGAGAAAATTGAAAAATTCAAAATGGCGGTCCTAAAATAACGGCCTTTGAGATTCAGAATGCGATTTACGCCGTTTCTATTGATTTTAGAGAAAAATTCATGTGATTTTGCAAAGGAATACACTATTTCGATTACCTTATTATGTAACCCCTTTGCTCTGCCCTAGTAGTAAAGTCAATTTTTGCATAAGTTCCTATTTTTTACTATCTAAAGATAGAGACTTGAGATCTTTTCTAATGCCTTCAGTACTGAACCAATATAAAATGTAATATGTTTAAAATGGCGGTTTTACCCCTCGGGGGGTTGAAACCCCCATTTTACACTCCCAACTTAATAACTCGGGAAGTTTTCCATTAACTTGAGTGAAATTCATGTTGGGGGGGGGGGTTGGTGTTCCTGATTATGAGTCTAATGAGAAAATTAAGAAATACAAAATGGCGAACTCAAAATGGCGGTATTTGAGATTGAAAATGCGATTTACGCCCGTTTCTATTGATTTTAGAGAAAAATCCAAAGAGTCAAAGAGTGTTTAGAATGTAATCTTGCATAGGAATACACTATTTTGGTTACCTTATTATGTAACCCCCTTCAATCAACCCTAGTGAGCTTCTCAGTAGGGGAGAGTGAAGGGGTTACATAATAAGGTAACCGGAATTATGTATTCCTATGCAGAATCACATTCTAAACACTTTCTGGCTTTTCTCATTTTTCTCTAAAATCAATAGGACCGGCGTAAATCGCATTTTCAATCTAAAATACCGCCATTTTGAATTTTGTGATTTTCTTATTTGATTCATAATCAACGCCCTCACAGCTCCCTCCAACATAGTTTTTGCTCAACTTGTTGAAAACTTCCCGAGTTGTTAAATTGGGAGTTTAAAATGGGGATTTCAACCCCCCGAGGGGGCGTGTCCCTATCTTAAACATATTACATTTGATATTGGTCTAGTACTGAAGGCATTACAAAAGATTTCAAGTCTCTATCTTTAGATAGTAAAAAATAAGAACTTAATGCAGAAATTGACTCTACTACTAGGGCAGAGCGAAGGGGTTACATAATAAGGTAACCCAAATAGCGTAGTCCTTTGCAAAATCACATTATAAACACTTTTTGATTCTTTGGATTTCTCTCTAGAATCAATAGAAATGGCGTAAATCGCATTCTCAATATCAAAGGCCGTTATTTTAGAGCCGCCATTTTGGGTCTGCTATTTGAATTTTTTAATTTTCTCATTGGATTCATAATCAGCGACCCCAAGAACACTCCCAACACAACTTTGCTCAATTTGGTTGCGTTATTAAATCAGGGGTACAAAATGGGGGTCTTAACCACCAGGGGGGCGTGCCCCCATATTAAACATATTACATTTTATATTGGTCCAGTACTAAAGGCATTAGAAAAGATTTCAAGTCTCTATCTTTAGATAGTAAAAAATAAGAACTTAATGCAAAAATTGACTATACTAATAATAAAAATACGACACTTTATGTTAAACTGACGTTTGTTTAAGCCTTTCAGTACGTAAAGCTTTATGTCAAGATTATGACGTAAGGTTTTATTTTCCGCTACAATATGGAATTTAATAGAAAATATGTTTTAGTCGTAATTATGTAAAAATATAAACAGTTAATATTTTTTATTTCATTTCGTATTTCAAACAATTCTTTATATACCACAATTAGTAATATAAAGTATATCTTGATCTCCGTTGTCAATGATACCGGAGTTCAAGACGTTCTTGATCTCCGTTGTTGTTGGCAACGTAAATAATTTGATGTTGCATTATAGCCACATGCATGCATGCATGCTGCTTTTTATCTCCTTAGTTACGCGTATGATGACACAGACAAGGCAACTTGCTTCTTTATACAATAAATTCGGATGGATTTTAAAAGGGAGAAATTAGGATTGAAATACGAAATAAAATAAAACAACTTATGCAATACGGAGATCAAGCTTCTTTAAATCCTCAAAGATGTTAAAACGCCTCGGCTGGCGCCTCGGCGTTAAACATCTTCTTGGATTTAAAATATCGCTTGATCTCCTAATTACATAATATATATTACAAAATGAGTATTTCAGACTGATTCTTTCCTTCATCAAATGTAAACATAGTTAGAATGTCAATGAAAACTTTATTAACCGGGTAATTTGGTGAAATTTGCAAACTACATACCAAATGTTACATTATTTTGCTTAGTAAAATTATTTTTCTTTGAAAATTATATTAATTATTATATTAATTGTAATACTAAAAATATTGAAGATTTTAAATCTTTCTTTGTGGATGCGAGAATGAATATATCATATGTCATATGACAATTCCTAAAATAATAATCAAATAATAATAATCCAGTAAATCCGAAATGATCATTTTGTAAAAAGATGAATTTTTTATTTATACATAATTACGACTAAAACGTATTTCCTATTTAATTTTTTTTCATATCTCAAAGAAAGTCGTTTTCAATTCAAAACTTTTTAAATGAAATAGAAATTATTATTTTATTGTTCTTAAGTATCATTAACTATTTAAAAATGACGTACAATTCAAGAGATCCCTTAGATTTTCTGAGTAGTTTACAAATATTTATTTAAATGCTGCTACTATACCCAAAAAGTGTCTGTAAAAATTCAGGTAGCGTGAAATGGCCGAAACTACTCCAGGGGTACTGGTTTCGATGGAACTCTATATACCTGAGTGGTTTAGGTCTTGTACACAACGTTGCCAATGTATGGAGCCTGCAACGTACCGTACATGATACAAAAAACAACATATACAGGCGGAGGTGACATCGTATTGGCAATTATACAACTAACAGCGACGGCAACGCCAGCGATCTACAGCTGAACTAAAAATTAATTTTGTGAGTATAAGTATGACGTTATCACCTCCAGACAAAAATTTGAATTTAGGCTTCTAACACCATCTATATGCTTATACAGTCGAAAACAGGGCAAAACGTTGTGACCTCCGAAAACGGAGGTCACAACGTTATATATGATGTGACAACGTATGCTGGGTATCTACTTTGGAGGTGACAAGGTACCCTTTATCAATATATATATATATATATATATATATATATATATATATATATATATATATATATATATATATATATATATATATATATATATATATATATATATATATATATATATATATATATATATATCTATAGAGGCCTACCATGCGTCCGGACCAAAAGCGTAGCGCCCAGCGTCCGGCGTATATAAGTGTATATAAATGATGGTATCAGTCAGCGTCTTTTGCAAGCTATAGGTTTATTCAGCGTCTGTTTATTTTATGCAACCTATAGGTTTATACAGCGTCCATTTATTTTTTCAGTATTGGCCAGCCTGCTTGAATTCCTTTGCCTGTCTGCGGTGTCGAGTTACTCTCTGCATTTCTGAGTAAAGATTGCGTCATCTCAACTGGCAAAAATAATTCTATTTTATTAACGCTATGTAATAAATACTTTTAGTTTCGTTTCTGTATGTGTATGAATTTTATTTAAAAGGCTTTCAGATTTATGCATAAAAACATCATAAAACTCGAAATATTATTGGATTTGTATGAAATTTTCTACAAAGGGGTTTTTCAGGTCGCTGATTTCAAATTTGATGTCAACGTTTGCAAATTTAAAGCGCGGATGAAATATGGCGGCCATAATAATTAAAATTTGATTTATTTGCATAAAACTTAACATCTGGGAGTATATTCGAAACTCTCTGCGTTGCCAAAATACTATGTGTGTTTCTCAGTAAGGATTGCGTCATTTAAAGTGACAAAAATAATTTTATTAAAGCTACTTAATAAATCTTTCACTTCCATTCAATTGTGTCTGAATTTTATTTAATTCAGTTGAATTTAGTTGATTTTAATATGTATTTTCTAGATGAAAACTATTTAAATTGTGTAGGTTAATTTATTATTATAGGTTAAATGCATATAAAAAATTGTGATGATACTTATTGCTACTAATACCTAGTTCTATATTTTAAAGAGCCAAGCGATTTAATGTGTTAATTAGAGCTTCCAGTTTTTTAAGTTCTTCCAGTGGTTTAAATCGTTATATCTCTAAACATATTTGAGCTACAAAGCTGATTCATTTTTTAAATTAAACCTTAAAAATGAGCGCATGCAACAATATTATCAAATATTGCCTAAAGAGAAATTTGGCAAAAAAAGTTTGGGTAGTGATAAAGATAGTTTAGATGGGAATTTCAAGGTCCAGCGGTCAGTGCAGATGTATTGTTTTGTATTTATGTTTGTTTATGTACTAGAAACTACGTTTTACATGTCTATTAAAGCAAACTATAAAAAGGAATTTGTAGTTCTTCTTAAATTATCTTCTTTCTGTCACTGTTTTACAAAACAGTTACTATTCGATCGCACAAGGTAAAACTTATTGGTTATTTATAACGACTAATAATTGATTTTATGAAATAATGAAATATATTGATTTTTGATTGACTTGTTAATTTTTATTGGGAACGCATTTTAATTTCAATACCTAATTAAAAATATCAGATTCGTTGTTTTATTTCTTATTGACATTCTGTAGTACATTTTCTCGTTCTATATTTTATAGAGCCGAGCGATTTAATGTGTTAATTAGAGCTTTCAGTTTTTTAAGTTCTTCCAGTGGTTTAAATCGTTATATCTCCAAACATATTTGAGCTAGAAAGCTGATTCTTTTTTTAAATTAAACCTTAAAAATGAGCGCATGCAACAATATTATCAAATATTGCCTAAAGAGAAATTTGACAAAAAAAGTTTGGGTAGTGATAAAGGTAGTTTAGAAGGGAATTTCAAGGTCCAGCGGTCAGTGCAGATGTATTTTTATGTAATTTAAAAATATTTAAATAAAGATGCAACAAAAATATTATTGACTAGCAATCTCTTAAAATGACGTTTTTGTTTTCGTTATTAGTGCTTACTTTATTTTAATCAATTACTGATTTTTTATAAATTGAAACCATTATTAGTTTCAGAAGAAAACAGCTGTGCATTCATAATACGTAGTAAATAATATCATATCTAAAATGTAAGATCATGCTAATCTATTCACCTATTTTTGGTATTAAACACATTTCTTGTAACCTTGTTATATATAATTGTTTATTTCGGATCATTTTCATTTGTGTTTGGAATAATATTTTGAGAAAGAAATTTTTATTACTTGCAAATTTTAGTTTCATGAGCAACCTTTATTTATTTTATTTACCTTTTAAATATACATTCTGGTATTAAGTTATCGATGTTCCTCTGTGAAATTTACAAAACATGTACGAGCCCTAACAACTAAATATGTATTTGGACAGTTTCATGAATTCTGTGTTTATTTTTCCTACTAGTGTTCCAAATTACACCATTTTCAAACAATAACCATTAACTTCTGTAAAAAAAGATCTGCAGAAAACAATTTTCAAAAATTCAATAAAACTCGCTGACAACTAAATATTCAGATAGCAGTTTATAAATACAATTCAATAAGATTTAACATCTCGCTTTGCTTTATTCGCCTCTTAAATTTTGGCTGACATACTTCTAACTTGGGGATTACAATTATCTAAATTGGATAATGCCCCACTTGCTGATAATTTCAAATTCAATAACACTAAAGATCCGAACTGCTTGAGGATCATTCAACAACTTTGAAATTATGATTTTCAAACCATTTTTTGGTCGTTTTTGATGTGTGGTAAGAAGCACCATCTTGTTGAAAGATTAAATCGCGGTCAAGATCGATTTTTAACGATTGGTAACAAGTTTGCGTTAAGAATTTGCTGATACTTTTCAACATTAACTGTGCCGTCTATGGACTGAAATCATTCTAACCCTCCAGCTGACATATAGCTCTAAACTATTGCACCTTGAGGAAACCTAACCGTACGTTTTAAGCAGTACTTATGGAATGCTTCATGTTTAGCTCCGATCAGTCTTTTGCGAGAGTAACCAACGAAAACACCAGACTTTGACTAGTCGCTGAATATGACCTTATACCAGTCATTCTCTGGAACATTGTCTAGGACAACTACATATTTAGTCCATGTCACTCGTCGTTGTTCTTGTTTCTCGGTTAGAAGTTTTACTTTGACTAAATACAAAAACCGTTTATGTTACAAAGATAGTTAAGGAATACTCAATGCATCAAAGTTTAAAGATAACTAACTACCTTATTAAAGAATGGAGAGTCTATCTGAAAACAAATAAACTGTTTGGATTCTTGGCAATTGTTGCGACAGAAAGGTAAAGACAGGATTAAGTGTGCCCAAATAGCTGCAGGACATGATCTGGACTTGCAGAAATACATAGAACAAAATTAAATAGCTTATCGGTATGTCCAACTTAAATGACTGCTTCTTCACGGCTTGCTCCAAAATGATGAGTCTGGATTTCTTCAGCTAGTTTGCAAGGATAATTTTCAGAGAAGACTATATGGAGTAACCCTTCACTCTTACTAAGACTCTTTTTCAGTGTGTTGTAAGCAGCATTTTTATTTCTAATGTTAAATTTATATTTATTTTTAAAGTTTTCATTTCTTCTTGAACCTCTCCCTGCAACTCTTGAACTTCTGCTGAGCCATACCTAAGACTGATAATGGAGGGCAAGATTGAGGGTAGAAGAGAACTGGCAGGAGACAAGGCTCATGGTTGAGAAATGTGAGAGACTGCACTGGCCTAAACTCACAGTTATTACTAAGAATAGCAAAAGATAGTGAACGATTTGCCGAAGTTGTTGTTAACCTTCTATAAGAAGACAGCACCTTAAGAAAAAGAAGATGTAAAAAAGGCCGCAAAGTTAGAAAATGTAACAGTTTTATCGAGCTTACTGAATATTTCTGAATTTGTTTCTCGTCATGCAGTTTTATGCAATATCGACTCCTTTGCCTTCTTCAACATACCAACACAAATTAGCTTGGGGCAACGTATGATAGCCTAATAAAAACAGGATGCCAATAAAACTGAAAAGTTTTTCCCTTGTAAATATAAAATCGTGTGTATTATTATGAGCCCACTAAATACAAAACTCTGCGTTTACATTGTTAGTGAACTTGAGTCTTGCACCTAACAATCTCACATTTCCCGTGAGTTTTGCATCTGATGATGACTTTTACATGATTATATTTTATAAGCGTGAAGTTTTACATTTATAAAACACCAAAGTTTGCATCTCATACATTTATCAGTACTGCAAGTCCATAAAACAAGACAACCAATAATATCGACATCTAAATTGTTATAATTATTTTTGTAAATAATTACAAAGTTTTGCATTTAGCGAGTTCATGAGCCTACTTTACAAAAAATCGCAATACTATATCTTGAACTTCATCATCAAAAAGTTTTAGAAAAATATCCAGCGGTGATTGACCTGCCAAATGATTTTTTAGCTGTTCAATTTTTTTGTTTCTCTTCGTCGGGCAAGTTCAGATACAAAAAGAAACCTCTCTGCACTTGGGTTTCTGGCTATTTGTTTTGAGCAAACTTGAGAATGTGAAAAGAAGAAGAAAGCATTTAAGTAGAAAAAAACTGAAAACAATACAGTTATGAAAACACCTGAAGAAAAACTAATGCCCATCTCTGAATAAAAAAAAACTGCAGGGAAACGTTTTGTTGGACTTGGACCTGGAAAAGGAAAAAGCAATGAGGAATAAGCAATCCGTACTCTAGTTTTGCATGACTCGCTGGTGAAACCTTGGAGAGTTGCTGGAGGTCAAAAAAACCAACGGAAAATATTTTTAAATGCTTTGTTGATGTACATTGATATAGGACACTACCGTCTTTATAGTTTAGCAAATAAAACAATTGGCCTTGCACACAAAACAAAAATATCCTACAGTACATTCTCTCGATGCCATCCCTATGTTATTACCGTCTATATTATGTATGCAAACCTAATGAAATAAACAGAGCTACCTGCTTGTACAAACAACGTGCAAACATAAGCTTCAAACCACAAAAACTAAAGCCACTAAAACTTGTAGATAATGAAAATTCATATGAACTCCTGTAACATGTAGTAAGGCTTCCGCATTGCATATGTATGGCAGGCCTCTGAAATGTCAAAATAAAATGAAGAAAAGGTTCAATTTAATGTTAAGATTGCAGCTAAAATCAATGTTACTAAACCTGTCCGAGAGTTGGAGGGAGAGGTTCAAGAAGAAATGAAAACTTTAAAAATAAATATAAATTTAACATTAAAAATGAAAATGCTGCTAAGAACACACTGAAAAACAGTCTTAGTAAGAATGAAGGGTTACTACATATAGACTTCTCTGAAAATTATGCTTGCAAACTAGCTGAAGAAATCCAGACTTATAATTTTGGAGCAAGCCGTGAGGAAGCAACATTGTACGCAGGAGTCACTTACACTGGAGATACCGATAAGCTATTTAATTTTGTTTTATGTATTTCTGCTAGTCCTAGGACCTTGAACTGCTTCTCTAGTTCCAATGCCTAAGCGAAAACCAAATTGTTCTTCTCCTACATATTGTCCGCATTTTGTGTGTACTCGTTGATGCATGTTCTTAGCATTATCTACTGTACATGGCTCATCAGGCTAATCAATCGGTACTGTGAGCACTGTTTTACTCCGCTCTTTTTAGGTATCGGAATAAAAGTAAGTTGGGTCCAGTCGTGTGGTACGATTCCTGTATAGTATATTCTATTTAAGAAAGATGTTAAGATGTTGAGGCTTTCATCGTCTAATACTTTACGCATCTCAGTATAGATGTTATCTTCACCTGAGACTCTACGTGGTTTGATAGTTTTATTGCGCGTTTCACTTCTGCTATAATAATTCTCAATGGCTAATCTTCTTGATCTATTTCTCTTGGTTCTGGTTACATTCTGATATCATCAAAAAGCTCTTGTATATAGCTTGTCAAAATCTCTTCTATCTCGTTTGGGTCTATTGTTTTTTTGTTACTATCTGTGACTAAGATATCGTGTTGATGGGTTTTATTTCCAGTTATTTCTTTTATCTTCTTTTTTGTGTGTTAAAGAAATCATGCTTTCTTGGCAGCTCTTCGAGTACTTGACAACGTTTCTCCACCCAGGTCTCCTTTGCCTCTCTTATAAGCCTTGTAATCTTTTTATGGATTTCTTTATATTTATTATAGTCTTTATGTTTGTACTTCCTTCTTTCGTTCATCAATAAAAGGATTTCTTCCGTCATCCATCTCTGTTTTGCTCTCTGCTCTTGGTTTTCCAATTCATTTTCTTGTACTTCATGTTTACATTTTTAACAGACTGCCAAAAGTTTTCCATTGTTTCTGTTTCCAATTATACCGTTTCCCTAAACTTACTATTCAAAACTCGTGTTATTTCCTCTTTTATTTGTGGTTCCCCCAGTTTCTCAAAGTTAGGTCTTGTTTTATTTCTCTTCCGGATTTTCTTCAATTTAATCTCACGTTTTTCAGCTACGGGGTTCTGATCAGATCATATGTCTGATCCAGGATAAGTTCTTACAACTTTAATTCCGTTTCTATATCGTTTATCAATCAGTATATAATCTATTTGATTTTTTATGATATTTCCTTCATTGTCTCCTGGTCCTAAGTACACTTCTAAGTGTACAATCGCCTTTCTGGAAGTTGGAACCAGGTGTTTGCTACCATTAAGTTTTCTTCATTACAGAACTGTACCAGATATCCCCCCTATCGTTTCGTTTGCAAATACCATGGTCTTCAACAATATATTGCACTCTTCCTTTACCTATCTTTCCGTTGAAGTCACCCATGATTATATTCACTTCATTCTTTTTGGTAAATCTTAGTAGGTAATTTTTACATCATGAATAAAAAACTCATGCAGTATGGAGTATTCTCGTGCAACTTATATTACTAGATGAACAGATAGTTCCATATTTTGAACGGCACTCGCAACAAAATGCTTCTAAAAGTGAAACCGGTAAGATTCGGTTTCAAATTATGGTATATCTGTTCAGATGAAGGGTACTTATACAAGTTATCCTCCAAATAATAAAAAATCCAGACTTGGGTTGGGAGGTGACTTTGTTTTTTATCTACTATCTATTGTAGAGAATAACCCTAATCATAATATTTTCCTTGACAACTTCTTTTCTTCATATAAATTATTCGACAATAACACACTATGGTGTTGGAAAATTGAAAACTGCAAAAAATTATGACACAAAGGAAAAGAAAAAACTACCGTACTGCTCAAAAGCTACTGTACTATCAAAACAAAAGGAAATAGTGACGTTAACGAAGAAAATGAAGTAAAAACCTTCCCAAGGATCTTGTATGGTTTCTCTATTTCTTAGAAAATCAAATGTAACTGAACTAAAGGGTTCATTGTGATGCAATGAAGAAGTACATCACATGCTCAAATAAATTCAGTGTGTCTAACAAAAATCCCAACCTATTGCTTGGTCTTGGAGGGATTCATCTCCTAAAAGTAGTACTCTCATGCATTGGGCTATACCTCAAAGACAGTGGAGCTTCGAAAATCCTTGTTGAGACAGTATAATTGGAATGCTGTTTTCCATTTTGAAACGCTTACGGTGTTATACCAGTGTACGAAGATCAACGCTTGTTGGACAAATTTAAATTGCTATAAACTACACATAGTGACATAAAAAATATTTTGAGAAACTCGTAGAAAATGACAGGCAGAAAAAAACTGGGGCCTGCGTGCATGCAGTATAAGAGAGTGTTTGCCACTTTCCTTCTTCTTTGATAGAAAAAATTATTCACGATGGTACATTTTATACTACAATGATTGCTTGAAGCTGGACGAAGGTCCTATAATTTATAATTCCATTTCACTCTTTTAAACAAAAAATAATAATCTTAATTCAATCCTATTAACGCATTTAAAACAATAATTATTCAAGACTTTTTAACCAAAATTTGTTTTGGTGGTTTCAAGTGTAAACATTTAAAATATTTTCAAAAAATTTCAGATTCAAGAATATAAAGAAAAATTTAAAATCTGGCAGCATAAATAATTAAGATTTTGCAATGGGCAACTAAAATCTTCAGTAACATGATATTTGATACGATGTTTGATGACGCGACGTCAAATTGTTCATCATACAATTCTGAGAACCTAAAATGTTTACTTTAATTCTTAAATGCTCCGAATGAATGCTGCATAAATGAATTGTTTTTTACATTTACTTATATGTACAGCTGTAACCGTTATCAAATTCATAATTGCAAAAGAGAACCTCTACTCCTTGGAAAATCCCCGAAAAACGAGTGTTAAAAGGAACACGATTAAAAATTTGTAAACACAACTGACCGAAAAAAGTTATATACAAGAATACACAGGTTGGGTCTATTAGCAGACAATTTTAAGTTCTTTTTCCAGCTTCAAGCAATCATTCTAGTATATAAAATGTACCATCGTGCATAATTTGAAAAAAATGGAATTTCTGGCAATAGCCCAATATCAGAATCTATTCGCTAACTAGAATTCGAATTAAGTGTCATTTTACACAATAATTAGCTTTTGTTTTTTACGTGTGCTGAGCATATGCGTTATAGCATACACAAAATTACGTCACTTTATGGACTTGCACACCTGCAATGAAATTTAATCCATGCTTACAAGGAAATATTCTCTTGCTAACAACATTAAATTTTTATAAGGATGTCTTTCAAACTATAATATTGAGTTATATTCCTGATTATCTAATATCCATTTTTTTCTCGAGTCCTCTGACTTTAATAAAGCTTAACTTGAGTAAAATATTATATTTCTAAATGCTATAGCTACTTTTGTTTTTATCAGACAATAGGTAATAAAAGTTACCCATTTTTAGGGACAATTTTATTAAAAACAAATTAGTTTTTATCTCAGAAAGTACATGCCATATATCTATGAAATTTTTGTAGGGGTTATAGAAAGAAATCTTGGGTTCTAATTTTCAGACCAAAAAGCAATTCATTTAAGATTTATATAAAAAATAGGGAATTATGTTTTCTTGTTTATTAATTTTTTGATTTCGTTTTGGTTAAATGAACACTTTTCATATAGGCATTATTTTTCTCAAAGAAATGTTCCTAATTTTAACAATAACAGTGCAATAACATAAAAACCAATTTTTTGTCCAAACCGCTTGTCACTAAATTAATTTTTCTGCGATTTAGAGGAAGATATTGAAGACTATACAGGGTGTCCTGTTTAACAGTCTACACTGAATCATTCCAACAAGCTTGTGACTATAGCAGTGGAATTAAAAGAACTTTGTATACTTTGACCTCTAGTTTACGACATCAGAACACATCTTAGAACTTGTGCTGGTGCTGGATATCATCATCAGGATTTTTTTAAATGGAACGATTAGATTTGAAGTATGGAAATCGATAGCAAGTGGGATTCTGAATAAAAAAGTAATAAGGTACTACAGGTTTAAAGTGAATGATAATGAAATAATAAAGTGAATGTATTCTAATACTGTTTTCGTAAACAAGAAGCCGAAATCTACGAAGTTCTTTTAATTCCATTACTATAACCAAAAGCTTGTCCGGATGATTGAGTGTAGACTGTTAAATAGGCCAGAACCCGTTAAATGGCTAAGTGTTTACTATTTTTTTCACATTTAAACATTTGAAGTGGTGACTCGTACACCTTTGAAATCTGAATTTTGCAAAATCTAAAAAGTATCTTGTATATTATTAACCATAAAATATGCGACTTCTTATGTTTTTTCATGATAACCATGAAAATGAAGCGCAACAAAAATCGTTGCTATTTTTTCACATTTAGAAATTCTAAGGGTTGGCTGCTACCCCCTTATATCCTGAATTTCGCAAAATCGGGGAAGCATGTGCGTTTTTATGTTCTTTCACGCAACCCATTCAACAATGAAACGCAAATAAACTGCTTTACTATTTTCTCCACATTTGCAAATTCTAAGGGATGGCTGGCTACCCCTTAGACCCTTAATGTCGCAAAATCCGTAAAGTATGTAACTTTTTATGTTCTTTCACGTCACCCATTCAAATATGAACCGCAACAAAGATTATTTACTATTTTTCCCGTATTTCAAAATTCTAAGGGTTGGTTGCTACCCCCTTAGACCCTCAACTTCGCAAAATCTATAAAATAGGTGACTTTTTATGTTCTTTCACGGCACCCGTTCGAAAATGAAACGCATAGATTGTTTACTATTTTTCCCGTGTGTAGAAATTCTAAGAGGTGGCTGCTACCCAAAACAGAACAAAATTTTGAAAATATAAATATGGGTTTTTTTAACGTTTTTTTAATTTTTCGCTAGACGAGAATCCGAAACTCTGTAAATATACCAAATTTCAAGTTTGTATGTACTCTAGAAATTCGGAAGTTATAAAGACTATTTAATTTCATTACTTAAATACATAAAGTGAAGTCCCGTTTTACAACACCTAAAGGGGTAGCGGAGGGTTAACATAATAACAATTTTTTATATTTTTCTTTACGAGAACTCTAAACCCTATAACTAAACCAAATTCTAAGTTTTTATGTCATCTAGAAGTTTTACAACCCCCAAATGGAATACGGGGGTTGATTTAATAATTTTTTTAAATTTTTCTTTAGGAGAGTCCTAAATTCTATCGCTATACCAAGTTTCAAGTTTGTATGTCATCTAGAAGTTTTACAACCCTAAAAGGAGATGCGGGGTTGACATAATAACATTTTTTTTAATTTTTATTTACTAGAATCCTAAACCCTATAAATATACCAAATTTCAAGTTTGTGTGTGATCTAGAAGTATTACAACCCCCAAATAAATTGCAGGGGTTGACTTAATAAGATTTTTTATGTTTTTCTTTACGAGAGTCTTAAACCCTATCACTATACCAAATTTCAAGTTTGTATGTCATCTAGAAGTTTTACAACCCCCAAATGGAATATGGGGGTTGATTTAATAATTTTTTTAAATTTTTCTTTAGGAGAGTCCTAAATTCCATCGCTATACTAAATTTCAAGTTTGTATGTCATCTAGAACTTTTACAACCGCCAAATGGAATATGGGGGTTGATTTAATAATTTTTTTAAAATTTTTCTTTAGGAGAGTCCTAAATTCCATCGCTATACCAAATTTCAAGTTTGTATGTCATCTAGAAGTTTTACAACCCCCAAATGGAATATGGGGATTGATTTAATAATTTTTTTAAATTTTTCTTTAGGAGAGTCCTAAATTCCATCGCTATACCAAATTTCAAGTTTGTATGTGATCTAGAAGTTTTACAACCCCCAAATGGAATATGGGGGTTGATTTAATAATTTTTTTAAAATTTTTATTTAGGAGAGTCCTAAATTCCATCGCTATACCAAATTTCAAGTTTGTATGTCATCTAGAAGTTTTACAACCCTAAAAGGGGTTGCGGGGTTGACATAATAACATTTTTTTTAATTTTTATTTACTAGAATCCTAAACCCTATAAATATACCAAATTTCAAGTTTGTGTGTGATCTAGAAGTATTACAACCCCCAAATAAAGTGCGGGGGTTGACTTAATAAAATTTTTTATGTTTTTCTTTACGAGAGTCTTAAACCCTATCACTATACCAAATTTCAAGTTTGTATGTCATCTAGAAGTTTTGCAACCCCCAAATGGAATATGGGGGTTGATTTAATAATTTTTTTAAATTTTTCTTTAGGAGAGTCCTAAATTCCATCGCTATACTAAATTTCAAGTTTGTATGTCATCTAGAACTTTTACAACCCCCAAATGGAAGATGGGGGTTGATTTAATAATTTTTTTAAAATTTTTCTTTAGGAGAGTCCTAAATTCCATCGCTATACCAAATTTCAAGTTTGTATGTCATCTAGAAGTTTTGCAACCCCAGAACGGGGTGCAGGGGTTGACATCATAACATTTTTTTTATATTTTTCTTTATAATAATCTTAAATCCTATAATTACACCAAATTTCAAGTTTCTAAGTCATCTAGAAGTTTTACAACTCCTAACAGGGGGTGCGAGGGTTGACATAAATATATTTTTTTATTTTCCTACTTACAAGAATTCCAATTCCTATAATTGTGCCAAATCTCAAGTTTGTATGTCATTTAACAAATTAGAAGTTGTAAAAGTTATTTAATTTCAATATTTTAATGCATAAGAAGTCCCGTTTGAAATGATGTCACTGTCTGCCTCACAAACATATGAGTTTTAAAAATTTTAAAATATAATATGGGATAAGATTAAACAGCCAGATTTATTACTAGCTAACAGCATCAGTGATTGATTAAATACTGAATGATAATATAATAATGGTTACGTTTGTTTCACTTAAATCAATAGAGCTTTGAATTAAATCTTACGATTTTATTAAAATTATCGCCCATTTGTAGAAGCAATTAAAACCGGTTTAAACGAAATTTACATGACGCATAAATGAAACGTATTAAAAGTGTTTCTTAAATAGCTTTAACAAAATATAATATGTACGAATTTTTGTCACCTTAAATGACGCAATCTTTACTAAGAAATACAATGCATAAAGTGAAGTCCCGTTGAAATGACGTCACTGTCTAGCCACAAAGGAATCAGTGTTACCAACACAATTCTTGTTAAATATGCGGACGCAGGGTAAACCTATGCCATAAATTTGTATACAAATGTATACAAATCCCGCGCTATTAGCGCTGCGTGTGGCAAACGCTCGAACTACCATTTTATACACGAATCAGGAATGGGTGTCAAACTGCGCACAGCTAATTTTTACATTTTCGCCATCTAGACACTTTAAGCTTCATATGGTGCAATTTTGAGGCACTAGTCACCCAGCGTCCGTATATCCGGACGCCGAGTGACTTCGGACGCTGCTTGAACCTAAGATTTTACATGGGGGGACGCATAGTGGTGCCCTATAGATATATATATATATATATATATATATATATATATATATATATATATATATATATATATATATATATATATATATATATATATATATATATATATATATATATATATATATATATATATATATATATATATATATATATATATATATATATATATATATATATATATATATATATATATATATATATATATATATATATATATATATATATATATATATATATATATATATATATATATATATATATATAGAGCGTTGACACCACATTCCATAGATTTACATTTCATAAAAAGGGTCTCTTGTGGGTCTCCACATGTTGAAATCGGGCGGTTCAAATTGCTCGCCGAAGGCATTTTAGTGGCAGAATAACAAATGAAAACAAGCAAGCATTCTCGATTTACTTATTTTTTATTTTTTGTGTTATAGTAAATTGGCGTTTTTGTATTTCTTATAAATTAATATTAAAGACTTATTTAAAAGCCGTTTCAATATTATTAAAGCGTCTTTCTGAGTAGCACCGACTAGTTTAATAAGGCTTCTCTAATTATAATCATTGCTTTCTCGTTCACTTCATAAAGTTAATATTTTATAAAGTTTCTTGTAATCTCGAGAATCACTGTTTAATTTGAATATACTTTTATCTAGATTCCATTTTGATTGAAATATAGTCAGACACTCTTTTAATTTTTACTAAACTCGAAGAGAGTGTAATACAAAGAAATTAAGTAATGTGTTTTTTACTACAAATGTTTGATGTTTCCGAAGTCACACACTTATCATGTTGGACCATTGGATTTCCTGTGATTTAATTAACAAAGGGAGTTATCAACTTTATTAACATTAAACCAATCGAAACACTAATCGACATTTTTAAAAGTTTTCTGCTTAAGGCATTTTTTCCAACATCTTCCGTTGGCTATGATATACACCTCTTTATTATTTGGTCTAACGAATTACAGAATATGTATTAGCATGGAACGAAATAGAGGTCAAAAAATATTTTTTCCTTTTTTTATCATGGCAGAGTGATTAAAAGTTGTCTTGTTTGGTGCCTATTAACATGTAGAACCCCCAGCTCAGTAAAACAATTTCTTGAGGGTCCGCAAGCACTTTGAATTTGATCATTTTTCTCAATTATTAATCAGTTTTTCCCTACTAACTTCAGATTTTCTTTTCCATTTTTTATCATGGCAGAGTGATTAAAACTTGCATTTTGTAGTGCTTAATATCGTGTAAAAACTCCAGATCAGTAAAAAAATTTCTTGTGGGTCCGAAAGAACTATGAATTTTATAATTTTTTTCAATTATAATTCAGTTTTATGTACCCTATATCTACCAACCTGCAGAAGGTATATTTTACACTTATTTACTTATGAGTCTTATGACTATAAGGTTGTCATACATTAAAATATTTTCTTGACTCAAACAACGGCATGGACTTGCGAGATTCTATTTTAGTCATAATGTAACCATCTCTGTTGCTGCTGCCACAAACTGCAGACGATGCCTCTTGACAATCAACCGTTCTTTCAACCGCTTGAGTGTGGCAGTGAAAATCGTGGAAAATCAACAGAAAGTTCATTTGATGAGATCCCAGCCTTTACTATGAGACCTTTTAGTTCATCTTCCTTTATATGTTTAGTAAATGGAGGCTCGTGACTTTTTGAGCATGTCATGAAATAAATTCAATGTAATTCTCAGCATATAAATTGATTTTAGGAATTTGGAATTTCTTGACGCCACTACCATTGTGGACTAATGTTCTTGCCTTTAGGACTAGTCGGAAACCCAACTCACGAATATGTCTCCTCTCATCCATTAGAAGCCCGAGAAGTAGATTTTGTGGGGAGGCAAAGCAGCCATTTGTTTGGAATTCAGGATCGACACCATTTAGGAGCCCATGCGGAAAGTAGCGGGAAAACTTTCCAAGTACTGAGCGCCGTAAGTGCAAGATGGATGAAGTTTCACATGGGACCAAACTGGAGCGTAGACTTTCATTACGTATTCAGATAGTATTTTCAAGTTATCAGAAGGGTTCTCGCTGCTGACGTACAGGCGTAAAATGCGATTAGCTGCCATCTTGCATGTGATGGCTTCCCAGGGTTTTTCTTCGCTAGATCTTCTGAATACTCTCCTCGTGGCGTGGCAAACTTCTAGCAAATATTTTTGGTCAGTACTCAAATCTTGACTGACTTCTAAATAGGGAAGGTTACCTTCGATTGGTGAAAAACTTGCAATGTCAAGCTTTTCGCACCCATCTAGTTTCTTGCCAATTTCGCCTGAGTAGGTTCTAGGCCCAGTAGTCTTTCTATCTAGAAACTGGTACAGACGGCGTAATGGAAGTCCATTGGAATGAAAAATACAAAACATCCATTGCAATCACCTTCTCAGTCCTTTTTCAAGTAGAGAAATCACACCTCCCTTGGTCCTAGTGCTGATAACAGTCCTTTCTGCTATCAAAATAAAGTGCACGGATCGCTCGTTGACCTGCTGTCGAAACAACTTGATCTCTGTGTCCTGTTCTCTTTCTTCCAATCTTCATCCTGTCGATAACCTCTGTCTGTCTGGGAGATTACACCAACGTCTCACAGCTCTGTCTGATACTCCTGTTCGATCACAGATGGATGCCAATATTGGAAGTTTCACCCTCTGTGAAATGGATGGCCTTCCTCAAAATCCGATTAAGATTCACTGTCGGATCTTTCCTTGATATTTTCGTTTCCCCCTTGATCTCCATCTCTATTTGATTTCGCATCTTCAAACAACACTTTTCGTTAAGTCAACTCCTTCCTCCCACTCCTCCCAACTCTCTCTGTACCCCGAAACACAAATTAAGGTTTTAACACAAAAATAAATTGTGAGAAAATTACAGGAAATAGTTCGTGAAGATATATAGGGAAAAATGGATTTTTAATAAGAAAGAGAAAACATTCGGCAAAATCGTAAAAATTAGGGCTTTTGCGGACCCTTCAAAACTATTCTGGCTTCAGCCAGCAATGGCACCATAATCGCAATAAAACCAAGGTCAGTCTTGGACGAGGAGTAAATGGACAATTGTAACATATTATTTGACAAATTATTCATTACACAGTATGAGTTCAGATCGTCTCGTAACACTTGCAAATATTTTTGTAACCTATTTCTAAGACAGTTTATTTTCGCCATGGTGTTCTTAATACGACGGTGCAAACGTTGTCGTTGACGTCTTCGGCTGCTGTTGATGATATGATTGCAGTCGTGTACGTACGGCATCGATAAACTTTTTCGGATAATGTTTTATTATTTCTAATAAAATGAACGAGTTCAATCCACCGGCTGTTGTTGCTGCGTTGTCTATTAAACTGGTAGTTGAATAGTATCCGCATAACAGTTCGGTCGTGAATAAAATGGAATCAGTTGTCGGAAGCGATTTATAGACATCTTCAGGGCGTCTCAGTTGACCTTCTGCTACGTTCTCTATGTTTGCATGGTAGAAACGCGAAAAGTCCAGGTGATGTAACGTTCGAGCCTGATGATTGATCAGAGGTGCTAGATGCATTATAGACTGAAACTCGTAATCTTTTAAGGTTATAGTCCGTTTTTTATCAATAATCGGTTAATATACACACACAAACATACAAAAGTTTTAAACAGCTTACCTGTTTCTTCATTGTTTGGCTCTTGACCTTGTAGGTACTTGCTGTTGATGATGCGCGATCTGCAACATCCAAGCCTTCTTCTAAACAAGCAACAAAATAGACACAAATTAGCATACAAACACAACCTTGAAGTTTTTAAACAACTTACCTATTTCCAGGGGAAATAATTCGCTATCACAGGTGTCAAAACAATAATTAGGACTGCTTATACTCGACATCATCGTAATTGCTGCTGCTGTACACGTCTGCTACTAGTACACGCTAATAACTGAGGACTTTATATAGACACTTACACTTCCCTAGGTCCAACGCATGCTCAGTAACATACAAACGGTAAACAAGTTAAAACCTGTCGTCGTTGACAGACAAGTTTCATCTTGTCATTGACACGTCATCATCGTCAGGTGTATAGGTAATTGCATCATACTAGTTATAACTATCACTTTGATGGCAGGGTACATGGGAGAATAATAATACATGTATAGAACATTAATCTTGTATTTATCTTTTTTCAAAAATTATTGAACAACTAAACAATAATTAAATATCTAAACAATTATTAGGTTGAAATCTGTTTTCGGATAATCATGAAGACATACTCGTAACACGTTTGAAACTTGACCTTTCTTTCATTGTCAAATTGTTGTTTAGCCAGAGCAATTGAATGCCTTGTACGATTTGTTATGCCAAATATTCTTTGCAACAATGTCTTCATCCACTACTACTACTTAACAGACACAATTGAAAAGAACAAAATCGCGTTTATCAGGTAAGGGATCTATTTCATGAGTATGTTCTCGAGTATCCCCGTGATGGCTGTGATTTACATTCAATTACTCCCAAGTTTCACCATCTTTTGATAAATAATTACAAGGCCTGTACACAAAGTATAACCCTCGTCAGCTTCACTTATTATTATAACTACATTATGCTTAAGGTCGATCTCTTTCGATTAACATACCCGACTACTACTACGTATATAACTGTACAATAGTTATATACATTAATCATTGAAAACATCGACCTTCAGATGGTGTTGTACTTATTACTATACAAATGTTTTGCTACTTAAGAGTTAGATATGGTACTACCTATACAAATGATAAATGATATACGAAAATTTACAAAACTTAAAAATACAACTATACTACTACTGCTATAGACACACACACACACACACACACACACATATATACACGGGTTTAAAACGATTATACACGTGGTCGCTTGTTATAGTCGAACGGAACGGAATCAAAATCTTTTATACGTCGTCTCTTCGCGAACGTTATCTTATAGGACTTTGATTCCGTTCGCGTTACAAGCTGATGGTCAGCCGTACGTCGGATGTTGTTGGACTCTACAATAATCTTCTCATCTAAACCGTCCAGCAGTCGCAGCATATAGTCAAAGTTTATGTTTTGAGCCGCGCTGTGATTTAGGGTGATGCCCTTGACCTTTACGACCACGTGTACCACGTGTACCTGTCTGGTGGTCGGGGAATACACTTTGTAGGCGTAGTTCTTTGGCCCGCCTGACGCAAACTCTAAAATATACGATCCAAGACCGTACTCTTCGTAGTACGTGAGGTCACCTAGGAAACTACCGGTTGGTAGTTCGAAGTCGCCAAGTTTTGAAACGTATATTACAGAATCTGGAACAACGAAAAAAAAATTAACTCTAATGCATACGGTTGACGTTGATAGTACGACTTACCTGTGTCATAGTATAAGACTCTCTCGCCTAGCTGATCCAAATAGGAATATAGCTTAAGACGGGCATGTGCAGTAACAAATGCCGCGATGACCACGTTTACTGACGACAGAGGATCTGCTGCTTCCTCTTTATGTTGCAGTTAACCGCAATCACCTCGTCATTTATTTCCTGCACGTAATTTACTTCTACGCCCGGGCTGGATAGCAGGTCGAAGAACTCCTTGGGCTCGTTGATTATGGCCGTTTTCGCCTGGTTCTCGCGCTGACTAAATTTCCCTATAACAGTAATAATAATCAATAAAGCTATGTACTAATTGCGTGTTACTGCTATTATAACTTACCCTAGAAGGAATTCAGCATCAGTTTGGCCAACGATCTCAAACCAGGGTTCTTGATGATCTTCGTCGAATCCAAGGAGACTCCCTAGTCCTCGAGGTAGTCATCAACGTACTGTTTCCGGGATTCGTCGATATCATCCTCGTTGTTGTTTGCAGCTATTGAAGATGGCCAACCGCTGGCTTCCTGCTTCATCTTTAGAAACTTGTCGATGAAGCCCGAAAACAAACCCTCAGACTTGGACGATTTATTGTACTGGGTTACATCGTACGACCGGATCTCTTGTATGTCCTGCACGATGTAACCCTTTCGTATGGCCATTAACAGTTCGTCCAAGACCTAGGTTCTGCTGATGACTCGGTCCTCTACGCCGTGCTGACATTCGGCCTGGTTCAGATCTTCAGCGCAAGTGCGACATAGCGGGAACAGCAGCTTTTGGTGCATTTTGACGGGTAAGACCGGATGATATAGATCTTGCGGTGGTAGTATTGTACATTTTACCACGCCGTTGATGTTTTCCAGGCCCCCTTTATCCCTGATTAGCTTTTCACAAGCCGCCTTGCCTACGTAAACTTCAGGGTGCCCAACTGGGAATTTGGCGTACTTGCATACCCAAGGGTAAAGGGAGCATACGTCGAAATACCGGATCTTTTCTCCGTCTTTTGAAACCCGCTTTAATTTGGATGCCCCTGTACGACCGCCGTAAAATGCCTCTCTCGGGTTTAAGGGTGTGTTTAAAAGCAAGGGATGTTTCTCTATCTGCTGTCTGATTTCGGGTGTTAACAGCCTGCGGAAGCGACATTCCCACTGCTCAATGACCTCGTATCCTAGCGACTTTAACTTTGCAGTAGTGGCTCGGGTCTTCTTGAACCTCATATCCATGGTGTCGCTAGGATCGTCGTGTAGAGGCTCATTGCGACGGGTGGTGATCTGATTACCATACAGCCCGTCCACCTTTAACCCGCCCACGATAGCTTCTCTCTGCCGAGCGGCATGTTGAATCTCAACACCTCCTTGATGTTCTTCCAGCAACAGCCATTGGAGAGCTACCTTAGACTGGTTATCGGCCCGTCTATAAGCACCCTTTGGTACCACTCCAATGGTGCTTTCTTTGAGGAATTTCCTCCGGAACATTAGATTACAAGCGGAACCGATGGTGATGGCTTCCGTGAACGGGTCAACGTCGCATTCCTCAATAAAGAGATTCCTAAAGTGAATACAGGCTCTCTTCAAAATATCAACGTCCGTTCGACAATATTCGACCAGGTCACGTTGCATGTCGAACTCCATGTCCCTGTTTACCTCGTACCACTTTAGGAATTCTTCACGAGCTTTTGGTTTCATGGTATCAGGGCTGTAGAAATTGACGTCCGGAAGAGGCCCTACGTAACGGGCGTTGGCCTCGGTGTTAAAGAGGTTCGGGAAGTATCCCTTGGGAGCCGGTAGATCGAATGCTTTAGGCAGATCTGCCAGAGCCATAGGGAAAAAGTTTAAAGAATCGATGAATTTAAGGTTATCAAGTTGTAATAGTAAGATTTTACTACCACGCAAAACTAATTCGGGTTTTATTGAAGTATTTGTTATCAAATGATTTAGCATGAACTGCGTGTCAAAGGCCTGTCCATTGTGCGCTACAGCTATAATTTTTTTGAACAATTTTCGCGAGTCTAGTAGATAGTTCAAAAACCGTTCAATGCATTTTCCTTGCAAGATCTGCTCTCGCATACCGCATCTAATACATCTGGTGACCGATGATGATGACTGGTTGTAACATTCAGGACAGACTTGCTGGAAAACGCATAGATTCGGTTCATGAAGCACTACGCCGGGCGCAATTTTTTTCTCTTGCCGGGTCTCCAGGTCGAAGAACACAAACAAGGTGTCTTCTTGTTTTATGTTCCTCTTCCCGGCCGGCTGTATAAAAAAAATTGTTTTCGGGTTTATGGCTCTGGCACATCTTACAATAGATCTCCCCGCATACATGGGCCTGTTTCAGGGTCTTTAGGTTGACAGTCTTGAAACATCCCTCGCATTTTTGTACTTCCCGGCACATTTTAGCCTGATGGTTCTCAAAACATGTCTGGCTTCTAAAATCTCGCCTGCAGTCCGGACACCTAATTATTACCGCTGTTCTCTCGCAGGGCGGAGAGCTACAGCAGCCTACGCAGGACTTTTCACATCTATGATGGTTTTTATGGTCGTAGGGAGTGTGACAATGCTCGCAGTAGTATCCACAGGTAAAGGCCGAGATCAACGATGTTATGACGTTGTAATGATGTTCGTGATACAGCAGATTGATATTCTTTGTTACTGTTATTGCATCACAAGCATCATTATCAACGACCCCCTCGAAGATAAGCGAACCTGCTTTTGATCCGTAGCTATATACGGTTATCTTATAGTCGGGGGTCAGGAGTTGGAAGAGCCTTAATTCATTGACCCCGGCTCCCTCCGGTGGAATGAAGGCTACGCCTGCTTCCTGCATCATTTCTTCGGCTTCTATCTTTTGCACGCTCTGATTTTGTCGGGTCTTCTTGTAATCAGCACTGTTATCGACGTAAGCCTTTCCTACGATCAAAGCCCTGGGTTGGCATATATTGTCACTGCTGTTGTTAATCGTGACAATCCATCTGTGTTGGCGACATTCTTCGGAAAAGGTGCTGTACGTACGGTAACGACTGCGACCTTGTCCGGCAGGTGGTGTTACAATGGTTGCTATGAGTCTGAAGGTGTCCGAACTTAAGGCTTCAGGATCGCTCTGTAAAATTGATTCTAGAATGCCCCAGACATCGTTGAAGGTGATCTCGTCGGCTCGTTTGAGGCTCATGTGGCCGGGAAGTTTTTGCTTGGAGCTATCAAATTCAAATGCGGCCCCAATTTTATCTGTAGACTGCGCACGGCTTAACAAATTCCGTAAAATTTCATTGATAGTCGATTTAAAATAGTTCAAACAGTCTTCACCGTCTGGCGCGTCGTTTACTTTAAACACTACTCGGTGTTTCTGGGTGCCGAATTTCTTTATGGTGGACACACTTTCGGCGATTACTTCGTAGAGAAAAGACAATTTGTACAGGTAAGCGTAACAATAACAACAATATCGCACTTGCACACTTAACAACTGCTAAAAACAAAGATTATATGTTGTTAATTTTTAAATAAATAACAACATCTGAATGCAAAGCAAGCTAGTTTACAAAGCAACTAGTACGTAAAACATAAGCTATTCAAATTTTTATGTAATATTAAATATTATAAACAATTAGTGTTTAAGAACCCTCGAATATGAACGCAGGGTTTGCTTAAATTGTTAATAAAAACTTTTAGCAAATAACTATTTTAACATTTAACTTTAATATTATCAATGTAACAATGAATCATGTTTCACCTGGAGTATTATGTTGGTTTAGCAAAATTGACTGGGAAAATATTCTTATTCGTAAAAATAAAACAGATTACAAAAATTTTTGATAAATTAGCATACAAGAGCATTTATTATTTAAAGCTGAAGCACGTTTGGCATAAAGAAAATCTAATAAATGGCGTAATATTTTCGTGTCCTGATGCAACAAGTTTGGCATAAACAAAATCTAATAAATGACCTATGTTAATAAAAACTTTTAGCAAATAACTATTTTAACATTAAACTTTATTATTATAATAATAATGATAATTATAATAATAATTATCATTGCGTAGTGTAAAATAAACAGTCATAAGAAAACAGAGATAATAAATTGTTAGCGGTTTAGCAACATTGAAATGACAAGGGAAATATTATTATTTGTAAAAACACTGGTGCACAGTTAAACAACGATCCGTTTTAATGCAAGTTAATAAAACCTTTTAGCAAATAACCATTATTATTATTATTAACCAGTCTTAAAATTTTAGTAGCAGTTTAATTTAAGCAAATATTATTAAATTATTATTAAAGTTTAAATTGTTAATAAAACCTTTGGCAAATTGAATGACAAATAAGTTAAACTTGCTTGAAAAGTGTAAAAATCATAATATTCTACCTGAATAAAGTAAATTATTGTCCCTATAACAGGTAACAAAACAAAATCCCTTTCTGACTGTCTTCCTAATCATCTAACGATAAGTGGAAAAGATAGAAATCTTTTTAGAACGACGTTCTCAAAAGCCATTCACGAACTCTCTTAACCCCTAATTTAAAAATAAAAACTTGTATACTACATGTCGGTAAAATTGAAATTTTGTTGTTAAAATATTTACTGGGTCTATTATAAATTACGATTAAATTGGAAATAAGGACAACAAGTTTGGAATAAACAAAATCTAATAAATGACGTATGTTAATAAAAACTTTTAGCAAATAACTATTTTAACATTAAACTTTAATATTATCAATGCTTAATTTCTTTTTTTTTTTTTTTAATTAAAGTTAACCATTATAGGTCCTTTAATGTTATTACAATCTGATCTTTTTGTGTAGATCAATGAGCAATTTTTTTCTAACTTAGATTATTACGTTTGAAAATTCTTAAACTAAGGTCTTTACTCACTAGTTTGCCTTGTGTTCTAGTAAATTAACTACACTAAACTTAATATGTAGCACAACCCGCACAATGCTCTGCTTTGCCTATCACTCTTTCACTAATTCAAAAGGCTTCGTTCTCTTGAGTCTTCTTAATATATTTGTGTTGTCCAGGAGCTGGATGGCCTCGACGTTCACGTGGTTGAGTAGCCTTTGTTCGTGGCTACTGGCAAATTTGGCTATGGTTTGGTCAACAGTATCCATTTGAAGGTCCTGATGAATGTCTCTGTTTCGGCAGTACCAGGGTGCGTCAACGATGTTCCTTAGTACTTTGTTCTGGAAGCGCTGGATCACTTGAATGTTGCTCTTGCTGGCACAACCCCAGAGTTGAATACCATAGGTCCAAACTGGTTTTAGTACTTGCTTATACAGAAGCAGTTTGTTATATGTAGACAGCTTGGAGTTTCTTCCAAGTAGCCAATACATTTTTTTCAGTTTTATGCCTAACTCTTCGCGTTTCTTTTTAACATGGACTCTCCAGCGGAGTCTAGCATCTAAGGTCATTCCCAGATATTTGGCCGAGTCAGCATAAGGGATCTGGGTATCGTTGATTCTAATAGGTAGATGTTGCTTCTGTTTATTAGTAAAGTCTATATGTACAGATTTATTTTCGTTTAACTTGATGCGCCAAGTTTTAGTCCAGGTGTTAATTTTATCAATGGAGGTTTGAAGCTTCTCTGCGGCCTCTTCATGATCTTTTCCGACAGCAATGACTGCGGTGTCGTCAGCAAATGTTGCTATTGTTTCATGTTCAAAGCTTGGGATATCACTAGTATATAGTAGGTAAAGTACCGGACCTAGCACACTACCTTGTGGTACCCCTGCTCTAATTTCCTTTAATTCAGAGTAAGAATCTTCCTGTTTAATTCTAAAATATCTTTCGGATAGGTAAGATTGTAAGAGTCGTGAAAGTTGTTGTGGCAGACAATGCTTAATGTAAAATAAACAGTCATAAGAAAACAGAGTTAATAAATTGTTAGCGGTTTAGCAACATTAAAATGACAAGGGAAATATTGTTACAAGAAATTCTTTAAATTAGTATACAAGGACATTTATTATTATAAAAAGTAACTACTTAATAAACAATTAATAAAAATCCTACCTTTTGACTGGCTGCTTTGGATCGTCTGACTCAAACACTAAAAGTTTTATTTAAAATTTATTTAAATTAGTTTTATTTATCACCAAACAAATACACATACAATAACAACAATAATAGTGAAAACACTATTAACAACGATAGCGGACGTAGGCAAGTGACGCATGGAAGTTCAGGGTTTACTTTTATACGCTCTAGATCAATCGTAGCGCCGTCTGGTTGTCATTAAAAACATCGTTTACGTATTGCGAGATATTGCGCAATATTACGAAATAAACAAGAATGAACCTGTTTCAGAACTCCTTCAAACACACAGTTAATTATGTCTTTATTAGGTCATAAATCAGCTGGATGTCATAAACCGTCGTGGTCACTCTTGCCTGTTTCATATTGTTTAATGATATGATCTACGCAACGCACTACCACCTGCCGCCGCTCTTGATTACACGCAGAGCTGAATACGGATAAGATTTCTTATTCAGAACCCTTTTTCAAAACGGTCGATAATGTATTATTTTATTAGGGTTAAATTCACCGTAGACATGTAGTCAAATAAGAGAATGACTCGAAATGAATTCAATTTATTATTTTATTTATATACATTCTAAATGGCGCTCAGGTAAACCAATTTGTAAACAAGGGCTCTCTCTTAAGCTCTCTCTTAAATTTACAAAGCGTAACGGAATATTATTTACTTATAGTAAGTTTTTAACAAAGGAGAATATGTAAAAGGATGTTTTACCTGCGTTTTAGCACTCGCTACGGATCCCTTTTAAGGGTGTGCTTACGTAAAAGATTCTTACGTATGGATATTAATACTGCTTATTGAAGAAGAAAGCAATAACATAAAAGTTAGATAATTAATAAATATATAACTAACAAACTAATAAAATATAAGTAGTAAAACTAAACCACCATGGCACCATTTTTTTATGGAATTTCATTTTCAGAAGCATCCGGTCCAGCGGTGAAACAGGATGCGACATCCGCATCACTTTTAGTAAGTACTGCGAGAGAACTCAGGAAGATTTAGAATAAAAAGACGAGACATTCTCAGGAAATACATCAGTTCATCACCAAGAATCATTGAAGCAACATCTCAAAGTTTAGTGAAGCGCCATAATAAGTAAGTATGATTTTTAATGTTTTAATTTTTATTATAATATTAATCTTTATTTATTTCGATTCTAATATGTTTAGAATTTCTAATAGTATATGTTTTAATATTTTTTTATTTCGATTTTCAGTGAGTCAACTTGATATGAGCGAGTTCCTGACACAAAGAGCCAAGGATCAACATAGCGATAACGCTTTAGATAAATTCCCAAGAGCAAAAAAGAGTAAATACGAGGAGTTGAAAGAAGTTAAATACGACGATCCGCAACTGAACTCCCAAAGAAGTTTTTGGCTAAACAAATCGAGGACCAAGTACATTGCTACAGGATACAGCTTAGCAGTCATCCAGTCCAGTAGTGAAAATTACAGGCGATAAACAATCCATCACCTACCTACCTGAAGAGTTTGGGGGATTCATCACATACAAACGGCAGATATCAAAATATTTCGTGAAGCCTCAAGATTCAGAGCCTGCATACTTTAACGGGTGCGAGATCCTATGAAGAGTGCGAGATCCTATTCACGACATTCAATTCAGTGCCAGTAATCAAAATTACTGAAGGCGAGAGGAGTGTTACATTAGGTGAACGCTCTTTCGAATAATTTTGGGAGGTCCAGGGTATAATCTCAGGTCATTTAGAACTGCTGAAAACATCAGGATTTTCAACCTACTACAAGAATACGCTGATAGCTGCAGTCCAAATTCCAAGAGAATTCCTTAACAACATCCGGATGTTGATTGAAGATGCTGTAAAATTCCATAATTCTGTTAGTTTGCTTGAGGTATTGCATTTGTATCCTGAGAAGATTGTAGAAGACGCACAAAACTATTTTAAACATGTGTAATTTAGGAATATGCATTCAATGTATTTATCAAATTCGATTAAATGCTTTTCTGATAGAATTAAATCGCTTAAAGCAAGATATCAGGATTTATAAAGATAAACGGAATATGATAAATTTATTCAAACGTATTAGTATTAAGAAATAATGTATGTTAATCTTTTATATCAATAAAAAAATAATCTAAACACATTTTATTATTATTATTTCACTGAGGTTATCAACTTGTCTTAGAAGATTTTTATTAAAAAATCATCATTATCTCAAACTTTTAAAATTGAAAGATAATTAGCTTTTGACTAAAAAGGAAGGTTTTTATTCGAGTAGGCTTATCAACGTCTTCTGTCTTATAATAATAAGTGAATTATTAAAATTGATCGTTTATATTATTTAAAAAATCACTTTATAAAGACCTTATAATGAAACACCATTAAAAAATTAAAAGCATTTTATTATCAGCATTTCTGAAAAAAGAAATTAAACTACATTAATATGATATTTATAAGACAGGAACTTCAATACGTACAGCATTGAAATTGCCTGAGGTATCGCCTAGATAGCTAGACAGATTCGCATTTACTCATACAGATAGGGTTTGCGATATGATATAAATTTATAACGATAAGACTATCATGTAAATGTACCGAAAGAATTTAAAAATCAATGAGTGCTATCAACTTGATGTTTCCTATGTAGTACAATTTCATATAAATGAGAGAAAAGGTCGTTTAAATTAAATCAGTTTATAATATTATTAAATCCAGTTTTGTAAAATGTCCTAAAGATCATACTTTCCACTTATAGCTCAACAGTTATACAACTGCTTAGCCTAAGGAAGCATACATTAGTAGATTTTTAAGTTTTAAGTAGATGTATAACTTCAGACAAAAGATAGATATTAAAAGGTTTTAATGATATTATTTCAATAGCTATAGGGTATGTATACAGGCTATCCTTCAAAATACTATAATAAAGCCGAAGCCGGTCGATTAGGCTGTGCACGATCATCCAATTTATTTCAGGCTCTTCATCACTTAAATAGTCGCTAAACGTTCTCCAATCATCATCATCATCATCATAAGAAGGGGCTACAACCTCATTGACCTCATATTTTATAGGGGAATTCACAGTATGTTTATTGATTTCTTTGTCATGCTTCAGTTTCATATGCCTTTTATAGCTATCGAGACGAGAGAATCTCATAGAACATTTAAAACATTTAACTTTATACCCATCATGAATTTTTATATGATGTCTAAAATCAGATTGTCGAATACTCTTATTGCATACATTAGAGACACGACTCTTCATCTTGAAAGAAATAAATGAGGTGATGCTACTACCCCTATTTATACCTACATCTATATAGCGTCACACAGCCTTATATTACAGCCACACAACCCCACATTACAGCCACATATTACCGCCACACAGCCACACAGTCATATATTACAGCCACACAGCCTTATATTACACCCACACAACCCCATATTACAGCCACATATTACCGCCACACAGTCACACATTACAGCTACACAGCCATATATTACAGCTACATATTACAGCCACATATTACCACCACACAGCCTTATGTTGACGCCACACTGTCCTACTATGTTCGTTGAGGATCCGGAAGACCGCTTAGTGCTAATAGAAATGAATATAAACACACACCTACACATTTACCTCAAAGTTACATAAATATCATCATTATTTAAAGATTATATATACTATTGAATTACAAAGTTAAGAAAAAGGATCATCGAATGACCTCAAAATCAAATATCAATACACCATTGATTTTCTTAAACCTCAGTAAAAATCTAAGTAAGTCAGGAATATAAATAGTAGCTACAAATTCTCTCTTTCCTAAATGTATAGCAAATACAGCCTTTTATTCATGATCAGCATAGCATCAAAATCCTATACCAAACAAACATCTATAGGGTTAGGAGATATAATTATAATAGCAGCTGTAGTATGCCGCAGAATATCATGACTTCAACATATTTAGGAATATACATAGGATATTCATATTTTCTTTTTCTAAAGGTATAGACCAAACCTATTGATAGTATAGCAGATTTACCTTTTTATTTATGATCAGCATAGCATCAAAATCCTTTACCAAGCAAATATCTATAGAATTAGGAGATATTGCTATAACAGCATCTGCAGTATGCCGCAGATTATAATGACTTCAACATATTTAGGAATATACATAGGATATCTATATTTTCTTTTTCCTAAAGGTATAGACCTAACCTATTGATAGTATAGCAGATTTACCTTTTTATTTATGATCAGCATAGCATCAAAATCCTTTACCAAGCAAATATCTATAGGGTTAGGAGATATTGCTATAACAGCATCTGTAGTATGCCGTAGATTATCGTGCTTTCAACATATTTCCTAGGTAAAGAATCGTACTGATTCAAGAACTCCTCACCTACGTCCGTATCGAGAATAAACGCATCATCTTCTTCTTCTTGTATTTCCGGAAAACTCTCCCATTCCTGAGTATATTGAGGAAGCTCGGTCTCTGTCGCAACATCGGCATGCTTGACAGCTTCAGTCTGCATATGTTTTTTTAATACAGGCACCGTTTCGGTCTGCATATACCGTACATATCTCTTCTTAGTGATTTGCTTCAGCGGGGTCACTATCGGTTTGTAAAGGTCTTCAAGTAGGCGCTTGGTATCCTGCTTACCCTGTTTAAGTACCTTATACTTTCTCTTAATGTCTTTGCGGACTTTAATGAGATGTCGCTTTATTATCTTAGACTTTTCATCCATGCTGATAGGTACACTACTTTCATACATCTACACTCCTTTTAGACAGACAGGTAGACTCCTTTTAGACAGGTTCTGTACAGCTCCTGTACAGCTTTTAGACAGGTTCTGTACAGCTCCTGTACAGCTTTTAGACAGACAAGTAGACAGGCTATACACGGGCTAGACAGCTTTTAGGCAGGTACGGCTTCATTTTCTTATTCAAACTAACTTAGGTTGAAAAAACTATATCACTTCCGGTCTAGCCAATGAAACAGGTTCTCTGACACCTCATCTAAAGAGCACCTATTACAGATAAACATTGAGTATCCCAACACCTCCACAATTTGCATAAAGACATATCCCCGCTATAATATATATAAAGAATATAACATATAAAGGAAAGGAGTTGATGATCGCATTGTACTACAAAGAGCGATACGTCATCCACTATAGGACTCTCAAACAGCCGCTTAAACAAGGTCTCGTACTGACTAAGGTGTTACAATTGTTAATAGTAGGGCAAGAGCTATTTCACTTCCAGATGAAGATTTGTAGAGGTTAACACACGCCCCGCTGAGAGAACATAGGTAAATTCAGAATAAAAAGGTGACGCATAGTACAGATGTTGCAGTTCCGAAAAAACTACATCACTTCCGGTCTAGACGGTCAATAGCCGGGAGGTCTCTGATACCTCGTCTAAGGAGTACTGTATTATACCTTCAGTTACCTGTGAGACTGTATTATTTATATATAATCTCTGTGCTTATTTGTATCTTTGATTAAAGATCATATTGATCACCCACGATTGTTTTAACATAAATTGTTAAACTGGGAGAATATCAATTCTTCTATATTTCTACTTGTTTGTATATATCTATTTCTGTATTATTAATTTGTGTATATAGTATTGTTAATGTTGTGGACTATTTTTAATAGACTTCTTTCGTTAAAACTATTTTTTCTGTGTTATATTTGTGTGGACATCCTTTAAGACTATTGCAATAAACTTTATTTAAAGTTATTCATCTGAGTTATCCATTTCTAAGGACAGGACCTAATATTAGTTTTAAGAAAGAGACAAGTGTTTTTAGTTTAGTGTCAATCATCACCGTCGACGAAGTCAACGTGAACCAAGTACGCCCTGGTAACAGTAGATTTAGAATAAAAAGGCGGTGCATAGTACAGATGTTTAATAGTTACTTGATTAGTATATGTGTTTAAGAGAAAAAACTAACAGAGCATCATCAATATTTTACACCATGTCATTATCATCATTAAACGAAATCGACGATGAATTCACATTCAACGATGTCGAAGACAGTCTAAATGAGTTGAAAATTACATCAGCAATTTAGGTGGTGTATCTTAAATGTAGGCGACACGCCGATTTCAGTAGCAGCGCTTCTATGCTATGAGCAGGAACTATTACTACCTTATGGGGAAGCTCATGCTTAACCTGCGTCTAGCAAGAGTCCAAAAGGTGTTTGCCTGTCTACCTGCCTATACCGAACGTATACTTGAATACATATACAAACCAATAGTGAACCTGTTGAAGCAAATTGCTAAGACATCTATACTGCGTATACAAACCGAGACGGAGTCTGTAATTAAAAAACATATGCAGTCTGAACCTATCATGCATACTGACGTTGCTATAGAGCTCGAGCTCCCCCAATGTACTCAGAATTGTAAGTCTTCCGGAAATACACGCAGAAGAAGATGACGATGCTTTCATATTAGATACTGACGTAGGCGAATAGTTCTTGAATCAGTACTACCCTTTAGCAAGTAAATATGTTGAAGTCATGATAATCTACAGCATACTACAGGCTGCTGTTATATCAATATCTCCTAACCGTATAGATATTTGCTTGGTAACGGATTTTGATGCTATGCCGATCATGAATAAAATGTTAAATCTGCTATCTATCAATGGGTTTGGTCTAGAGCGCCTGGATGAGAGCCGTATAGTGGATAACGTATCGCTCTTTGTTATATAATGCGGTGATCAACCCCTTTTATTTTGGTGTGAATGGATAGCGTGGGGTATGTCTTTGTACAGATCGTGGAGGTGTCGGGGTGCACTCTCGCTAACTTGTACTCCTTAGATGTGGTGTCAGAGAACCTGTTCCATCGGCTAAACCGGAAGTGATAGTCTTCTTTGTCCCATATAATTTGCATGAGAAAATGAGGCTGTGTAAAATCTGTATGTCTACCTGCCTGTCTAAAAGTTATACATAAAAAATCTACTAATGTGTGCTTCCCTAGGCTAAGCAGTTGTATAATAGTTAGACTGTTGAGCTATAAGTGGAAAGCTACCTTTGATATGCAGGACATTTCATAAAACTAGCTTTAATAATAAATTATAAACCGAATTAATCTAAACGATCTTTTCTCTCATTTATATGAAATTATACTGTATTACATAGAAAACCGCAAGCTGATAACACTCATACACTTTGATTTTTAAATTCTTTCAGTATACTTACGTGATAGTTTTATCGATATAATTTATATCATATTGCAATCACTATCTGTACGAATGAAGGTGAATCTATCTATCTTAAATGATCTATCTAGGTGATACCTTAGGTGAAATAAGAAAGTTAGTCCGATAACTTATCGCTAGAGAAAGCGAATGCGATCTGCGAAAATAATCTTACTTAAAAGAGAGCTAATGTACTAACGCTCATACACTTTGATTTTTCGGTATATTTACTTGATAGCTTTATTGATATAAATTTATATCATATTGCAATCCCTATCTGTACAAATGACGGGGAATCTATCTATCTTAAGTGGCATATCTAGGTGATACCTCAGGTGAACTAAGAAAGTTAGTCTGATAACTTATCGCTAGAGAAAGTGAATATGATACGCTGAAATAATCATACTTAAAAAGAGCTCACGTACGATAATCATGATCCTAATCATACGTATGATGTATAGATATTGCTTACATACCTTTAATTCTGTAAATCAACAAAAGAGAATATCCTTTATGAATTGAACAAATTTGATTATTTTCCTAAAATTAGTATTGTTAATAAACAGCTTGGAGTTTAGTTTTAATAATGTTCGTCTTATCTATTTTTTAATAGCTTATCTTAATAATTTGTATTAATAATTTTAATATGGTTTTTCTTTTATTTTATAAATGGGCTTGAACACACTTTTTAAAACTTACTAATGTTTTATTTATAATGTAGTGAAATCGATAGAATATGATGACATCTTTACAACTCGAATGACAAAACCGCAGACTTTCTTAAGATAAGTCTTGTGGCATTTAAAAGATTACTTCATGAATTATAGATTAACATTTTTAATAATAAAAAAGATAATTACATTTAATCTTTTAATCTTAATTTATAATAGTACCGGTAAATACTTAGTAAAAATTGCTTTAACGTAAAAAATAATACTACTTATACATGAATAAATTTTACAAATGTGATATAATTCACTCCTAAACGTCTATTTATTGTTTCAATATTCTGCAAAAGTTGATTATACGCACTGAACACATGTTCTTCGCTGTCACTTCTCTGTATTTGAACCGATGCCGTTGTGTATTCTCTTGAATCTAATAACACTTCCCCATAAGGTAGTAATAGTTCCGGCTCATAGCATAGAAGCGCTGCTACTGAAATCGGCGTGTCGCCTACATTTAAGATACACCGCCTAAATTGCTGATGTAATTCCAACTCATTTAGACTGTCTTCGACATCGTTGAATGTGAATTCATCGACGATTTCGTTTAATGATGATAATGACATGGTGTGAAATATTGATGATGCTCTGTTAGTTTTTTTCTCTTAAACACATATACTAATCAAGTAACTATTAAACATCTGTACTATGCACCGCCTTTTTATTCTAAATCTACTGATACCGGGGCGTACTCGGTTCACGTGGAGTCCTCGACGGAGATGGTTAACACTAAACTAAAACACTTGTCTTTCTTAAACTAATAATTGGTCCTGTCCGTAAACTGAATATCACAAGAAATAACTTTAAATAAAGTTTATTGTAAAAGTCTTAAAGATGTCCACACAAATAAAGAAAAGATAGTTTTTAAACGAAAAAAGGTCTATTAAAATTGGTTCATAAAATATTAACAAGATTATATACAGATATATACAACAAGATAAGCAAATTAAAAGGAATGCCTAAACTGGAAATAGTCTTTATTAGGTCAGGTCATTTCTTACACATAAGACAAAATAAAAAGAAAATAATTATACAGGGGTGGATAAACATAGATTTAATGGAAGCGGGTGGTGTAGCCAAGGCCTCTATCTGCCTACTCCTTGACTAGAAATGATTAGGGTTGTTATAGTCAAGGTCTCTATCTGCCTACTCCTTGACTAGGGATGATTAGGGTTGGTATAGTCAAGGCCTCTATCTGCCTACTCCTTGACTAGGGATGATTAGGGTTGGTATAGTCAATGCCTCTATCTGCCTACTCCTTGACTGGATGATTAGGGTTGGTATAGTCAAGGCCTCTATCTGCCTACTCCTTGACTGGATTCCAAGTCGAGCTGGAATGGTTTCTGCTGGTTTGGCCGGCCGCATTTATAGTGGGGTAGTTGCTGTAATTGTCTCCCTATTGGTTGATGCTGGCGGTGCGTTGCTCCACCCTGGTGGTGTAACATTTCCTCCTGGTTTCGAAGGCGATTGCGACAACTGTTGGTTCGGCGGGGCGGATGTGGGTTGCGGGACGGAGGTCGTTGATGTGGACCTTGGTGGGTTGTCCTGGTTGCCTTTCTATCCAATAGGCGTTCCGGCCTGCTGCTTGGACCACTGGGTAGGGGCCGTTCCATTTGGCCGCGAAGTTGGCGTGTGTCGGAGGGTGGGCTCGTTCCATAACCATATCGCCGACTCCAAGTTGGACTGCTGGCGGTTGGTAGCCAGCGTAGCGGGCACGGTAGCGGTGTTGATTCATATGCGCCCGTTGAATCCGCTGCTCTCGGTCTAGACCTTGATTGTTTGGTGCTGGTGGATTCCCAGCGTGAGTCTGCCATTCCCCTGGGCGTGGAAGCTCGTATCCAAGTAGGGCTTTGGCGGGTGTTAGTTGTGTGGCGGCATTTCTTCTTGTCCTGAGGTTGAACAATACTGTGGGTAATACTTGGTCTCAGTCTCGTGCGTCTTTGCCTTGTAATTGGATCTTCAATCCCTTCTTCAGTTCCCGGTTTCGTCGCTCGACTGGGTTCGCCTGAGGATGGAAGATCGGAGTGGTCCAATGTAAGCAGCCCCATCTACGTAATGCGGCGTCCCAGGTGATGAAGGTGAATTGTGGGCCGTTGTCCGGGATGATGGCCCTGGGGTAACCGTAACGCCTGAAGATTTCTTCCTCGAGGGCGTGGGTGATGAATGGTGCGGTGGCTTGAGGTAATGCGAAGGCTTCGGTCCAGCGGCTGAAGAGGTCCGTAATAACCAGCAACTGACGTTGACCCGTTCGTCTGGCGGTGTAGGGTTCCATGAGGTCTACAGATATCACCTCCCAAGGTAGTGTTGGTGGATGAGGTCGAAGAGAGGCTCGGTCCTGCAGTGGTCCTCGTTTCATGGCGGAGCAGACCCAACAAGTCCGTACGTATTCCCGGACGCTGTCTTCTAATTTGGGCCAGAAGTAATGCTGAGAGATGGCCCTGGTGGTTTCTTCCATACCGGGGTGGCCTGCGGTGGTCGCGTCGTGGTATGCGTAGAGTACTGGTGATGGCAGTCTGTGGGCACGACCAGCTGGTTCCCTTGGACTCCACGTCGCCATAGATGCCCGTCCTGGACTAGGTAGTCAGCTAGGATCCGTTGCTCCCCTGGAGTGGTGGGTCCATCTTGCTGGATTGTGTTCCATGTCTGTATCAGGTTGGCCGCATGGGGGTTGTTGCGCTGCGAGTCCTTTATCTGGCGAGCGAGGTCGACTACCTCCAGAGTAGCTGAGATTGGGTTGGCGGCGTTGTCTCCGGTAGCGGGTCCTGTACTGGGCGGCAACAGTCGTTCGACGTTGGTGACCTCTGTAGGAATTGAGTTTTCACTGGGGTTCCTGGACAGGTGGTCAGGCAGCTCATTTTCTTTTCCTGGGCAGTGAATGGTGTCGAAACTGAATTCCTGCAGGAGCAATGACCATCGAGTGAGCTTGGAACGGTGGTCCTTTGTCTAGTCCAACCACAAGAGGGCTCTGTTGTCGGTCTTGAGAGTGAAGCGGCGGTCTTCTAGGTAGGGCCGGTACCTCCGGATGGCCCAGATTACGGCCAAACATTCTTGTTCGTTGACATGATATCTTGCCTCTCCTGGACTGAGTTTGGCACTAGCATAACTCATAATGTGCCGCTTTCCTTTGTATTCTTGGTACAGTACGGCAGCGATGCCTACTTGGCTGGCGTCGGTCTGTAGGACAAATGGCCTGGTGAAGTCGGGACGGCTAAGGTGCAGGGGCTCGGTGAGGGCTTGCTTCATCTTCTGGTAGGCCTCTGTGGCGGCGGTTGTCCAGGTGAAACGAGAACCCTTTATCAGGTCGGTTAGCGGGGCCTGGATTTCGGCGCTGCGGGGAATGTAGTCACGTAGCCAATTGCAGAGTCCGAGGAAACTACGTAGTTGTTTCTTAGTCTTCGGCTGTTCGGCTGCTCGCAGGTTCTCCAGGTGCTCGGGCCGGGGTCGGTTGCCTTCAGCCGTGATGATATGGCCGAGGTAGTGTAGGGTCTGCATTCCAAATCGGCATTTGTCTAGGGACAACCTTAGGCGGTGCTATTGGAGGTGTTCGAAGACCAGTCGGAGGTGGTACAGATGCTCTCCGAAGTTGTTTTAGTAGACTATAATGTCATCCAGGTATACGAGGACGAAGTGGCGTAGATACCCGGGAAGCACATCTTGAGTCATCAGCTTCTGGAATGTGGCTGAAGCGTTCTTCAACCCAAAAGGCATGACTCGGAACTGGTAGGTGGCTTCGTCGGGTGTGGCGAAGGCGGTCAGTGGCTTCGTCTGTTTTTCTAATGGGACCTGCCAGTAGCCGGATTTTAGGTCGAGGCTGGAAAATAAGGAGGCGGTACAAAGATCTCTTAACGTCTCATGGATGATAGGTAGGCTGGAGCTCTCGTCCTTCGTGATGCTGTTGAGTCTTCGGTAATCGACGCAGAAGCGTGGTTTCCCATCCTTTTTGTCCACGATGACTATGGGCGAACAGTAGTCGGATGTACTAGGTTCGATGATACCATCGGCGAGCATGGCTTCGACTGCTTCTTTGCTGGTGAATAGCGATATGGGGGCAGGCGGAAAGGTGCATCCTGTCGTAGTCGGATGGTGTGTTGGGTGGTAGCGGTGGTGGTGGGTCTGCCGGTCGCCTTGAGGGTGGTTGGGAATGCGGCTAGGAGTTGTTCGAATTCGGTGGCGGATGCGGCCGGAAATCCGTGGGTGACCTCAGCGGGATCAACAGGGACTGCGGTCTCGTGAGTTGGATGGCGTGTCCAATGGCATGTCCGTCGTACTCCTGCCCCAAAATGGATGCATCCCCTATTATAGTCCATCATGGCCTTGTTTTCTTGTAACCAAGGCTGTCCGTGGATGAGCGGTGTTACCAGGTCGTGGGTCACGATGGCTGTGAATTGTACCTCTTCTCCCTTGATGCTTCCATAGACAGTGGTCTCTCCCATGAGTGGCAGCTTTCGATCGGCGCCGGCGAGAGTGGCGGTCGGATACGGACGGATGTCTGTGGCTAGGTCGGCCCGGATAAAGTTGTGAGTGGACCCCGTGTCCAGGAGTGCCTTCAGGGTCTTTTGGTGGACCAGGACCTCGATCTTGGGGAGTCCGTCGTCGTTGTTGGTTTGCAAAGAGTTTATTACTGTTGTAGATTGGCGGGCCGGATGTTGGTGGCGTCTCCGCCCCTCGGTCCGTTTCCCGTATTCGTGGTGGCGATCGGGCAGTGACGGTGGAAGTGAAACTCTGGGCAGAAATGGCACTTAGGTAATTGTCGTGCTGTTGGTGCAGGTGGCTCCTTTGGTTTCGGGGCTGCTTCTGGTTTTGGTCGGCCTCGAATGCGGTGGCCCGGTGTAGCAGTTTTAGGATGGAGTTGGGCTGCGGTTCTCTCAGGTGGATTCGGATATGAGGTAGCATCATCTCCAAGAGCAATGGGATTTGCTCCGTTGGCTCGAGTTTGAGGCGTCTGGCGAGGCATATCTTATTCCGGAGGAACTCCTGGCTTGGTTCGGAGGCGGTCTGCTTCCTGCTGTAATACTGGGCGCTAAGCTGGGCTTGGACCTTGGGGCCGTTGAAGACTTCCTGCAGTAGCTCCAGTAGATCTGCTTCGGTAGGGGCGAAATCGGTGTAGGTTTGCCACCAAGTGGCGGCGGTTCCCCGTAGTTGGGCGGCGATTAATTCTAGACGTTCTTTGCTCGTCTTACCCTTTAAATACGGTTCCAGGGTAACCAGAAAGTCGTTGGGGTCTTCAAGAGGCTCCCCGGAGAAGGTGGGTAATAGAGTTTCCTGGCTCTCCCTTAGGTTGATGAGGCCGGTGATGAAGTCGTTGACTGCGTCCATGGTGGAAGCGTGGTTGGGTTGGGCGCCACTGGATGTTTTCTTCAGATTCAGATCTGGTTGGTCCTCGCTGATGCTAGGTTTAGGTTCGACAGCGTCTGGGTTGGCCTGTGCGCGAGTGGTTGGCATCTGTTGAGGTATGCGGATGTTGGTATCTCGGTTTGGTAGGTTTGTTGCAGGCTGGGTGTCGGTGGGTCAGAGGCTCCGGCCTCTTCGTCTGCTGGTGATGCTGTGCCCCACGTTGGGCGCCAATTGTTACCAGGGCGTACTTAGTTCACGTTGACTTCGTCGACGGTGATGCACTACACTAAAAACACTTAAACACTTGTCTCTTTCTTAAAACTAATATTAGGTCCTGTCCTTAGAAATGGCTAACTCAGATGAATAACTTTAAATAAAGATTATTGCAATAGTCTTAAAGGATGTCCACACAAATATAACACAGAAAAATAGTTTTAACGAAAGAAGTCTATTAAAAATAGTCCACAACATTAACAATACTATATACACATATTAATAATACAGAAATAGATATATACAAACAAATAGAAATATAGAGAATTGATATTCTCCCAGTTTAACAATTTATGATGATCGATATGATCTTTATTCAAATATATACGTAAGCACATAAATTATATATAAATAATGCAGTGGATAACTTGTGCCTCAATCTGCCTACTCCCAAGTGGATAAAGGTTTGGTGGACTTGGGCCTCAATCTGCCTACTCCCAAGTATGATTCCGAGACGCGCTGGAATGCCTTCTGTTGGTTTGACCGGCTGTATATATAGTAGGGTAGTTGCTGGAACCGTCTTCCTATTGGTCGGTATGTTCTTGGCGCGTGGCTCCACCCTTGTCATCCTGGTGGGGTAACATGTTACCGTTGAACGGCTCGTAGATATTCAGAGTTACCAAATAAAGCTATTAAAAGGAAAGAGAGGTTAAAGAAATAATACAGCAGTATTATAACACAAAATAAAGTCATATATTAATCCAAATATATACGATAACAAAGTATGATAATGGTTAAGGTAGGTTAGGAATAATAATGAGAACGAGTGTCTCGCGTGACTCTCGCTTAAATATGTTAGGATGTCGGTCCCTCCTCCAGGCTGGTGCTGCATCGTGGTTGGTCGGCCGGATTCTCCAATTGCAGGCTGCTGGCGTCCTGGAGCTGGTCGCTGGTGGTAACAATTCGCCCCCTCTCGGAGACGACGGCATGGCCTGCAAAGCGTCTTCTTCGTCTTCTTCCGAATGCGGTGGTGGTGATGCCGGAGGCGGTGTGCGAAGCGCTGGGCGTCGTGGTGCTGGCCGGATGTGGTTTGCGTGGTACTTCACCTGCTGACCCCTTTGTCGACCGTGTAGACCCTCCCGTCGAAGATGTTCCGGATGTTGTAGGGTCCCAACCGTTTCGGCGTGAAACCGGCGTGGATCTTCCGCTGCTCGTTGGATTGGATGTGGGCGCGTACCATGACATCCTCTCCTACCCGGGCGACTGGTGCAGCCGGCTGCCCCTGGTATCTCCGGTGATACCGAAGTTGGTTGGCGTTGGCTTCCCTCTGTCGGTCCTCGGTGGATGGCGCTTCCTGTTGTTCCGGAAGCTGTTGGTCCCCTGGCTGAAGTGGCTCGTACCCGAACAGCAGCTTGGCAGGGCTCGATCGCGTGGCGGCGTTGGTCCGGAGGCGGAGATCGTGGAAGACTCGGGGTAGATGGCGGACCCATTCGTCGTGGGGTTGTCCCTGAAGTCGCGTGCGGAGGGCCTTCTTGATCTCCTGGTTGCGTCGTTCTACCGGGTTCGTTCGGGGGTGGTAGATCGCCGTCGTGTGGTGGGTCGCGCCCCATCTTCTGCACGTGGTTCTCCAGAGGTCGCTGGTGAACTGGGTACCGTTGTCCGTGAGGATGACTTTCGGGTAGCCGAACCGATGAAAGACTTCCTCTTCCGCTAGTCGACACATGAACTGGCTGGTGACGTCCCGCATCGCGAATGCCTCGACCCATCTCGTGAAGGCGTCTTCGATCACCAGGATGTATCTTCTTCCAGAATATGTTGGTGGATAGGGCCCTGTAACTTACCTCTTTTCACGGCGGCGCAGGTCACGCATTGTTGGCCGTGGAGGGCGACGTTGCGGGCTAGTTGCTGCCAGCAGTATCTCCGGCGGATGGCGGTGTGGGTCTCGTCCCGGCCGGGGTGTCCACTGTCGTCGTGGTATTGCTTCAGTACCTTTTCTCGGGCTGCGGGTGGCACGTACAGCGTCTGCGGATCGGTGTCGGTGGCGGCGCGGTAAAGCTATCCCTCCAATTGTTCGTACGCGGATCGGATGCCTTCATCTTCGGGGGTGAAGGGGTTTCGCCAGCGTCTCAGGAACTCCTGCGTCTCCTCGTCCTGGTCTTGGGCCCGCTTGATCTCGTCGACGATGGTGGTCAAGGCGTTTGCCACCTCTGTCTCCGCTGTCGGTAGGGCCTGGAGCTCCGGCGTTGCTAGTCGCGCGTCGGTTAGGGCGTCGTGGGTGGTCTCGTTCTCGGGGTCTCGCGATAGAACGTCCGCGAATTCGTTCTGGGTACCGCGGCAATGCTCCAGCTCCAGGTCGAAGTCGAATTCCTGTAAAAACAAAGCCCATCTGAGTAATTTTGCCTTTTCCTCCTTGAACGATTGTAGCCAGGTAAGGGCTTTACTGTCCGACCGGACTTTAAAACGTTTCCCCTCTAGTAGCGGTCGGTAGCGTCGGAGGGCCCATGTCAGGGCCAGGCATTCTTGCTCGTTGATGTGGTACCGCTGCTCCGTTGGTGAAAGGCGCGCGCTGTCGAAGCAGATGTTCCTCTTGGTCCCGTCGTCGTCCTCCTGGTAGACTATGGCCCCGATGCCGATGGAGCTCGCGTCGGTCTGGGCCACCAGGGGCTGGTTGGTGTAGCTGGAGCGGTTGGCTGAATGCGGTTTTCAGTCGGTTGAATGCCCCCATGACTTCCGGCGTGATCTCCCACGTTTTCTTTGCCTGTAACAAATCGGTTAGTGGTGCCGCGATGGTCGCGAAGTCCGGGATGTATTGGCGGATCCATCCACAAACGCCAAGGAAACTCCGGAGTTTGTCCTTGTTGGTCGGTACGGGCAGCTGCCGGATCTGCTCTACGTGCTTCCGCTGGGGCGTGATGATTCCCGGGTGGATGGTATGGCCGAGAAAGTCTAGGTACGCCTTTCCAAAGGCGCATTTCTTGATGGACAAACGAAGGCGGTGTTGCGATAGTCTCTCCAGAACTAACGTGAGAAGTCGGAGGTGGGTCTCGTTGTCGAGGCTGTACACGATGATGTCGTCCAGGTAGACCATGCAGAACTTGCGGAGGTATCCTGCGAGTACTTCCTGGCTCATCAGGCGTTGAAACGTCGCCGGGGCGTTGCGGAGTCCGAAGGGCATGACCTTGAAGTGGTAGTGGCCTCCATCCGGGGTGCTGAAGGCGGTGAGCTGCTTGGATCCCTCGTCCATAGGAATCTGCCAGTAGCCGCTCTTCAAGTCCAGACGGGTGAACACTGCTGCATCCCCCAGGTCACGCAGGGTCTCTTGGATGATGGGCATCGGTGATGGCTAGCTGGTGGTAATCGCGTTCAGCTTGCGGTAGTCCACGCAGAACCGGGGTGTGCCGTCGGATTTCTTCACCAGGACCACCGGGCTGGAGTACGGCGATGTGGAAGCCTCGATGATGCGTTGGGACAGCATTTCTTCCACCTGTTCTTGGATGATCTGCTTCTTTTCATCCGACACGCGATAGGGGCGTTGGCAGACTGGCTTCCGTTCCGTCACGTCGATCTTATGCCTGGTGCTGCTCGTTGTCGTCATCCCCTGGGTGGTGTTGAATGGCGCGGGAAAATCTGAAATTAAATTTTTAAACCGGGTTTGCCCGTCCGTTGGGAAACTGTGATCAATTTCCCCGATACTTATTGATTCCGTCTTAGGGGGTGGTTTGGTCCAGAAGACGGTCTTCCGTTCCCCGATTCCCAGGTACAGACAGCCTCTGACGATGTCCACCGTCGCTTGCTGCTCTTGTAACCATGGCATCCCCAGAATGCAGTCCTCTCGGAGGTCGCGACTAACGATGAACTTGGCGGCGTGTTCGTATCCTGAGATGATGATGGCGAGTTCCGTTTCCCCGCTGCAGGACATCTTCTGGCTACCGCTAGCCAGTGGGAGTTTGGTGGAGATTTTCCGGGTTCCCGGGGAGAACCTAGCGTTGATGACATTGATGGACTGAAGGTTTAAGAAAATCAATGGTGTATTGATATTTGATTTTGAGGTCATTCGATGATCCTTTTTCTTAACCTTGTAATTCAATAGTATATATAATCTTTAAATAATGATGATATTTATGTAACTTTGAGGTAAATGTATAGGTGTGTGTTTTATATTCATTTCTATTAGCACTAAGCGGTCTTCCGGATCCTCAACGAACATAGTAGGACTGTGTGGCGTCAACATAAAGCTGTGTGGCTGTGTGGCGGTAATATGTGGCTGTAATATGTAGCTGTAATATATGGCTGTGTGGCTGTAATGTGTGCCTGTGTGGCGGTAATATGTGGCTGTAATATGGGGTTGTGTGGGTGTAATATAAGGCTGTCTGGCTGTAATGTGTGACTGTGTGGCTGTGTGGCGGTAATATGTGGCTGTAATATGGGGTTGTGTGGCTGTAATATAAGGCTGTGTGGCTGTAATGTGTGAATGTGTGACGCTATATAGATGTAGGTATAAAGAGAAGTAGTAGCATCACCTCATTTATTTCTTTCAAGATGAAGAGTCGTGTCTGTAATGTATGCAATAAGAGTATTCGACAATCTGATTTTAGACGTCATATAAAAATTCATGATGGGTATAAAGTTAAATGTTTTAAATGTTCTATGAGATTCTCTCGTCTCGATAGCTATAAAAGGCATATGAAACTGAAGCATGACCAAGAAATCAATAAACATACTGTGAATTCCCCTATAGAATATAAGGTCAATGAGGTTGTAGCCCCTTCTTATGATGATGATGATTGGAGAACGTTTAGCGACTATTTAAGTGATGAAGAGCCTGAAATAAATTGGATGATCGTGCACAGCCTGATCGACCGGCTTCGGCTTTATGATAGTATTTTGAAGGATATCCTGTATACATACCCTATAGCTATTGAAATAATATCATTAAAACCTTTTAATATCTATCTTTTGTCTGAAGTTATACATAAAAAATCTACTAATGTATGCTTCCTTAGGCTAAGCAGTTGTATAACTGTTGAGCTATAAGTGGAAAGCATGATCTTTAGGACATTTTACAAAACTGGATTTAATAATATTATAAACTGATTTAATTTAAACGACCTTTTCTCTCATTTATATGAAATTATACTACATAGGAAACCTCAAGTTGATAACACTCATTGATTTTTAAATTCTTTCGGTATATTTACATGATAGTCTTATCGTTATAAATTTATATCATATCGCAAACCCTATCTGTATGAGTAAATGCGAATCTGTCTAGCTATCTAGGCGATACCTCAGGCGATTTCAATGCTGTACGTATTGAAGTTCCTGTCTTATAAATATCATATTAATGTAGTTTAATTTCTTTTTTCAGAAATGCTGATAATAAAATGCTTTTAATTTTTTAATGGAGTTTCATTATAAGGTCTTTATAAAGTGATTTTTTAAATAATATAAACGATCAATTTTAATAATTCACTTACTATTATAAGACAGAAGACGTTGATAAGCCTACTCGAATAAAAACCTTCCTTTTTAGTCAAAAGCTAATTATCTTTCAATTTTAAAAGTTTGAGATAATGATGATTTTTTAATAAAAATCTTCTAAGACAAGTTGATAACCTCAGTGAGATAATAATAATAAAATGTGTTTAGATTATTTTTTTATTGATATAAAAGATTAACATACATTATTTCTTAATACTAATACGTTTGAATAAATTTATCATATTCCGTTTATCTTTATAAATCCTGATATCTTGCTTTAAGCGATTTAATTCTATCAGAAAAGCATTTAATCGAATTTGATAAATACATTGAATGCATATTCCTAAATTACACATGTTTAAAATAGTTGTGTGCGTCTTCTACAATCTTCTCAGGATACAAATGCAATACCTCAAGCAAACTAACAGAATTATGGAATTTTACAGCATCTTCAATCAATATCCGGATGTTGTTAAGGAATTCTCCTGGAATTTGAACTGCAGCTATCAGCGTATTCTTGTAGTAGGTTGAAAATCCTGATGTTTTCAGCAGTTCTAAATGACCTGAGATTATACCCTGGACCTCCCAAAATTATTCGAAAGAGCGTTCACCTAATGTAACACTCCTCTCGCCTTCAGTAATTTTGATTACTGGCACTGAATTGAATGTCGTGAATAGGATCTCGCACTCTTCATAGGATCTCGCACCCGTTAAAGTATGCAGGCTCTGAATCTTGAGGCTTCACGAAATATTTTGATATCTGCCGTTTGTATGTGATGAATCCCCCAAACTCTTCAGGTAGGTAGGTGATGGATTGTTTATCGCCTGTAATTTTCACTACTGGACTGGATGACTCTGCTAAGCTGTATCCTGTAGCAATGTACTTGGTCCTCGATTTGTTTAGCCAAAAACTTCTTTGGGAGTTCAGTTGCGGATCGTCGTATTTAACTTCTTTCGACTCCTCGTATTTACTCTTATTTGCTGTTGGGAATTTATCTAAAGCGTTATCGCTATGTTGATCCTTGGCTCTTTGTGTCAGGAACTCGCTCATATCAAGTTGACTCACTGAAAATCGAAATAAAAAAATATTAAAACATATACTATTAGAAATTTTAAACATATTAGAATCGAAATAAATAAAGATTAATATTATAATAAAAATTAAAACATTAAAAATCATACTTACTTATTATGGCGCTTCACTAAACTTTGAGATGTTGCTTCAATGATTCTTGGTGATGAACTGATGTATTTCCTGAGAATGTCTCGTCTTTTTATTCTAAATCTTCCTGAGTTCTCTCGCAGTACTTACTAAAAGTGATGCGGATGTCGCATCCTGTTTCACCGCTGGACCGGATGCTTCTGAAAATGCTTGGGCCGCATGTAAAAGTTCGTTATATTTCAGAGCGGTTGTCGTATCCTGTTTCTGGACCGGATGCATCTGAAAATGTTTCGGGCCGGATGCTGCATCCTGTTTCAAATTTTGGAGCGGATGCAAAAGTTCGTTACAACGTTCATGACGTCAGCGGTCGGGCTCAGACCGGAAGTGACGTTTTTTTGGGCCCATGTTAAATCCCATAAGAAAATGGTGCCGTGGTGGTTTAGTTCTATTACTAATGTAAGTAACTAACAAAGAATATATGCTTGTATTTAATAAAGAATTTTAAAGTAAAGTATTAAAATTTTAAACTAAGTAATAATTTAGATTTTAAATTAGGAGCAAGAATCGACGTAAGCAAAGCTTGTAAGTAAAAATGTAATATAAATTTGAGACAGAATTAATTAAAACCCTTAAACTATACATACAAAAACTGACATTTGCAAAAGAAACTATTATAGTTTGGGCTAATATGAAATCCTTTTTTACATATGCTACAAACGCTCTCGCGTTACGTTACTTGACAGGATAAAACACGAAAAAAGCAGGTTCGGATTTTGACTGCGGCTCGAGTGTTTCTGAAAAGAATGCATATTTATTACAGCGATATGTTAATTGGTCAACTCTTGTCCTCGTCGTCGTCGTCGTTGGTAGGGCAATAAATCTTTAACAATTTCTAAGAACAGCAGCTGTGAGGGTTGAATCGAGATGAAACTTCCAGCCGATATTCTACTATTGTTTTGAAATGTGTATTATACAATCGAGGTAAACTATACAAATTTATTAGCTTCGATATGTTGCGAGTGACCGATGGTTTTTTTGACAGGCTAAAACACCGCTGATTTAACGAAAATGAACTCTTTCATTATGCTTTCTCTCGGGCAATAAATCTAGATATTATCTTTGAAAGGTATGTTTCAAGGTTTTTCTTTTCTCAGGTAGAAAGAGTTTTTCTGTACTGTTAATTAACAGAAGAGATGTTGTTAAGCTACACTACGCATTATTTTCCGTAAATCTCTGATATCATCTATCAATCAATTTCTAAGAACAGCAGCTGTGATTGTAATGTGTATTATACGATCGAGGTAAACTATACAAATTTATTAGCTTCGATATGTCGCGAGTGACCGGCGGTCTCTTTGACAGGCTAAAACACCGCTGATTTAACGAAGATGAACCCTTTCATTATGCTTTCTCTCAGGGCAATAAATCTAGATATTATCTTTATCAGGTGTTAAGAACAGCTGCATTTGGGTCTCCGGGGCATGCAAGCTCATTCTTGTAGATTGAGCTGGCTATAAAAACGAGTTTTTCCCTACACTGTCTTTAGTTTTATTCTTGTTGACGTTGCTGCTAGTGATAATTATTTCTAGCGCCCCGGTGATATTATTATTACTTAATTAGTTTTTACTCTGCCGTGTTTGCTTCAACATTAAGAACAGGCATGTTAAAAGTAATTATTATTATTATTAACGTGTGCGTGTTTACGTAGAAAATTTTAAATAAAAATGCTACTATTTAAATCTAACAGGTGTGTGTGTGTGTCTTTGTTTTTAAGTAGAAAATTGGACTTGTTGTTACAACAATTGAACAAACCTTCAGGCAGCAGAGGCGGTCTGAAACCTATCAAGAAATTGTACGACTACGGGGTCAAAGAGGTCGTCGAAATACTAGAGTTCAAAAGAGTCGTTTGCCGTGTTAAACGTCAAAGTGTGATTATTGTTGCTGAAAACTACGTTACATTTCTACCTAAGCGAATCAGTGATAAGCTGACGGACGAGCGGGTTAGGGATCTTAACGAAAAGAATGAGGCTAAAACTATTTCTCTGCAGCAGGCCGTACCTGGGGAAAACAAGTGGACGTTTGCCATATGACGACTGCATGTTTGTGGAACCAAATAAGGTACATTACACCCATCATTGAGTTCTCTTTTAATGCTCTATTTTATGTTTCTAGCCCCTGGAACCGCAAATAGAAAACCGAGGCCAACAGTAAATACAAGATGAACGACGGCGATCCCTCTGCAGTATTCATCATCATCACCATCATTTGATGAAATGTGAAATTAATTGTAATAATAATTCCTAGCTAAATAAATATTCTATTTAAACATTGTGATGTTGTTGTTTCATTTACTAGCATTAGGATAAAGGGGGAGAGCAAGAAGGAGAGAGTGAGAAGGAGAGAGCGAGAGCGAGCGTTGGAGAGAGAGAGAGAAGTAGAGAGTTTCCGACTAGTAAAAGGGATAAAAGATTCAATTCCCAGAGCTAAAAATACAAGGGCGGGAAATCCAAGATGGCGACTTCAAAATGACAAATGCAAAATGACAGATTCAAAAATGACAGATTCAAAATGACAGATTCAGAATTGACAAATTCAAAATGACAGATTTAGAATGACAGATGCAAAATTGACAGATTTAAAATGACAGATTCAAAATGACAGATTCAAACTTGACAGATTCAGAATTGACAGATTTAAAATGACAGATTTAAAATGACAGATACAAAATTGACAGATGCAAAAATGACAGATGCAAAATTGACAGATGCAAAAATGACAGATTTAAAATTGGCAGATTTAAAATGACAAATGCAAAAATGACAGATGCAAAATTGACAGATTCAGATTTAGCACCACATGTTGTGATATAAAATGGCTGCCTTGACCAAACTCTAATTGAAGGGTCTCTAATACAGTTTTTTTTTACGTGACCTCTACATACCGGTAATACAGATTTCTTCATGACGCCCTCTAGTAGTAGTACACAGTTTGCCGGTAATACAGATTCCTTCATGACGCCCTCTATTGACGATACACTGGTTGTCGGTAATACAGAATTCCGTAATGGCGGGCGTGGTTGAATGGCGCCCGACGTTCTAAAATGGCCGCTATCGACCAATCAGAAGCAAGGGGAGCAGCTACAGGAGTGGGGGTAACCAATCAGAGAGGAGGAGGCGTGTCTACAGGAGTGGGGGTAGCCAATCAGAGCGCAGTAGGCGGGGCCAAAAGTAGTAGGAGTGGAGGTCTGGCCAGGTGTCCCAATACCTACTGGTGGGTAAGCTGGGAGAGAGGAGTGCTAGGCTTAAAATTTTCAACTGGTTATGTTTTATTGCGTTTATTTAAATAATAATCGCTCATGAAAATCCAAAGGATTGTAATCACACGTCGAATGTTGTATATAAGAAAATCCTTCAATGCTTTTGACCGTCATGTCTTGACGAGGTTTTTCTAGTATTTATTAATTTACTAGAGTTAACAAACATTTTAGGTACAATACATGCAAAATATTGTAGCATTTTACTGTATAATAAAATACATATAAATATAACAATAAATATTTTTAATATACAAAATATAATAATTTGAAATAATAATGCAATTTGAAATGTTTGAGTCTAACTATTTTGATTTGAATGGGTACATAAATATAAATATTACTAAATATAAAATTTATCATAAAAACTACTTTTCATTTTTTAAAATTCCAGGAAGCAGGTATTCATTACAGAAGCATTATTTGTTTCCAAAAAGCATCATCTTTATATATTTTTTGGAATAGCATTCCCTTCCGAGTCCAAACTACAAAATGACAATACTTACGACTACTTATATAAATTTAGCCCTGAATTTGAAAATAATGATAATTGTCATTTCGTGTTAACTCCATTTCATCATTGTGATATAAAATTGCAAATTTAATTTTCTCTGTCATGATGGCTTCGCGGGGAGTCAAATCTCTTGCATTATATGACATTTTATTTCAATGATTCCGTCACCACCCATAAAACCATCAGGACTCGCAGCAAGAAGCGGATATTTTTCTTACACGCCACATTCAGAAATCTTTTCACTAATTAAATTTTCAAATGACGTCAATGCATTTTTTCATTTTCTATTCCATATTCGGTGCATTTATTTCCTGTAAACGTTTAATATAAAACGAATTTAAAATACTGGCAACAATTTTTGACCTACTGGGTTTTTCCCGTAATTTACTAATTCTTCAGAAATTTGAAGCGGTGAGGCGTTTTCCTCTTTTGATTTAATTAAAATTTTAAGAAACTGTTTCTTTATTATATTCCCGAATATCTATTTCGATGTGTGGTTGATCTGCATTTGTATCATAGTCAGTATCACATTTATCTTTATTTATATTTCTTTTAAAAATAACTTTTCTTTTGCTAACGCGTCAACTTCTCTGCAAGCAATTATTCACATATTTTGTTGTATATGTACCAATTACACCACTTCCGATCCACTTTTGTAGTGTCTCCTAATATTGTCCCTTTGAATTATGTGATAGGACTGTTACAAAGCAACGCATTTGGTACCCTCCTCGTCTGGTAAAACTAACTCTTTTGCCCTCAACAAATTTAGCAACCGAATTAAAATTCACCGCTTTATTATTTGTAATGCCCATTATCAAACTTTTTGAATGAAATGTTAATCTATTTTGCAAGCTATTCAAATCTGTTAAAATACCACATTCCGTTAGCAAAGGTACATATTTTGGTTCAGTCTTTCTGTTGCAAAAGTACAAAGAATTTTGAGATAGACAATAAAATTTATAAAAAAAATATAATATTTGGTTACGTACATTTTCCCGATCCATCCTTTGCTCCACTTTTGCCGGTTTGCCTTTCTCCGGTGTAACCGTCGCCTTTCACAACCCATTGATTTTCAAACTTGTCCAAACAACACACTTCAATTTATTACTACACTAAGTATACACTATTGCACTAACACCAAATTAGTAACTATAGATAAAATTGTTTATAAAATCACAAAAATATAACACTTTGAAATAAAATTTCAACAAAAAACAGAAATCACCGAGTAACGTTCGAATACAGAAGCTAATTCGAAATGAACCCAATAAACATGTACCTCCCTTATTTCAATCAAGGCATTTCTTCATTTCAAAAATCTTTCTTTTGCTTACTAGTTGAACAAAGAATCATAATTTGGGATTCCCTAGAATTCCCGGTGATATGAGATTACAGACCCTACGCGTACGTGATGCAAATTAAAAGGAACGAATAGTAATAGCAGTGCAACTAATATAGATTGCCTGTGTATTTCTAAAACATAATATCTCAGTCTAAATGCTAACTTTTTATTCATTTTGCAAAAGCGTGTTAGTTTGTCAATCTGAGAAAATCAGCACAAACACTCATATTTTGTAATTGTTCATTCAAGCTTATCGTTTAGGTTTATGACAGCACCATAAATAAAAATCTGCTTATCCCAAAACTCGTAGACCCTTTATGCAAAATAAGAGAGATATAAAGTGAAGAATAGATTTCATCAGGCTTCGTCTAATTTTAAACAGTTTAAAACAGGGTTAAAAAAAGATTTTTTTAATTACATTGAAGTTGACTTTTAAAAATCAAAAAAAGCTATTTAGAAGAAAAAAAAATCAAAATCTGCTTTATTAAATCCATGTAGAAAAATGTGGACTTTATCACTGTCAAAACCAAATTTAAAATATTTAGGGGTTCTCCAGATATTTTGTTAAAACTTAACATTGGCTTTCCCTATTCTCGCAAACGGGTAGAAGCGCCTTAAACGAGTGGCGCACGGGTTTTTCTTTTAGCTGAGTTAGCTTTAGGCAATATCGCGTTGACTGTTCTATCGAATGAATTTCACCGCCTCTTCAGACGCGTGAGTTCACTCTAACAGTAACTTATAGCCTATCGCATTATAATGTTAGAATAGGCCGTAGTTTATGCTGACTGAATATGATTCTATATATTTATGAACGTTCGGGTGTCCCGTTATTTAGACATGAATTGAGTTACGCTCAATTAGCGGGCAACTATCAGAGATAGTGCTACCAGTCACTCACTGATAGGAGCGAGGTTACTATCCATCCTCTACTAGCTATCCAGGCTAGTACCGGAGCTATAAAAGTGCTCACCCGTCGGCACTCTCTTCTAGGAGATTGTACCTCGTCCAGCTTCGGACTAGCTTTGGGCAATATCGAGTTGACTGTTCTATCGAATGAATTTCACCGCCTCTTCAGACGCGTGAGTTCACTCTAACAGTAACTTATAGCCTATCGCATTATAATGTTAGAATAGGCCGTAGTTTATGCTGACTGAATATGATTCTATATATTTATGAACGTTCGGGTGTCCCGTCATTTAGACATGAATTGAGTTACGCTCAATTAGCGCGCAACTATCAGAGATAGTGCTACCAGTCACTCACTGATAGGAGCGAGGTTACTATCCATCCTCTACTAGCTATCCAGGCTAGTACCGGAGCGATAAAAGTGCTCACCCGTCGGCACTCTCTCCTAGGAGATTGTACCTCGTCCAGCTTCGGACTATCCCCCAATTTTGTAAAATTGAGGACCGCTGCCCGATCGAATCCAACCTCAAATGTGGCAGGACTTGGTTTTTTAATGGTTTTGCCACCCCGATCTACCAAATTATAGGCTTGGTGTGCCCTCGACAGCGCTTCGTTTACAAATCTACACGTTATAGATCCCCGGTATGTACCCTTTCAGGTGAAGTTGTCTTGAGAGTGAGAGGCTTTGTACCCTTCTCGCATCACTCCCTTTAAGTGTAAAGGCTCTAGAGCCACTTCGAGCCTCAACTGATACAAGCAGCTTCCGGAGCCAGTACCTGGTGGTATGCAGTTTCCCATTGGTCCAGATTTACCCCTCTGTCGCCGAGATAAACCTCACTTCAATTCTCCTCCATAGATTAATCAATCAGCGGGTTCCTTACGGTGACCATAATTGACCGTGATCCAGGCGAGAATCGAATCCACCCACACCGGTTCTCATGTTAGCAGAGTTTCCTCCGTAACGTTAATGAGTAATCGTCGAAAACACTTAGGTGTTTCTCTACCACACATTTGATCCTGGAAGGCCTAGACAGGGAACCTAGAAGCCTTTTTTTACTAAATAACCGTTACCCAGACAAGCCTGGGATAGGAGAGGTCGGACCAGTTTTTATGGGAAGGCGCCGTGTGGTCTGCACCGCCCCTCCATGAGTATTTAGTCCCCAACTAATGTAGGGGATCTTTGTTCGACCGTAGTGATTTCCCACTTCGGTCTTCCAGTTATAGGTCTGGTTTGCCGTCGACAGAGCTTTGTATTCAACTCTATACGTTTTAGACTCCCGGTATGTACCCTATTAAGGTGAAGTTGTCTTGAGAGTGAGAGGTTATGATACCCCTTTTCGCATCAACTCCCTTTATATGTACAGGTCTAGAGCTGCTTCATATCACAGTACTCGATTACGAGTCATAGGGTGAAACGAATAGCTACCAGAGCACTGTACCTGGTGGCATGCGGTTTCCCATATGACCTAGATATACTCCCCTAGGCCGAGATAAACCTCACTTCAATTCTCCGCCTTAGAATTCAGTCAATCAGCGGGTTCCTACCGTGACCATAATTGACCAAGCCAACTAGCGGGTTCCTAACGGTGTCCATAATAGGCTTAGCCAACCAGCGGGTTCCTAACGGTGACCATAATTGACCTAGGTCCAGATAAGAATCCAAGCCACCCACACCGGTTCTCATGTTAGCAGAGTTTCCTCCGCAACGTGAATGAGTAATCGTCGAGAACAGGAGAAAGGTGTTTCTCTACCACACATTTGATCCTAGGAGGCCTAGGCGGGAAACCTAGAAGCCTTTTTTACTAAATAACCGTTACCCAGATAAGCCTGGGATAGGAGAGGTCGGACCAGTTTTATGGGTAGGCGCCGTGTGGTCTGCTCCGCCCACCCGTTATGGAGTTTACTGGAATCATTCAGTTTGATACCGTACTATATGTGCCTATGAGACCGTTACAACCTGTCGATTCTAGGAATTCAAAATCCCCTTTTCGCCAACGGAATTGGTACGGGCTGTAGCTTTCTTTATAAAAAATGCAGTTTCTTAAAAGTAATTAATTTTTTAATTAACTGGCATATGATTAAAACTGTGTTTGCTACTTTTAAGTCTTAAACTGATACCTACCAGTTAAAAATTAATTTTTAAATAAACTTAAGGTAAGGTAAAGTAAATTGCACTTCACTTAGACTTCACAAATAAGCTTTTAAACGAACCTTATTAGTTATCATGAATGAATTTGTTAAATACTAATAAGTAGGAGTATTAGTATTTAATGCAATAACCATTTATAGGAAATATCTAAAGGGTAATATTCTTCCTTCTCTTATTCCTTTTTTTTTTCGTTATAGAAACAACAAAAAGCAAATTAAACAAGATTAACCCAATTTTAAATACTGGAAGGGCAAAATAAAGAAAAGGGTTTTATATAAATCAATATTTTTCCCAGATATTTTGTAAAAGTGACCAACACGCCGGCGTCAATACATTTTAGTAGAACTTGTTGAATAGGGTTTTGTGCATGCGTCAGTTTTGTGCATAATTTTACCTGGTAGACATAAAAGGTGCTTATATTTTGTAGACTAGTAGCTATTAAAAAGAAAAAGTAAAATAAAAATCACAATGTCTACTAAACTTGGAACTGGACCCGGAGATTTAGAAGATAGAGATCCCAACAATCTAGGACAACATTTGCAGGTAAAGATTTTAAAAATTTGTTAAGGATTTATTTTCAGTTTTAAGAAAATTTCAGTGAACTTTCTTAAGAAGTTTCTAGATTTATTATTTTCAAGAAGTTACCTTGCTGTAAATCTAACAAGACAAGTATAGCTGGGTAATGGAATGTTAAATTAATCTATTGTAATTATTAAATGTTTTGGTTTTTATGTCTATTAAGTATACACGAACGCAACAATTCACATGTCCATCAAATGAACAATTTGTCAACTTCTAATGCATAATTGAATATAATCGAATTGCTTTGTTGGCTGAGTCAATAGCATCCACTTTCTAGATAAAATAGCAATTTATTAGAATAATATTGCTTTGTTATGTCGTTTTATGTTAGTTAGTTAGATTCTTTATTTCCATCATATGATGTTATTTGGATACATTTAATTGCTTACATGCTAAAAATACTAATTACTACCTACCGCTATTTTAATCTGTAAGTACAGTTATAAATCAATTTAGTTTACATCTAATAAAATTACAACATTTACGCTTAAACTCGCTACTATTTTTTGAATTTCTGACATCCTGTGGCAGTTCATTATATAATTTCAAACCCTTATAGAATACATTATTTTGTGATGATGATTTTGTATGAAAAGGTAATCTAAATTCATTAATATTTCGTGTGTTATATTCATGGTATTTCCTGTTATACTTCATGAATGTTGACATGTAATGTGGTAACTGCCCGTTCATTATTCTAAAAATTAAAAACAGAGTTTTATAATAAATCCTTTGCTTTATGGTAAGAAAATTTTGCATATCCAGCATAAGGGATATTCTAGTTCTTCTGTTACAACTCAGAATAATCCTCATAGCTCTGTTTTGTAATCTTTGAAGTCTTTGCATATCAGTTTCCTTTATTAGGAATAGAATCGAGGCGCAATACTCAAAATGTGGAGCAATAATACTCTTATATACTAATATTCTAGACCATATGTTTAATTTATTGCTTAATCTACCTAAAAAACCTATCTTTTTAGCTGTCTTCTTTACAACATAACCTACATGTTTGCTAAATTTTAGTCTATTATCAATCATAATTCCTAAATATTTCATATCATCAACAATTTCTATATTTTCTCCATCAATGTTTACCCCATCCGTTAAATTAGATCATACCTTGTTTGATATTATCATTGCTTTAGTTTTTGAAGTATTAAGTTTTAGTTTATTGAGTTTTAACCAACTTGTTATATTTATCATGTCAAAATTTACCTTTTGTATCGCTAGTTTAACATCTATGTCCGATGCTGTTATTAAGGTATCATCTGCAAAAAGATTTATATCACATGCATTTAGTTGCGTGTCTATATCATTAATATAAAGTATAAATAGTAATGGACCTAAGTTGACCCATGCGGTACCCCCAGATTGCATTGTCTTTTGGATGAATTGACTTCATTAAACTTAGTAATTTGATGTCTATTAGTTAAATAACTTCTAAACCATCTAATGGCTGAACCTTTAATCCCATATCTTTCCAATTTTCTTAATAAAATATCCCTATCAATTGTTTCAAATGCTCTTTTTAAGTCCAAGAAGACCGCAACTATTTTCTTATTTTTATCCATTTGTTTCTTCCATTTTGCTATAATCATATTTAATGATGTTTCACAAGAGTGATGTTTTCTGAAACCTGATTGGTATTCCAAAAGCAATTTATTATTTTCAAGATAATCTACTAATTGAATTTTAACAATTTGCTCCATAATTTTTTCTAATGTGGGTAACATATTTATGAGCCTATACTCATCGCATTTACTAGTCCCTGCAATTTTTGGCACCGCAATAACTGTAGCCGTTTTTCAATTCTGCGGAAATTTAGAAGTTTTAAATGATCTATTGATTATATTTACCGACACGTCTCCTATAATAGGCATCGAATCTTTAATTATATTTATTGTGATCCCGTCCATCAAATTTTTATTTTTTATACCGCTAATGACACCTTTTGAAGATCTTGAACTGAAATTGGAGAAAAGTTAAAAACCGCCTCACAGTTTCTTCCTATATTATTAAAATTGATTAAACTATTGCTACTAATACTCGCATGAATTTGTTCAATGCTACTAATAAAATAATCGTTAAAGTTTTCAGAAATTTCTTCCGGATCATCAATTTGTTTTTCATTAAAAGTGATATAAGTAGATCTACAATTATCTTTATTATTTAATAGGCCTTTCAACATTTTCCATAATCTACCAGAATTATATTTAAGCTTATCGATCTCGCTTTCGTAATATTGACATTTACTATTTTTCACCGATGTGTTGTAATTATTTTTTGCTGTTCTGTATTTTCCCAGTTCAATTGGTTATCTGTTAATCTAGCTACCTGACACAAATAATCTAGCTGAATTTTAAGAAATTTTAGTTCTTGTGTATACCACTTGTTTTGCTTACGAATTATTATTGTTTGACATGGCATTAAACTATTGACACAGTTTTGTAAATTTTCTTGCAATTCAGCACACATGACATCAACATTATTGGTTTTTACAAAATCGTACTGTCTCAACAATGTCTGCATTTTGATTTCCGTGAAAGCTTTTCTTGACCTGATTGTTTTAGTTTCGAAATACTTTGTTTTAAAATTTTGGTTTTGAAAATGAACCCCAACAAAGGAATGATCGCTAATTTTAGGGGACTGGGGTACTATTGTTTCTAAATTGTTGTCATTGGTAATCACATAATCTATTAAAGACCTGCTACCTTTAACCTCTCTTGTTGCCGATTTTACAATTTGCTTCATACCATAAAAATGAATAATATTTTTTAACTAATTACTACTAGATGTTACTTTAAACCAATTAATATTAAAGTCTTCAATTATTACATATCTTTCATTAATGGATAAATTTTGTTCACACCAATTTTCAAAGAATTCGAGGAATTCACTGTCACTTTGGTTTGGGGAATGATACAATACCATATATATGCCGCGAGGGAGACCTTTGGTCACCTTGACACTCGTTATCCACGCGTTCTTTTCAAGTATGTCTTTTGTTAGAAATTTAAATTTAATGTCTTTTCTAAAAAGCATTATTACGCCTTCAGTATGCCTACTATGGGAGTCACATCTTAATATGTTATAGTTATAAACACTGAGCCCACAATCATTAATCTGGTCAGTTGTACACGTTTCACTTAGCATTAGTAAGGGTGGTTAGTACATTTCTGCTAAAATTTCAAGTTCTTCGGTATGCGCAAGGTACTTTTCAATATTAGTATACATAATTCCACAATTTTCTACTTTATTATCATGTAAACGATTTTCCTTTAACCTAAAAAATCAACTTTATTATATTCAATTTCCTGATAATGCTGCAATACCGGACACGTTTTATCCCAGGCTTCATGTTCCACATTGAATTTCAGATTTAATTTCCGTACTGCTTTAAGGCAGTTAATGCATTTCTTCTCATTACTCTCACACTCTTTTAGACTATGCGGCCCGCTACATCGTGGATATGTTGTTTCTTTTCTGCACTCACTTGCCTTATGCCCGTAACCGTTGCAATTACAGCATCTTCTTACCCCTAACGCACAGAAAACCTTGCACCTGTCCCAACCAATTTTTACAATACCTGCTTTCAATAAAGATCTGTAAGTCTCACCGTCCACCTCCAAATAACAGAAAAATCTCTCTTATTGTCGGTTGTTTTTACTATTCATGTAAACCTTAATTTTTGTCGTTTTCATCATTCTTAATCTGATTTTGTACCTTAATTTTCTGAATAATATCATCTCTTTTTGTTGACAATCATACTATTTTAATCCTCGGTGTTCTTTGTTTAGAAATCTTATTAGAAACGTTATATTTCTGACCTAAATGATTTTCTGCAGCATCCATTAATTTATTCGTAGACTCTTGACTTTTACATTCAATTATTACACCTCCGCTACTAGAACTTTTAAAACCAGCTATTTGAAGAGTTGTTGGATTGATTTTCTCCTGAATTTCTTGCCTAGTTTCATTGCTTTTCTGATTTCCGTTCTTGGGTTTAATAATAACAACCGGTTCATGTTCTTTATTCTTCAATTTGTCCGCGTAACTTATTTTTATTGTCTCACTTCTTTCGGCCAGCAGTTGGTTATTTTGTTCCCATTGTACTTTACCTTCCTGTATTATGTTTTTTATCTCCGATATTTCCTGTTTTTGGCTGCCTACATTTCTTACCAATTTATTCTTTTCTTGCTCCCATGTTTCCATGGCTTTTTCATGTTTTCAACAGCAGCTCTAGTTTTGTAATTCTTCATCTCTGCACAGCTATCACAACACCAAAGTATATTCTCATGTTCCGATATGAATTTTAAAGCATCATCACTCAACCTAGCTCATTTTTGATGGAACGCGTTATCACACCATGCGTAACAGATTATACATTTTTCTGTTCTTTTTACATTTTTACATATATTATTTTTACATTTAGGGCAAACCATTTTTCTAACTTATTTTTCGTAGTATTGTACTAATATAATACTTTGGATTGGCGCTTACCAAATATAATTGATTGCAACTTATTTCAACGCACTAATTAGGTCACACAACCGCACGCGATAACGACTAAACCTGCACTCTATGTGCACAATACACGTATTATATTTTTCTTATATTTTAAAATTCAATAGTTTATAATACTAGATTCAGAGGCCCTGACATAAAATTGACTTTGATACGTTTTGAAAAATTTAAAAATCCTTCATATCACAAAATCTTAGTAATTGCAAAGTTTGACTTTGTGTTTAAGTTATTCTGGGTGACAGTTCTCTCCCGAATTTGAAATATAACAGTGTAGTTTTAGTGTTATTGTTTTTTCGTAGTTGTTAGTTATTAAGAGTAGCCTCAATTTCTAAACTTTGAAAATGCCGAAAAACATGTCAGCGAAATATTAGCTAAGAAATAAATTGACTACTGAAAATAATCCGTCCTGCATTATTTAATTTTATATATATATATATATATATATATATATATATATATATATATATATATATATATAATAAAATACATGATGTAAATTCTTGGGCCTATAGGTTCTAAAAAAATATAATAAGATGCAGGATTTCAAACACAATTACTCCTAGACAATATTGTTTCGTCCTCACCTGGACTCATCAGTAGGAGAGGTAATATTTGAATGCTTGCATCTCGTGTCAATTCACTTATATTCGTTCGTGAAATTAACATTAATAGCGACAGCTGGCTGTGGAGCCATCTATAATTTGTCGTATACATATAAGATGTTTTAAAAGTTGCAGATTTCACCCTTGCTACAAATAACTATGCTTTTGGTCGTGAACCGTTTAATGTATAATAAAATACATGATGTAAATTCTTGGGCCTATAGGTTCTAAAAAAATATAATAAGATGCAGGATTTCAAACACAATTACTCCTAGACAATATTGTTTCGTCCTCACCTGGACTCATCAGTAGGAGAGGTAATATTTGAATGCTTGCATCTCGTGTCAATTCACTTATATTCGTTCGTGAAATTAACATTAATAGCGACAGCTGGCTGTGGAGCCATCTATAATTTGTCGTATACATATAAGATGTTTTAAAAGTTGCAGATTTCACCCTTGCTACAAATAACTATGCTTTTGGTCGTGAACCGTTTAATGTATAATAAAATACATGATGTAAATTCTTGGGCCTATAGGTTCTAAAAAAATATAATAAGATGCAGGATTTCAAACACGATTACTCCTAAATATTGTTTCGTCCTCACCTGGACTCATCAGTAGGAGAGGTAATATTTGAATGCTTGCATCTCGTGTCAATTAACTTATATTCGTTCGTGAAATTAACATTAATAGTGACAGCTGGCTGTGGAGCCATCTATAATTTGTCGTATACATATAAGATGTTTTAAAAGTTGCAGATTTCACCCTTGCTACAAATAACTATGCTTTTGGTCGTGAACCGTTTAATGTATAATAAAATACATGATGTAAATTCTTGGGCCTATAGGTTCTAAAAAAATATAATAAGATGCAGGATTTCAAACACAATTACTCCTAGACAATATTGTTTCGTCCTCACCTGGACTCATCAGTAGGAGAGGTAATATTTGAATGCTTGCATCTCGTGTCAATTCACTTATATTCGTTCGTGAAATTAACATTAATATATATATATATATATATATATATATATATATATATATATATATATATATATATATATATATATATATACATCAGTCTAACAAATGGACGTCCTTTCATATCTAAGTAATTGGACGTCCACCACAACTAATAACGTTAGAGAAGATTTAGTTCGTGTATATACACTATCTAACATAGTAGTGTTACGTGTGCGAGTTAGATTTTGAATAAAATCAAAAATAAAGAAGTTAATATACACCGCCATTCGACGTCCGCACATAATACAGTCTTACAACGTCCACTGTATATCCATATAAGTATTTCCGACTAAAGGACTTCCCAGAGATATACGCTAATGTGGAATTCGGTATTTTGACGTCCTGCAACGTTGTCGCTGTGAAAGAAACATCTGGCTCTTTCTTACTCTGTTGTACTGTATGTTGTCTTATTCTTTTTCGCTGATATTGAATTTAAGGCGAAACGAATCGTTAGACATATTTATGGCGCTTTAAAAATCTGGTGTTCGTAATATTGTTATGGAAGTAGGGAAGAAACGTTAGAATTCCTTTCTTATCTTATTATATTTCAAGTTAATCCTGAAAAAGTCTTGATTCTTAATAATCCATTTATTTAGTTTGTAAAAAATCATTGTAAAATAAAAGTGTAAACTTTTTGATTGATACATTATTAAGAAAGAAATATTAATTTACCTGAAATTTAAATCACTTAGAGAACTTAAAAACATCTTTACTTTAGCATTTTAAAAACAATACACAAGAATACAAGTACACAAACGTATTTTTTTTAAATTATAATATTGCACGCCTGTATTATTAACTACATGTATAAGAAGTACTTATTAAATATAAGTAGATACATGTATCAATCTGAAGTATTGATATCCAATTAAATTAAATAGAATATGTTGCAGCCAAAATGACTCATTCAACAAAATATTTTTTTTATTTCTCTTACGCCAATTTCAAACAAATTTTTTTTCGTTATTCCTAATATTATGTATCTATATAATCTCTTGCGGTAGGTAATTATAAAAGTCTAGGAGTGAGATAAGTATAACTTCTTTGTCCTCCGGATTTAGTTGATAATGGAGTCTTAAAAGTAAATAGTTTTGTTCTAGTTTCATAGTTATGATCAAGTTTTATTTATTTTGATATGTATATAAGACTACTATTAAAAAAATATCTGACGAGAATGTAGTATTTTAGCTTCTTGGTAAAAACATTCTCATGAGCAAGTGGGTTCTTTATTTAAAATAATACGCACAAATTTTTTTGAATGATTTGAAATTGTTTTACGTAATTATTAACCCAAATTAATCAATCCTGGAATAATTAATTAATCTAGTAATTCCGTAAGATGTATTTTCCACGTTTCCGTTAAAATTAAACAATCTAATTCTGTTTGTAATTGACTTAAATATATTTTTAATTCGTCGAAATTTTTATTTATGCTACGAATATTCATATGATATAAATTAAATTTCTCAATATTTGGAAATATATTATTAATTGCTAATGGACCATAGATCTCAATTGCTTCAATTGATACCAAGTTTACATCCGTAATAAATTGGTTCATGGACCTATTTAAAAGAATTGTATATTTTATTTTATTTGTGTAAGTAAATTAAATCACTGAAGAAAATTTGATTGCAATTCAAGAATTTGTTTAACTTATTTCTCCTTTAATCAAAACAAGGAAAAAATGTAATTTAAATTTAAAACTAAAGATGAGTAATGTACATAAGTAATAAACGGTATATTATAAATTAAACTATGGTAAGACTATTTAAACTAGTCTTTTTTTCTCTCTATTATTTAATATTAAATAACCAAGTAAGTACAAATTAATTCAAACACAATTCATATAATTTTAAAATGTTTGCTTGCAATAAAACTTATTTTAGATTGGAAGGTAGGTATATGAATTGTTTAACGTGTAAATGACATAAAATTTCATACAAAACTAAAATAATTATTTATTACATCTTAGTAAGAAACAGAAATTTACTATACTTTTAGTAAACATAATAGCAACATAATTAAGTATTATTTTATGCTTATAATATAAAACAACAGTCCCTAATAAAATAAAAAGTAAAAATCAAATGCCATTAATATTTTCATGGTTCAAATAGTTCTTTATAATACTTAACGAGAAAAGGCGGGTAAAATTGAAAGCAACAACTACTCTTTAGAGGTCAGAACAAATATAAACCCTCGAAATCGTTTTACAACCTTTCTGACATGTATTTATTACCTTTCACACATTTCTTCAAGCGAACTTTTAGAATTTTAAAATAAATCACATTTTATAATATTATCACATAATAATAATATCATCTAATAATCAGAGCTAATAACAAAATCAGTACATTAATAATACTATTTTTTCAGGGTTCACTATAGATATACCATACTGAAATAAAACATTTTTTTAAACGCCTTACCCGGGAACACAAGAATGAAAAGTAAGACTCGCTATTTCTTTCATTTGTTCTTACGCGTATTGTAGCATCTTAAATTGATTCTAAATTCTAATAGATAAATTAAAAATTAGTGTAAGTATATTTTATTATAAACAAATGCATATACAATAAATAATAAACCTATGTGACATGTTATATAAAAGTTTTTTGACATGACAGTTTTTTAATGATTCTCTGAATTGTTAATCAAAAACCCAGCCCCTAGCATTTTATCGATAACCAAAACTATACATAATAATATTAGAGTAAAAATGCGACATACATTTTATTTACAATCGCCCACTATCTCCTTGAATACTACTGTAAAGTGTACACCTGTAATTCTTTTATCAACGGGCCGATCTTATTTGAATTTTTAGAGTCCTCTAAAGCGTGTTTGTCATTTTTGGGACCACCAACGTCGGATGAACACAGTAATCCCAACTAAGTAAATTCATTTGGGTACCCATTTACTGTTGAACCTGATTACACAAGAGTTAAGCAGCGAAATGTGCATGCGTCTTTTGTGGGAGCAGTACTTCAGATTACACTTGAACTTTTCGAAGCCGAATCTCATTTAGTATATTATTATGCTATTACTCGTATCCACCGTCCAGAGACTCTACAGCTCAACGTTTTCCAGAATTCTTCTCTGATTTCCTCCTAATTTCTTTGATTGTCCTAGTTTGAAAACGACTGCTTGTTGTTGTTGAAAGTGTGAGTTTACCTTTTCCTAATCCAAAAACTTTTGGCATTGTATCACATACTAACAGTGCATTGTCAAGAACAATGTGAAAACAAACTTATTCACCAAATTCTTGTTTAATTTTCTTGGCGCCCTCGAGCGGTCTAGACAGTCTCGTTTGTGGACCCCCTTTGGCTCTAAGTAGAGAAAAATGTTATAGAAGAAATTGATGATGCACTAAAAGAATCTATATAATGCGCAGGAATGGAATTTCTAATTAGCCCAGTAACATTAGCATTTTACTTCCGAGAGATTTGCACCAATGTAAATTTTCGCGCACACCTTTATATAGGTTTTATAAGTAACGTGCAAAAAGTCGCCATCGATATCATGTTGGGTTCGAAAGTAATACAAGGTCAAAGGTCACGAAAACTGATTTCTATTGGTCGAACGATAATTACGGTTATTATGAAAGTCGTATATTCAAAATTACAGGAGTTATACAAAATCGCATTTCCTAACGTGTATCCTACAAGATTTGTTTCTAATTTTGTTAAAAAATGGGTTTTAAACTTTAAACCAATTTAATCATTAGTTTCATTAATTGTATTAAACATCAAGTAGGTACGTTTATTTTGCGTTAACTCTCTAGGAAAAAGTGTTTTTTCCAATCACGAAGTGTTTTTGATCTGGGCTCCGCCATTCTCTCGATCTCGTCCAGAATGGAAAATATCCCAATTTCTTAGCTTGTTGCACAAATAGCTATTTTGGTTTTAATCAGTAGTCTGTTATGTTATACTATGTTACTCTTACTGCGGCGACATAATAAAAAGTAGATCCGCAACAAAACTCAAACGCCGTGCTTTGATAAGGACATATCACATACAATTGTATTGTATTTTAACAACGACCGTCATATGCATTCTATAAAATATTGTTCGCATCTCGCGAATAAGGAATTTTACGTAAAGGAATCTACGTAACATATGAAATATGGGTATATTCCTACAAGTCAGAACGTGAGCTTGTGTTCCTCGCCAGGCGGTGTATTCCAATTTAATGTTTCGGATAAATCGCATTGAAATCGCAAAACTTTTAAACTGTTTAGAAAGTCAGTATAGGTGGATCCATATAAAATAAGAATGAAAGCTAATAATTTTATAAAAGCTCTAGAGGAAAGTGCCCAACAAGAAAAAACTAGAAAAAACATCAACAAAACTAACAACAGACAAAATAGCTTTTAGATGCAAGTATAAAAATATCTAGCATGAAAAGCTAAACTTAGGGAAGACAGGATAAGCGATGAAACAAAGAAATTAACGTATAAAAGATGAGAACTTACTAGTAAAAGGAATCTGTTGATGCGGAAAGCAGAATAGAATTATAAAGAAAAATATCAGAGAAGACACAAGGAAATATAAGAAGTAAAGATTGGAGATGAAGAAGTAATCGAAAATAATAGAGGTATGAAGTGCCTTAGATGAACGTCAGGAAGAACTAGCATAATTTCCATAAAAAATGAAAACGGAAAGGAAGAAAGAGATAAAAGTAAAATATCGGAGATAGTTATACACAACTACAAAAAAATTGTATGCATCCAAAAAGCACCAGGAGCTTAATATACAGGAAACAACTCACAAGAAACAGAAACGTAAATTCCAAAGAAATACCGACATAGAAATCTAGGAAATATCTATAACACAAATAAAAAACAACAAAGCACCCGCCCTAGATGGGATTCTAGAAACTCAGACAAAAATTTTATATTAAAGATCCTTAATTATGTTTAATAAATGTCTCCATAAAGCAGAGTGATTGACATGAAAGTATAGATGTTTTATTAAACAAGAAGGGAAATAGCGACGAATTAAAAAACTATCGAGGTATTTCTTTGCTATCTTAAATCGACAAGTTTTTCATAAAAGTCATCAATAACCGATTAACACCTAAAATGGTTTCGTATCAACCTTCAATCAAGCTGGATTTAGGAAGTAATATAGGACGTCAAATCGTCTCCTATGCATCTTAAATCTACATGTTCTTTTATAAAAGTGAATAAATAACAGATTAATAGCTAAAGTAGATTCGTATCAACCGGTCGAACGAGCTGGATTCAAGAAGTAATATAGCACGTCAAATCCTCTCCTTAAAGGCATTCTACTGCGTTGAAGTTTGGGTTGTGGAACAAGCCATGAATAACTGTAAAATAGATTCTCAACACAGACAATTAATCCGTAACATCTATGGAAGACCCGCAATGAAAATACAATTGGCACTAAAGACTAGTAGTAACCAATTAAAAAGTGTAAAACGAAAAACGACTGCATCTTAGAGTGGGTGAATGAATACGTATATCTAAATCCTGAAAATCCTGAAGCCTTGAATAAAGAAAACAATCAACCGAAATAACTAGAAGAACACGATTGGAATGGGTAATGTTTAGCAAACTAAAATTGATTTTTAGAAATCCCAAAATGTCACAATATTTAAAGGTTGAATGTTCAACTCCTCTATTTATTTGTGTATGTATTTTATTGTCACAGTCATTAATGTTAACATGGATAAAATCATTACAACGCAAAGATTCGTGAAAAGATCAGTTTTAGGAATAAAGTTAACTGAAAGGAAAATAAACACATGGATCAGAAACAGTACAAGAGTTCAGGAAGCTGAAGAAAACATCACAACATTAAAATGAAACAGAACACAACACAATGCATGACAACAAAATGAAAGGTGGAACACTATTATTCACAGACACAGAACGAGTGGACGACCACAAATTCAAAACAGGGCAAAACATAAACCATTGGCGAGAATTCGGAGAAGCATAAGCTTCTTACATAAGTCCAAAGTTGGATCATTGACAATTAAAAAAGGTCAGCAGCCTAGTGGCTATGAGATTATTTATTTTGTTCAACTGTTAAATTTTTATATTATCCTCTTTACGAAAGTAATAGTAAAGTTGTGTATCATATGCATATAAACGACAATTACAAAATCCTATCTAAAGAAAATTATTGTGTTAATGCTGAATAAAATGGGTTCGAGAAATGAGCCCTGCGGCACACCACAATTTACTTGTAATTGATTTGAACTCCACGATTTATTGAACGAGTGAAACATTTGTAGCAATAACTTGGAACCTTTTTTAAGATAGTTATCTTTAATACATTCTGTTACCGATTAAAGAGATAGATAATGCACCAAAACAAATGAAGTAGCAATATCGATAGCACTATATTTTGGTTAGTAGTGTTAAACGCTTCTGTAAATGCTAAAAGAATAAGAAACACAGATTTATTTTTATTTAAACCATTAAAAAACATCATTTGTTATTTTTGATAAAGTAGTTTCACAACGATAATGTTTACAAAACCCTGATTGAAATTCTCGAAAAACATTGTTTTTATTAATATTTTTCTGTGTATAACTGTGTAGTTATTCAAAATACACATGCGAATAATAATCTTTGCTTTTGTTTATCAACATAGTATTAATTAAACTTCAGACTAAAAAGTAATTAATAGCAATGCAAGAAACAAATAAGCTGTATGGCTTGAAAATCGAAAAGCTATTGACTTAAGGATGTAAGATAATTCTTCGAAAACCCAAAAACAAAAATTAAATCTAAATTTGTAGTTCAGATATTTTCTGTATTTAGATAAAATTTACGTTTCTATTGCAATCTTACTTTTTACCTCTTCGTACTACGTTTAACGGCAAAGTAAATATTTCAAAACATGTGTTAACAGTTAGGTCACCAGTATTCTGTTACCGAGACAAAGAGACGTCAAATGCACGAATAATGCCAAAGTTATCCTGAAATATACAAAAGCGATGTTGCCAGCAAGAATGTAGGTCTCGTGATGGACACGGACGTCTTATACACGTAGATCCTTCCGTTTACAATATACTTAGCTGTATATATTTGTCGAATTTAGCGCATCTAGCGGAATTCGCTCGAACTACGATATACACAATCTCCGGCAAAAATCAGTAATTTGACATCTAAAACAAATTTTCACCAAACGATAGAGGATGCTTTAGTAATCACAAAAAAATTCAAAGAACAGGTGATACAATCGGACGTCCGATATACGGACGTCCAATTACAACGGACGTCCAACTGATGGTAAATGCGTAATGTACGGACGTCCATTTGTTAGAATGATGTAAATATATATATATATATATATATATATATATATATATATATATATATATATATATATATATATATATATATATATATATTTAAACTTTATTGGGATATCGGTCAAATAGTAAGTCAATAAATACTTCTTTGTTCTTTTCCAAGCTTTCGAAACTATTTTATTGTTTCTTCGTCAGGGTTATCTACATTACAATAAATACTGAGCAAATGGCTTATTTTTATGTTAAAACAATTATAGTACTTACAGAACTGTGAGTAGATAAATTTTAAATAAATTAAAATTCATAGACATTTACATGATAGGTCTATATGACTTTTTTGTATATAACAAATGAAATTAGAAAAGGCGACCATTTTTGAAAATTCAATACCGAACAAGATGAATTTATAGAAGACTTTCATTGAAAGATAATGTATTTTGATTATATGGTTGTTGAAAATTAAGTAAATAAGAATAAATGATGCTGAGGCCTTCTACATCAGTTTTAAAATTAAGAGAATTATCACTATTGTTTAGGATGTGTGTCATTTCAAGGAAAAGTCTGCCTTTATAGTTTTGTTCTTTTTCAAGGATTTTGCAATTATTAAAATCAGGATAGTGGTTTGCTTCGTTTGTGTGAATGGCCAAGGCGCATGTTCGTTTTTTTAATTTACAATCACTTCTGTGTTGGGTGATTCGAGTTTTCAACCAAGATGAAGTCTGTCCAATGTAGACCTTTCCACATTCCAAACAAGGGATGGAGTAGACTACATTGGACTCATTCATCATTGGTGTTTTATCTTTGGTTTTGGAGAAAACATTTGTAACATTTAAAGGATTGTAATGAGCAATTTTTATATTAGGTTTGTATAAAACTTTTTTTAATTTAGTCGTTAAAGCTACTACAAACGGTAGTTTTTTATATATCTGTTGAGTTACTGTCTCATGATTGATTCCCACTCTATCTTGTTGTTGTAGTTCATTAGTACAAAACAATAATTTTGAAATTAATGGCTTAGGATATCCGTTGTTGATTAGGATGTTTAGTAAGATCTTTAAATTTTTGTTTACCAATGTGGGTTGTGCAATTCTTTTAATTCTGTTTTTTAAACCAAGGATAGTATTAATTTTAATTTTAAGGGAGTGATTCGAGAAAAAATTGATATATCTACCTGAATTGGTAGGTTTTCTGTACCAATCCGGAATAAGAATACCATCATTTCGTCTAATTATTTTTGTATCTAGAAAGGGAATGGTGTTATTTGTTTCCCTTTCTACAGTGAACTGTAAATGTTCATTGAAACTGTTAAACGTTTCAAGTGTTTCATCAATTTTGTCAAACGGAACTGCACATACAACATCGTCTACATATTTTTTGATGAATGGTGGTTCAAAAGATAGTTTGGAAATAACATCATTAAACAAGTAATCCATAACTATGGTAGCTATTATGGGGCTTAAAGGTGAACCCATTGGTGTTCCAAAAATCTGTTTATAAAATATGTTTTTGAAAGAAAAATAAGTATTATTAAAGATGAAATTAATGACTCTCATAAAACAATCTTTAGTAAACGAACAATGTTGTTGGATTTTTGTATTCCAATTATTTTCAATAACCTGTTGGACTAGTTGTAATGGTATGTTGGTAAATAGCGATACCACATCTAAAGAAATTAGAACAAAGTTTTCTGGTAATTGAAAGTTGTTGAACTGTTCCGCAAAAGTGAAGGAGTCAGTAACATTATAGTCATTTGTATTGTTGAAAGCTAGTGTTAGGATATTAGCAATAAAACTGGAAATCTTATACGTCGGAGAGTTTAGTGATGATACAATCGGTCGTAACGGGGTTTCTTCTTTATGAATTTTTGGTAACCCATAGAATTTTGGTGTTACTGAATTGTTAATCTTGAGATGGTTATGGGTTTGTTCATCAATGTAATTGTTTTTCCATATGTAGGTCATTAGTTCGTTGTTCTTTTTTTGTATGGTGAAGGTTGGGTCGTGGTTGATTCGTTTATAGTTGATTTCGTCACTTAATAACGAGTTAGATTTGTCAACGTAAGTATTAACGTCCATTGCAACCGTTACTGCACCTTTATCAGCAGTGTTGATTATAATGTTTGGGTTATTTTTTAAAAAAATTTTTGTTTTATTGTAAACCTGTAATTCCCATGATTGGGATCGTGGTGTATTCATAAAGTTGGTTATAATGTTAGTCACTTTAGCTCTTTTTATATTGCATTCAGGTTTTGGTACGTCTTCCAACAATCCTTCAACATCGACCAACAGTCTATTGACTTTTAAATTATTATTGGTAATTGGTAGACTAAATTTTGGACCTAAAGATAACAGATCTTTGACATCGTTAGGTATAGCAACATTAGTTAAATTAACAAACCATTTCTCGTTGTTGTTAAAGAACCTTTTTGTTTTAAATTGCTGTTCTTTTAAAGCATTGAATTTGTTGATATTGATATTTTTGATAAAGGTAAACCTTTTCTTGAAACTCCTCTCATTCCTGATGGCAAAATCTGTAAAAATATTAGTTGGTACATTGTTAAGTAAATTATATTTAATTTGTTCTATTGAATTTTCAATTTGTTTTATTTTGGAGATAGTAATCTTAATTTCTAAGTTAAGAACTTTAAATCCTAGTCTGTTGTTTAAATTATTAGCTTCTTGTCTTAAATTATTGTTTTCTGTGTTCATAAGCATTAGTAATTGTTTAGAATTTTGTGATATGTGTCTTGGAATTATGTGTGTTCTTCTGCACCTCAAAAGAAAGTTTCTTCTGTTTAATGTTTTAGCGTGTTTGGTGGAAAGTGTTGCCCATTCTTTAAATTGTTTACATATCCTTTCTCCGTAGGAAGTTCTTATATTCTGGTAAAATCCCATCCTTCTAATGTAAGTTAATTGGAAATAACGACCGGCACAATGTTATATTTAAGCTTTATTGGGATATCGGTCAAATAGTAAGTCAATAAATACTTCTTTGTTCTTTTCCAAGCTTTCGAAACTATTTTATTGTTTCTTCGTCAGGGTTATCTACATTACAATAAATAATGAGCAAATGGCTTATTTTTATGTTAAAACAATTATAGTACTTACAGAACTGTGAGTAGATAAATTTTAAATAAATTAAAATTCATAGACATTTACATGATAGGTCTATATGACTTTTTTGTATATAACAAATGAAATTAGAAAAGGCGACCATTTTTGAAAATTCAATACCGAACAAGATGAATTTATAGAAGACTTTCATTGAAAGATAATGTATTTTGATTATATGGTTGTTGAAAATTAAGTAAATAAGAATAAATGATGCTGATGCCTTCTACATCAGTTTTAAAATTAAGAGAATTATCACTATTGTTTAGGATGTGTGTCATTTCAAGGAAAAGTCTGCCTTTATAGTTTTGTTCTTTTTCAAGGATTTTGCAATTATTAAAATCAGGATAGTGGTTTGCTTCGTTTGTGTGAATGGCCAAGGCGCATGTTCGTTTTTTTAATTTACAATCACTTCTGTGTTGGGTGATTCGAGTTTTCAACCAAGATGAAGTCTGTCCAATGTAGACCTTTCCACATTCCAAACAAGGGATGGAGTAGACTACATTGGACTCATTCATCATTGGTGTTTTATCTTTGGTTTTGGAGAAAACATTTGTAACATTTAAAGGATTGTAATGAGCAATTTTTATATTAGGTTTGTATAAAACTTTTTTTAATTTAGTCGTTAAAGCTACTACAAACGGTAGTTTTTTATATATCTGTTGAGTTACTGTCTCATGATTGATTCCCACTCTATCTTGTTGTTGTAGTTCATTAGTACAAAACAATAATTTTGAAATTAATGGCTTAGGATATCCGTTGTTGATTAGGATGTTTAGTAAGATCTTTAAATTTTTGTTTACCAATGTGGGTTGTGCAATTCTTTTAATTCTGTTTTTTAAACCAAGGATAGTATTAATTTTAATTTTAAGGGAGTGATTCGAGAAAAAATTGATATATCTACCTGAATTGGTAGGTTTTCTGTACCAATCCGGAATAAGAATACCATCATTTCGTCTAATTATTTTTGTATCTAGAAAGGGAATGGTGTTATTTGTTTCCCTTTCTACAGTGAACTGTAAATGTTCATTGAAACTGTTAAACGTTTCAAGTGTTTCATCAATTTTGTCAAACGGAACTGCACATACAACATCGTCTACATATTTTTTGATGAATGGTGGTTCAAAAGATAGTTTGGAAATAACATCATTAAACAAGTAATCCATAACTATGGTAGCTATTATGGGGCTTAAAGGTGAACCCATTGGTGTTCCAAAAATCTGTTTATAAAATATGTTTTTGAAAGAAAAATAAGTATTATTAAAGATGAAATTAATGACTCTCATAAAACAATCTTTAGTAAACGAACAATGTTGTTGGATTTTTGTATTCCAATTATTTTCAATAACCTGTTGGACTAGTTGTAATGGTATGTTGGTAAATAGCGATACCACATCTAAAGAAATTAGAACAAAGTTTTCTGGTAATTGAAAGTTGTTGAACTGTTCCGCAAAAGTGAAGGAGTCAGTAACATTATAGTCATTTGTATTGTTGAAAGCTAGTGTTAGGATATTAGCAATAAAACTGGAAATCTTATACGTCGGAGAGTTTAGTGATGATACAATCGGTCGTAACGGGGTTTCTTCTTTATGAATTTTTGGTAACCCATAGAATTTTGGTGTTACTGAATTGTTAATCTTGAGATGGTTATGGGTTTGTTCATCAATGTAATTGTTTTTCCATATGTAGGTCATTAGTTCGTTGTTCTTTTTTTGTATGGTGAAGGTTGGGTCGTGGTTGATTCGTTTATAGTTGATTTCGTCACTTAATAACGAGTTAGATTTGTCAACGTAAGTATTAACGTCCATTGCAACCGTTACTGCACCTTTATCAGCAGTGTTGATTATAATGTTTGGGTTATTTTTTAAAAAAATTTTTGTTTTATTGTAAACCTGTAATTCCCATGATTGGGATCGTGGTGTATTCATAAAGTTGGTTATAATGTTAGTCACTTTAGCTCTTTTTATATTGCATTCAGGTTTTGGTACGTCTTCCAACAATCCTTCAACATCGACCAACAGTCTATTGACTTTTAAATTATTATTGGTAATTGGTAGACTAAATTTTGGACCTAAAGATAACAGATCTTTGACATCGTTAGGTATAGCAACATTAGTTAAATTAACAAACCATTTCTCGTTGTTGTTAAAGAACCTTTTTGTTTTAAATTGCTGTTCTTTTAAAGCATTGAATTTGTTGATATTGATATTTTTGATAAAGGTAAACCTTTTCTTGAAACTCCTCTCATTCCTGATGGCAAAATCTGTAAAAATATTAGTTGGTACATTGTTAAGTAAATTATATTTAATTTGTTCTATTGAATTTTCAATTTGTTTTATTTTGGAGATAGTAATCTTAATTTCTAAGTTAAGAACTTTAAATCCTAGTCTGTTGTTTAAATTATTAGCTTCTTGTCTTAAATTATTGTTTTCTGTGTTCATAAGCATTAGTAATTGTTTAGAATTTTGTGATATGTGTCTTGGAATTATGTGTGTTCTTCTGCACCTCAAAAGAAAGTTTCTTCTGTTTAATGTTTTAGCGTGTTTGGTGGAAAGTGTTGCCCATTCTTTAAATTGTTTACATATCCTTTCTCCGTAGGAAGTTCTTATATTCTGGTAAAATCCCATCCTTCTAATGTAAGTTAATTGGAAATAACGACCGGCACAATGTTATATTTAAGCTTTATTGGGATATCGGTCAAATAGTAAGTCAATAAATACTTCTTTGTTCTTTTCCAAGCTTTCGAAACTATTTTATTGTTTCTTCGTCAGGGTTATCTACATTACAATAAATAATGAGCAAATGGCTTATTTTTATGTTAAAACAATTATAGTACTTACAGAACTGTGAGTAGATAAATTTTAAATAAATTAAAATTCATAGACATTTACATGATAGGTCTATATGACTTTTTTGTATATAACAAATGAAATTAGAAAAGGCGACCATTTTTGAAAATTCAATACCGAACAAGATGAATTTATAGAAGACTTTCATTGAAAGATAATGTATTTTGATTATATGGTTGTTGAAAATTAAGTAAATAAGAATAAATGATGCTGATGCCTTCTACATCAGTTTTAAAATTAAGAGAATTATCACTATTGTTTAGGATGTGTGTCATTTCAAGGAAAAGTCTGCCTTTATAGTTTTGTTCTTTTTCAAGGATTTTGCAATTATTAAAATCAGGATAGTGGTTTGCTTCGTTTGTGTGAATGGCCAAGGCGCATGTTCGTTTTTTTAATTTACAATCACTTCTGTGTTGGGTGATTCGAGTTTTCAACCAAGATGAAGTCTGTCCAATGTAGACCTTTCCACATTCCAAACAAGGGATGGAGTAGACTACATTGGACTCATTCATCATTGGTGTTTTATCTTTGGTTTTGGAGAAAACATTTGTAACATTTAAAGGATTGTAATGAGCAATTTTTATATTAGGTTTGTATAAAACTTTTTTTAATTTAGTCGTTAAAGCTACTACAAACGGTAGTTTTTTATATATCTGTTGAGTTACTGTCTCATGATTGATTCCCACTCTATCTTGTTGTTGTAGTTCATTAGTACAAAACAATAATTTTGAAATTAATGGCTTAGGATATCCGTTGTTGATTAGGATGTTTAGTAAGATCTTTAAATTTTTGTTTACCAATGTGGGTTGTGCAATTCTTTTAATTCTGTTTTTTAAACCAAGGATAGTATTAATTTTAATTTTAAGGGAGTGATTCGAGAAAAAATTGATATATCTACCTGAATTGGTAGGTTTTCTGTACCAATCCGGAATAAGAATACCATCATTTCGTCTAATTATTTTTGTATCTAGAAAGGGAATGGTGTTATTTGTTTCCCTTTCTACAGTGAACTGTAAATGTTCATTGAAACTGTTAAACGTTTCAAGTGTTTCATCAATTTTGTCAAACGGAACTGCACATACAACATCGTCTACATATTTTTTGATGAATGGTGGTTCAAAAGATAGTTTGGAAATAACATCATTAAACAAGTAATCCATAACTATGGTAGCTATTATGGGGCTTAAAGGTGAACCCATTGGTGTTCCAAAAATCTGTTTATAAAATATGTTTTTGAAAGAAAAATAAGTATTATTAAAGATGAAATTAATGACTCTCATAAAACAATCTTTAGTAAACGAACAATGTTGTTGGATTTTTGTATTCCAATTATTTTCAATAACCTGTTGGACTAGTTGTAATGGTATGTTGGTAAATAGCGATACCACATCTAAAGAAATTAGAACAAAGTTTTCTGGTAATTGAAAGTTGTTGAACTGTTCCGCAAAAGTGAAGGAGTCAGTAACATTATAGTCATTTGTATTGTTGAAAGCTAGTGTTAGGATATTAGCAATAAAACTGGAAATCTTATACGTCGGAGAGTTTAGTGATGATACAATCGGTCGTAACGGGGTTTCTTCTTTATGAATTTTTGGTAACCCATAGAATTTTGGTGTTACTGAATTGTTAATCTTGAGATGGTTATGGGTTTGTTCATCAATGTAATTGTTTTTCCATATGTAGGTCATTAGTTCGTTGTTCTTTTTTTGTATGGTGAAGGTTGGGTCGTGGTTGATTCGTTTATAGTTGATTTCGTCACTTAATAACGAGTTAGATTTGTCAACGTAAGTATTAACGTCCATTGCAACCGTTACTGCACCTTTATCAGCAGTGTTGATTATAATGTTTGGGTTATTTTTTAAAAAAATTTTTGTTTTATTGTAAACCTGTAATTCCCATGATTGGGATCGTGGTGTATTCATAAAGTTGGTTATAATGTTAGTCACTTCAGCTCTTTTTATATTGCATTCAGGTTTTGGTACGTCTTCCAACAATCCTTCAACATCGACCAACAGTCTATTGACTTTTAAATTATTATTGGTAATTGGTAGACTAAATTTTGGACCTAAAGATAACAGATCTTTGACATCGTTAGGTATAGCAACATTAGTTAAATTAACAAACCATTTCTCGTTGTTGTTAAAGAACCTTTTTGTTTTAAATTGCTGTTCTTTTAAAGCATTGAATTTGTTGATATTGATATTTTTGATAAAGGTAAACCTTTTCTTGAAACTCCTCTCATTCCTGATGGCAAAATCTGTAAAAATATTAGTTGGTACATTGTTAAGTAAATTATATTTAATTTGTTCTATTGAATTTTCAATTTGTTTTATTTTGGAGATAGTAATCTTAATTTCTAAGTTAAGAACTTTAAATCCTAGTCTGTTGTTTAAATTATTAGCTTCTTGTCTTAAATTATTGTTTTCTGTGTTCATAAGCATTAGTAATTGTTTAGAATTTTGTGATATGTGTCTTGGAATTATGTGTGTTCTTCTGCACCTCAAAAGAAAGTTTCTTCTGTTTAATGTTTTAGCGTGTTTGGTGGAAAGTGTTGCCCATTCTTTAAATTGTTTACATATCCTTTCTCCGTAGGAAGTTCTTATATTCTGGTAAAATCCCATCCTTCTAATGTAAGTTAATTGGAAATAACGACCGGCACAATGTTATATTTAAGCTTTATTGGGATATCGGTCAAATAGTAAGTCAATAAATACTTCATTGTTCTTTTCCAAGCTTTCGAAACTATTTTATTGTTTCTTCGTCAGGGTTATCTACATTACAATAAATAATGAGCAAATGGCTTATTTTTATGTTAAAACAATTATAGTACTTACAGAACTGTGAGTAGATAAATTTTAAATAAATTAAAATTCATAGACATTTACATGATAGGTCTATATGACTTTTTTGTATATAACAAATGAAATTAGAAAAGGCGACCATTTTTGAAAATTCAATACCGAACAAGATGAATTTATAGAAGACTTTCATTGAAAGATAATGTATTTTGATTATATGGTTGTTGAAAATTAAGTAAATAAGAATAAATGATGCTGAGGCCTTCTACATCAGTTTTAAAATTAAGAGAATTATCACTATTGTTTAGGATATGTGTCATTTCAAGGAAAAGTCTGCCTTTATAGTTTTGTTCTTTTTCAAGGATTTTGCAATTATTAAAATCAGGATAGTGGTTTGCTTCGTTTGTGTGAATGGCCAAGGCGCATGTTCGTTTTTTTAATTTACAATCACTTCTGTGTTGGGTGATTCGAGTTTTCAACCAAGATGAAGTCTGTCCAATGTAGACCTTTCCACATTCCAAACAAGGGATGGAGTAGACTACATTGGACTCATTCATCATTGGTGTTTTATCTTTGGTTTTGGAGAAAACATTTGTAACATTTAAAGGATTGTAATGAGCAATTTTTATATTAGGTTTGTATAAAACTTTTTTTAATTTAGTCGTTAAAGCTACTACAAACGGTAGTTTTTTATATATCTGTTGAGTTACTGTCTCATGATTGATTCCCACTCTATCTTGTTGTTGTAGTTCATTAGTACAAAACAATAATTTTGAAATTAATGGCTTAGGATATCCGTTGTTGATTAGGATGTTTAGTAAGATCTTTAAATTTTTGTTTACCAATGTGGGTTGTGCAATTCTTTTAATTCTGTTTTTTAAACCAAGGATAGTATTAATTTTAATTTTAAGGGAGTGATTCGAGAAAAAATTGATATATCTACCTGAATTGGTAGGTTTTCTGTACCAATCCGGAATAAGAATACCATCATTTCGTCTAATTATTTTTGTATCTAGAAAGGGAATGGTGTTATTTGTTTCCCTTTCTACAGTGAACTGTAAATGTTCATTGAAACTGTTAAACGTTTCAAGTGTTTCATCAATTTTGTCAAACGGAACTGCACATACAACATCGTCTACATATTTTTTGATGAATGGTGGTTCAAAAGATAGTTTGGAAATAACATCATTAAACAAGTAATCCATAACTATGGTAGCTATTATGGGGCTTAAAGGTGAACCCATTGGTGTTCCAAAAATCTGTTTATAAAATATGTTTTTGAAAGAAAAATAAGTATTATTAAAGATGAAATTAATGACTCTCATAAAACAATCTTTAGTAAACGAACAATGTTGTTGGATTTTTGTATTCCAATTATTTTCAATAACCTGTTGGACTAGTTGTAATGGTATGTTGGTAAATAGCGATACCACATCTAAAGAAATTAGAACAAAGTTTTCTGGTAATTGAAAGTTGTTGAACTGTTCCGCAAAAGTGAAGGAGTCAGTAACATTATAGTCATTTGTATTGTTGAAAGCTAGTGTTAGGATATTAGCAATAAAACTGGAAATCTTATACGTCGGAGAGTTTAGTGATGATACAATCGGTCGTAACGGGGTTTCTTCTTTATGAATTTTTGGTAACCCATAGAATTTTGGTGTTACTGAATTGTTAATCTTGAGATGGTTATGGGTTTGTTCATCAATGTAATTGTTTTTCCATATGTAGGTCATTAGTTCGTTGTTCTTTTTTTGTATGGTGAAGGTTGGGTCGTGGTTGATTCGTTTATAGTTGATTTCGTCACTTAATAACGAGTTAGATTTGTCAACGTAAGTATTAACGTCCATTGCAACCGTTACTGCACCTTTATCAGCAGTGGTGATTATAATGTTTGGGTTATTTTTTTAAAAAATTTTTGTTTTATTGTAAACCTGTAATTCCCATGATTGGGATCGTGGTGTATTCATAAAGTTGGTTATAATGTTAGTCACTTCAGCTCTTTTTATATTGCATTCAGGTTTTGGTACGTCTTCCAACAATCCTTCAACATCGACCAACAGTCTATTGACTTTTAAATTATTATTGGTAATTGGTAGACTAAATTTTGGACCTAAAGATAACAGATCTTTGACATCGTTAGGTATAGCAACATTAGTTAAATTAACAAACCATTTCTCGTTGTTGTTAAAGAACCTTTTTGTTTTAAATTGCTGTTCTTTTAAAGCATTGAATTTGTTGATATTGATATTTTTGATAAAGGTAAACCTTTTCTTGAAACTCCTCTCATTCCTGATGGCAAAATCTGTAAAAATATTAGTTGGTACATTGTTAAGTAAATTATATTTAGTTTGTTCTATTGAATTTTCAATTTGTTTTATTTTGGAGATAGTAATCTTAATTTCTAAGTTAAGAACTTTAAATCCTAGTCTGTTGTTTAAATTATTAGCTTCTTGTCTTAAATTATTGTTTTCTGTGTTCATAAGCATTAGTAATTGTTTAGAATTTTGTGATATGTGTCTTGGAATTATGTGTGTTCTTCTGCACCTCAAAAGAAAGTTTCTTCCGTTTAATGTTTTAGCGTGTTTGGTGGAAAGTGTTGCCCATTCTTTAAATTGTTTACATATCCTTTCTCCGTAGGAAGTTCTTATATTCTGGTAAAATCCCATCCTTCTAATGTAAGTTAATTGGAAATAACGACCGGCACAATGTTATATTTAAGCTTTATTGGGATATCGGTCAAATAGTAAGTCAATAAATACTTCATTGTTCTTTTCCAAGCTTTCGAAACTATTTTATTGTTTCTTCGTCAGGGTTATCTACATTACAATAAATAATGAGCAAATGGCTTATTTTTATGTTAAAACAATTATAGTACTTACAGAACTGTGAGTAGATAAATTTTAAATAAATTAAAATTCATAGACATTTACATGATAGGTCTATATGACTTTTTTGTATATAACAAATGAAATTAGAAAAGGCGACCATTTTTGAAAATTCAATACCGAACAAGATGAATTTATAGAAGACTTTCATTGAAAGATAATGTATTTTGTTTATATGGTTGTTGAAAATTAAGTAAATAAGAATAAATGATGCTGAGGCCTTCTACATCAGTTTTAAAATTAAGAGAATTATCACTATTGTTTAGGATGTGTGTCATTTCAAGGAAAAGTCTGCTTTATAGTTTTGTTCTTTTTCAAGGATTTTGCAATTATTAAAATCAGGATAGTGGTTTGCTTCGTTTGTGTGAATGGCCAAGGCGCATGTTCGTTTTTTTAATTTACAATCACTTCTGTGTTGGGTGATTCGAGTTTTCCAAACTATCTTTTGAACCACCATTCATCA